>JADRCH010000259.1:0-87441 GCA_019843965.1 Rhynchomys soricoides
AAGTCAAAAGGAAGAGATGGAACGTCGGATGGGCAGAGGAGGAAGGAGGTAGAGCCATCTGCGAGAGGAAAAACACAAAGGGAGGGAAGGTAGGGGTGAGGCGGTGCAAGGCGCATGCTCAGACAGGAACAACCGGAAGTGAAGTGGAAGCTGGCTCCTCCCTTTGATGAGCCTTAGCGAACTTGGATCCAACAAGCATCGATACAGACTTAACACTTAAAAAGTGACAGTCTGTCAATTGTTTCCAAGTTTGAATTTGGCTCTTTCCTGGCATCCTGGGATGCAGAGTTTGTGACTCCCTCTCCCTGCTTCCCACAGCTGTATGTGCGGTTTGTCAGTGGGTTCATAGGGGGAC
Source organism: Rhynchomys soricoides (assembly GCA_019843965.1). Lineage (NCBI taxonomy): Eukaryota > Metazoa > Chordata > Mammalia > Rodentia > Muridae > Rhynchomys > Rhynchomys soricoides. The sequence continues at coordinate 356 of JADRCH010000259.1, forward strand.
CTACAAAGTTGGGGTGCCATCTTGGGGATTTCCTTTGGAAAGATGCAAGGAAACAGAATATGCTTTCAGTAAGCACTAGGGATCCCCAGCACAATGACTCTCTAAAATGGGGATGAGAGTCAGCCCCAGGTTCTGTCCCCAGCACCTCAGAAACCAGGCAGGCCTATGATCCCACATTCAAGTGTTGGACTCAGAAGTCCAAATGCCTACGCAGCCCACCCCACAAAGACACAGAGACTGAGAACGATGCAATAAGCACGAGGTCTACTGAATCCAGTGCACTGGGGCCGCCCTACCAACAGGGCAATGGCGACCCCGGGTTAGTAAGGTACACACACTTTTTATACATTTTTCTAGGTTAGAGCTTGGCAACAGCATGAAAGGGTAGGCCCGTATTGGTGGTTAATTTGACTTTTTACATGACTGGAGGCCTGCGGTGGGGCGATGTTGACGTCAGTCTGTTACCACCCACCTGAGGCTTCAGTCTGTCCTTGACAACAGAGAATTCTGTCCATTGTGTGGGGCCTGAGGCATATCTGCACCTGGCCCCACTTCTTCATTTTCTAACGGTTGTCTTTGGCCCTTTCAACTGTCTGGAACGTCTCCCAGCCTGGCTTATTGGCCGCCTTTTGTCTCTGGAGGCCTCACACAAGAGGTGCAAACAGTAGGGTCTAGAGTTCAAGGTTACCCTCAACTAGTGACTTCAAAGTCAGTCCAGGATACCTGAGACCCTGACTTTAAAAGCGGGGAGGGATGGAGAGGAAGAGGGGGAGGAGGAAGGGGAAGAGGAGGGGAGGAAGAGGAGGAGGAGAGGAAGGAGGGAGAAAAAGAATGAAACTGAGATTCTGAGACTTGGACTTGACTTGTTCCGGAGCAGACAGCTTATGTCAAGTCTGGGATGGGGACCCAGGCATGTCTAACTCTGGAGCCCAGCTTCTGTATTACTGTGCTATTCCACCGGTCACTAAAGCTAAAGGAAGTGCTACAGGTGGGTTGGGGGGGGAGGGGAGGGAGTGTACCTCATGAAGGGACAGGTGTGGGAGGACACGGTCCAAGGGAGGTATGAGCATGCTCAACAGTGGACACAAGAACAGAAAGGTACCAGGTGAGGTGGGGTGGGGCAGCAGAGGAGACATGGAGGTAACTTGGGTACAGAGGTGACGCAGGGTCATACCCAGAGTTTGACAGAGCTGCAGACTGACTGGAAAGCTTTGTTCTCATTTGATACCAAGGCACACAGAAGTTAACCAGGCTGTAAGACAGCATACTAGCTTCAGACCCTGCCTGCTTTCCTGAGCGAGGTGATGGTAGAGATACTACAGGTGACACAGAGGACTTCTTTGATGTGTCCTGGTGTATGGGGGAGCGGGCTGGCGGTGGCTGCCATAGAGCCTGTCTTGACTACTGCCTGTTAGTTCGAGGGACATTGACTTTCGGTTTCCTGGTGTGAAAAATGTTTGTTTTGTTTGGTTATTTATTTATTTATTTATTTTTGGTTTTTCGAGACAGGGTTTCTCTGTGTAGCCCTGGCTGTCCTGGAACTCACTCTGTAGACCAGGCTGGCCTCGAACTCAGAAATCCGCCTGCCTCTGCCTCCCAAGTGCTGGGATTAAAGGTGTGTGCCACCACTGTCCGGCTTTGCTGTGAACAATGTTACAGAAGATACTGTGTGTGGGTGGCCGCACTACCGGGCTGCGGAATAAATGACCCCCTCTCTGCTGCCTTTCAGGTAAGCTAAGCCTCATGCTGAGTGTAAGGATGAGACACTTGGGGTGTCGTGAGGGGTGTCCTCCAGGCTAGAGTCAGCTACATGAGGCTTCCATTGGTCACTGACAGAATATGACTAACAGTGTTTATCAACTCCCTTGGTGTTTGGAACTGTTTAAGCAAAACCTATTTGGCATACAAAGATTCTTCCTGAATTCTGTTGTGGCTCCCCCTGGGCTAGCCCTTTAGGGCTGGCAAGGATGGCTCAGTGGAGAATGGCACACACCCAGATTTGATCTCCGGGACCCACATCAAGGTGAAAGAAGAGAACTGACTCCATGGAACTGTTCTCTGACCTCCACCCGTGCTGACACAGGGGTCCCATACCCTGCTCTAGCTGTGCTCAGGACTGGCCAATCAGGACAGCACAACCAAGGGCTGCTGTCTCATCACGGGAAGCCCCTGCTACACTGGGATGCAGCGCAGGGTCCTCACCAGATAGAACATTATGCTCTTGTACTTGTTACGTTTCCAGCCTCCAGAATGCGGTTAAGTAAACCTCTGTTCTTTATAAATGACCCAGATTGTAGCATTCTGTTATAGCAACAGTGGGGGGAAAAAGACAGCAGACTGTGACACATCCCCACAGTGACTGCCTGGGGTGTCTGTCCCTGACTCTGTCACTGCCATCTGTTCCTGTGCTTTACAGCTGATTCTGACATGTCACCTCTCCTGAGATGTCCTCCTGGATAGCTTAATGAAGTAGCTTCCCTTTTCTCCTCCCTCCTCCCCTCCTCCCTCCTCCTCTCCTCTTCTTCTTGAAACGAGGTATCAAACAAGCCAAGTAATCCAGGCAGACCTCGAACTCATAATGTATCCCAGTGACTTAGTCAGCGTTTCTATTCCTGCACAAACATCATGACCAAGATGCAAGTTGGGGAGGAAAGGGTTTATTGAGCTTACACTTCCACATTGCTGTCCATCACCAGAGGAAGTCAGGACTGGAACTCAAGCAGGTCAGGAAGCAGGAGCTGATGCAGAGGCCATGGAGGGATGTTCCTTACTGGCTTGCTTCTCCTGGCTTGCTCAGCCTGCTTTCTTATAGAGCCCAAGACTACCAGCCCAGGGATGGCACCACCCATTGGATCACTAATTGAGAAAATGCCTTACCGCTGGATCTCATGGAGGCATTTCCTCAACTGAAGCTCCTTTCTCTGTGATAACTCCAGCTTGTGTCAAGTTGACACACAAAACTAGCCAGTACACCCAGGGATGACCCTGAACCTCTGATCCTACTCCACCCCTGTCTAAAGTACTGGGATTACAGATGTGCATCACCACACCTAGTTTATGTGGTAGGTTTCCAACTCAGGGCTTTGCTCATGCCGGAAAAAGCATTCCACCAACCGAGCCTATTCTCAGACTGCCTGTTTCCATCTGTGATCATAACCCCCATGACACCACATGCTCTCTTGCTGAGGTCTGGAGGTGGTATTGACCCCTACATTTCCCATTCACAACAGTACCTAGCACATAGTAGGCGCTTAGTTCGCTTTGGGTGAATGAGTGGAAACCTTGGGGAAGGGGGAGGGGGAGCTGGTTTCTGGCAGTGAGGACTCTCGGCCAAGCTGGAGGCCCAGTGGAGAAATACTGACCTCATTGCTCTGGTTCCCAGCCTGAGGCTCATCCAGAGGCCACGGGGCACAGAGGGACCTCTATGTAGGAGTATTTTCACAGCTACTCAGACTTCCGAACCAACTGCCCTCCCAAGAAAACACAACACCCGGGACTCCCCCCCTCCTTGTGAAGGCAGCCAGTGCCCCAAGGAGCAGGCTCTTTGTTTACAATAATAAAGCAAGGTCCATGGCAACACGTTGTGACATCATGGTAATGTGAGGTCACAGATCCTTCCAGGGGAAGAACGGGACCCAACAGACACAATGGATTCAGAACCTCCCTGGCCCCACCAGGGTGAGAGAGTGTATAAATGTGTATAAATATATAAAGCAGCTGGTTTCTCTTGTTCCCTTTGCCTCCCTCCTGTTCATTCCTCACTCGTGAAAAAAAAAAAAATTTAAATAAATAAAAGTTAAAAAAAAAAACAAAAAAAAAAACAACTCGGCGTGGAAAGCTTTGTCCCAGGAATTTCCTGTTGGCAATTGTCCAGGGAGCTGGGCATACCAACAGTCATGTGGGTAAAAGGGCCAGGCCTGGACCAGAGAAAGTGCTTGATCTGCTGGCTTCAGCTTCAGGGCTGGGCTTCCCCAGCCTGGGGATGCTGGCAAGGAGGATTCCCTGATCCCGCTCCCTGCCCCTCCCTTTTGCCTTCCTCTGTGTCTGGACTGTACATTCTGTTCTTTTCTCCCCCCTCTCTCTCCTCCTCTCCCCCCTCCCTCTTTCCCCATTTCCTCCCAACTTTCAATCTATCGCCTACTGTCTCCATGTCCCCCACCCCCATCCAAGGCCCTGCCTTAGTGTCCCTCGAACTTTGATGTCTCTCTTTCCCACCCTGGGATCCTGTTACAGAAACATAGGGATATTTCAGACTCAGGGGGCATCTGTGCAGGAGAGGCTGTGTGTCCACAAGTTGCATGGCCAGGGGTCTGAGTTTCCTGGGTAGGCCCCTAAGTAGCAGATGTACATCCATGCAGGATATCTCTGCAGTCAGGAAACACATGGAGCCTGTGACCTAGGAGCCAGGGAGGTGGTCATGACTAGCCACCATTTCCTAAGGCCTGCAGACCCTCTAGCGTACGATCTTCCTGGCCACCAGGCCTGACCACAGAGAGGGTGGGAAGGGCCCCCCCAGAATCCTCCCTCTAACTGCTTTCCCACAGTGTATCATGCTGTACATGAACCTTTCCATTTCATGTAAACCAGGCTATCCCAATCTCCAAACCCAAACTGAGCTGGACCAGTCTGTTCTGAAGAGCCATCCCGTGTGTGTTCTGTGCTTAGCAGGGTTGCTGACCTTTGCCCATTAGATTTTAGTAGCAAAGTAGCCCTGTTGTGACAACCCAAAGTATCTCCAGATGGGGCTGAAGGGCTCCTGGGGGGAGGGCAGCTTCCGGGTGTGTGGGGGGGGGACACCTTTGCTCTCCCTCACCAAGGTCACTCCTTGCATCCCTGTCTCCAAAATCCCCAAGCTCCCCAGCACTGTTGTGGCTGTTAGTGTCACAGCAGCGTGGTCCCAGGGCTTTCTGGGCACAGGGGCGTGTGGTTGTGTATGCCAGGTTGATCCTTAGAACCATCTCTGAAGCTGCTGTGGGGAGAATGACAAGCACCCGAGCCCACTCAAAGCTAAGCCACGGGGCTGCCCTTCATCATCATGAGGAGACTGTGGTCTTCGATCCCTACGATCCCTACGATCCCTACATCCCGTGATCTCATGTGCCCTGCTCTCCCCCCACCCCCACCTCAGCCCACCCCCACCCCCCGCCTCAATTCATTTCATCTCCCTCCCTCATATCAGGAAGTACAATCTGGTTCTCTAGAAACCTTCCGGGAAGGTGGGGGGGGGGGAATGCTGACAAGTAGGTTGGGGGCGCAAGCTGACCTGAGTTTAATCGCCAGGACCACGCGGGAGAGGGTGAGAACGAATGCCCAGAGGTCGTCTTCTTCTGACCTCCTGCCCAGAGTTCAGAAATTCCATATCTGGTGAATGGCTGTGGAGTAAGGAGAATGTGGTCTCGAGAGAAGCTGGGAGTTACTTTGAGAAGAGGGAAGCTGAAGTGGATGGGCTGAAGGGAGCCCTAGGGGGTCCAATAGGGTCAGCCAGCCAGCCAGCCTTTCCTACAACCATACAGCCCGGCCTGGCCAAAATCAGCTGACGGGCATGCGCGGGTCTCCCGGTGGTTTAACGACCACGTTTGGAGCAAAGTTGAGTTTGGCGATCTGAAAGCATGAGGACCTCCAAGCCCTGGAAAACGGAACACAAGACAGACAGCCACTGTCACTGTTTGAGGCCCTTGGGCAAGAACCCAAAGCTCCTCCTGGGATTCCCGACTGCTGGAGTCATCTACTTCGGAGATGCCATTTGATGCTTGGTTCTTTGACCCTCTTTGTTACATTCCCCCCGAGGCTCACCCACCATCCCAGACTGCCTCCCACCTTCCAAGCCCACTCTTACAGACAGCCCCTGACCCCGTTGATCTCAGTCAAAAGATTTCAGACTTAACAAGGGACCCCCCCCCCCCCGAGGGGCCCACTTGTCTTTGCAGACCATATTTCCAGAGCTCTCAGCTTGCCCAGAGTGGCGTGGCAGATAATGAGAAGATAGCCCCAAGAAGAGGGGACCTATTGAGCCTGTGGTTCAAACCTCCCTTCGTGGGTGTCCACCCTGCTTTGTGCCTGGTCCAGGTATACCAAACAGTTCCGAGAGAGCTTCCAGGCACATTGGAAGATAGACTGGGACACCCTAGTGCCACGCAGCTCCATCCTGCCCTTGGCCCACAGAAAAAGTGAACTATGCTGGGGAGGACCGGAGGAAGATTGGCCACGAGTGACTGTAACAGCATCTTCCCCAATGAAGTCCAGATGGGTGAGCACGTGTGCACATGTGCGCACGTGCGCTAGCCCTCGTGTGCCCCATGGGCGGCGCGTGACATCTTCTCCCCAGCAGCTCAGCTCTGATACCGTAGGCATGTGCTCACGGCAGGCACGCACAGCCGCTCTGCATGAGCCACGTTGGGGTGTCCTTTGGAGCAGGAACGATTCGGAGCTCCAAATTGGGGCAACAGTGGGGTGTGATACCACTAAAAGGGTTAGTCAGAGCCAAGTCAGAATTCTTTATAACATCTAAGGTACCCTGCTTATTCTCCAAGGGTAAAGGCCCCGCAGGGTCTGGGTTCTGGAAAATCCACGAGTAACCACCTCTCAGCCAAGCACCTTCCCTGACACTTCCCACCCGCATGCCCAGATGGTGCCCGAGATACAATCGCCACGTTAACTCCTCCCCCTCCCCCCAAACACACGCCAAGGCTGAGAGCCATGGAATACATTTGAAGCCACGCTGTAAACTGTGCTTTTGGATGTCATTGAGCCCTCCCGTGCCAATGACATCACAGTTTCCATGGCAACTAATATAATTAACATGAGGGAAGGTGCGAGGAGAAAGGGAAGGCAGAGAAGGAACCGGGTAGAGTCCAGCCTGGAACAGAGAAAAGAACACGGGGTGCAGGGAAGGCAGAAGGACTCATAAATTCCTCTCCTGCCACTTGTTAGATCGGTCCCTGGACGTCACTCCCCTCGTGGCTGGGGTGGGGGTGAGGGTAAGCTTCTTGGCAAGCTCTGTCTCCTACGAAAATACAGAAAGGGCTTTGTCCCCTCTACAGTTATGGAGCTGACCCAGAGGAGCGTGCCTCAAGTGAGGTGAGAACACGTCCACCCTCCTTGGCTCTTGCAGGATCTGATGAAGCCAGGGCCTGGAGTGGCTTTCCCAGAGCCCAGCTGAGGACATGCACACTCCTACAGGAACATAGGTGACTGTGAGGTTGAAATACTTGAATAAGAAAGTTGGTGTTAGCTTTTTCTTTCCCGTTGCAAGGGTAGAGGGCAGGTACGAGGAGAGGGGGAGATGAGTGGGATTGGGGTGCAGGATGCAAAATTCAGGAAGAACCAATAAAAGTTTAGAGAAAGAAAGAGAGAGAGGGAGGGAGGGAGAAGAGCCAACACCTCGGGTCACAATAATGATTCTTTACCCTTGATTTGTGAGCCATGTCGGTTAAGCTCAGCTCTAGGACTATTGTTTATTATTATTATTATTATTATTATTATTATTATTATTATTATTACATTGATGTTTTCCCTGCATGTGTGTATATTTGGGTGAGGTTCTCTAATCCCCTGGAACTGGAGTTACAGTTGTGAGCTGCCATGTGGGTGCTGGGAATTGGATTGGGGTCCTCTGAAAGAACAGCCAATGACTGCCCAAGCCATCTCTCCAGCCCCAGGACCTGTTTTTGTTGTTGTTGTTGTTTTGTTTTGTTTTGTTTTCAAGGCCCCCAAAGGCCCATGTTTTAAAGGTTGGTGTGATTAGTATTACTGTTGTAATGGGTGTTACTGGAACCTTACTCCTGGGACCCCATGGAGGTGTTCAAGTCAGGATCATGGCGTTCCAGGCCTCTGCTCCCCTCTTCTGCTTCCTGCCATGGGCAAGCTGTCTCTTCTCACCTTCTACTCCCACAGTGTGTGCGGATTAGAACCCTTAACTCCAAGCTTTTCTATTCTTTTTGTTTGTTTGTTTGTTTTTTTGAGACAGGGTTTCTCTGGCTGTCCTGGAACTCACTCTGTAAACCAGGCTGGCCTTGAACTCAGAAATCCACCTGCCTCTGCTTCCCGAGTGCTGAGATTTAAGGCATGCACCACCACTGCCCGGCTTTCTTCCCATCCTAAAGACTGTTTTCTTATCTCTCCTACAGAAACAAGGTCCTGCTGTGTAGCTCAAGCTGGCCTGGAATTCATGATCTTAGTGGCTCAGCCTCCCGAGTGCTGGGATTTCAGGCATGAGCCATCATGCCTGGCTTCTAAAGACTGTTTTTAAGAGAAAAATGAAGTCATTTACTAGGGCACAATTTTTGGCACAGTGGCTGCTGCATACAAGGGCTTCTTTTTAGCCAAGCTTATTAGCGCTCCTGTGCCTTGTGCCTGGCGCCTCGATGTCTTCCTTTATGAACTCTAGGCAAAAAAAATTCCCCACAATTCAAGGCTGTGGGGTGGGCCAAGTAAGACGTGCCTGTAACACACAGGCAAGTACTTGGTAATGTTAATTATTATTTATCCAGCTTGTACCCGAAGCCAAGCCAGAACCTGACACTTATTAAATAGCAAACGATGAAACTTACCTCCAAGCCAGATCTTATCTCCTTCTTCCTTTCCCAGGTGTGGAAACTGAGGCAGGGGGAGGTGAAAGGGCTTGTCCAAGGCCACTATGGGAGTGTTGAGGGGGAACCAGACAAGACTAGGAAGCTGGGGGTGGGGGGGAACAGTCTTCAGAGGGTAATTGTGTTCACAAAACCTGTAGTCTTCAGTTCAACTAGAACTTTTAAATTGTGTGTGCATGTGAGTGCATGTGTACTCGTGTGTGTGTGTGTGTGTGTGTGTGTGTGTGTGTGTGTGGTCACACATGCCTGTGAATGTGTGTGGGCTTCCAGCTCTCACTTTTTACCTTATTCTCTCAAGACAGGGCCCCTCCCTGAGTCTGGAGGCAGGGAGTCTCCCTGAGTCTGGAGACTCCCTGAGTCTGTTAAAATGGCAGCCAGGATGCCCCAGAAATCTACCTGTCTCTTCCTCCAACATTGATGGAGTTTCGGGTCACATCTGGTTTTTGTTTGTTTGTTTGTTTTTTTAATGTCGATGCTAGGAATTTGGACCCTGGCCTTTAGGTTATTCAGCAAGTATAACCCACCCACGTACCTACTAAGCCATATCCCAGGTTCAATTCAGCTACTCTTCTTGGAATACCTACTATGTGCTCAGCAAGAGCTCTCACTCCTGCCTTCCCTGACAGGAAGCACCAATGCATGTATAAAGTCCAGGTGTCCTTCTTTGGAATCAAGAGCTCAGTGAACAAAACGAAGCCCCTGCTGTGGGATCCAACATGCAAGCCCTCAGCATGTGCCATGCTCTTGGAAGGCCCCTGGGCCTTTGTTCATGCGCAGTACCAATAGGAAGATGGCCCACTCATCCCCATTTGCCTAGGGCCTCCCATAGTTCAACACTGAACACCCTCTCAGAACTGGGCAAACCAGAACAGTGGCACTTCCCGCAGGCTGTAACATGACTTACATGGCTCAAGTGCACCTTGTACCCTTGACCTGTGTTAAGCCATTTGCCCTCCAGCCAATAGGAGGAGCTGGAAAGATGCCCATCTGTTAGAGGAGAAGCTGGACTCCTCTACTATCAGTTACATAGTCAATGTCAAGTAAGGTACAGTCTGGGACTGGGGTCAGCTGTGTACTGTGAAGGACACTCATCCCTGCCCTATGCCCATCCTGCATAGACTAGCTATAGCTACTGAGTGGAGAAGGGGTTTGATCAAAGCTGGGACTTTCCTTCAGCTTCTGGAGGCTTGACCACCTAATTGCCATATTGTTGTGTAGTAAGTCTACAAACCCACCCTCTGTATTTTCTTTGGAGCCATGCATTGAATTCTTTACTTATCCTTTGCTTTCGAGGGGCAAGGCCTGCTGTTTGGAGCATTGGGTGTAAGCATACACATAACCCTGGGTATAATAATTAGGCTTGGGTCCTGTTTAACCAGGTTGATGCATGCTGTTGAGGTGGCCTTGGGCAGAGGCTCACACGTGGCCTGAACTTCCCATACTTGACCTTAGTGGATTCTAAGGCAGCACGTGGCCAGACCTGACATCAACCTTACCAGGCAGCTGGCAAGACACTCTAGTCCCTGCCCTCCATCAGGAATCACGCTGAAATTACAAATCCCAAAGGGATGGTACAATACCTCCAATGTCAACAAGTAAGGTTGACCAGTTGTCTGTCTTAGACTTAGATGAATTAGAGCAAATTATATGTGCATGGGGGCCCTGTTCATTCATCAAATCTACCTCCTGCCTCCTCCCCGATGTGGAACTCATGAGAAACCCTCAACAATCAATCCCCCCTCTCTACGGCTTTTCCCTTGCTGCACATCCTCTTCACTTCCCCCACCCTCTGTGGTCAGCTTCCTAGTTCCAAGAGACCTGGCTGCTAGGTTCCAAGAATACATCATCAGGGCACCTGAAGAGGAGAGCTAGGGAAAGTCTTCTGGGGTAAAAGTCAGTCACATGACCTTGCAGAAAGGATGTTGGATGGAGTTATCAGGACATCTAATGAATGACAGAGACATCCACATCCACCTGTGTGGTGGTTTGAATATGCTTGGCCCAAGGAGAGGCACTATTAGGTGTGGCCTTGTTGGAGTGGGTGTGGCCTTGTTGGAGTGGGTGTGGCCTTGTTGGAGTGGGTGTGGCCCTGTTGGAGGAGGTGTGTCACTGTGGGAGAGTTGGGCCTTGAGACCCTCCTCCTAACCATGTGGAAGCCAGTCTTCTCCTAAAGACCTTCAGCCCTACTCTCTATCCCCAGCACCACACAAACCAGGTATGGTGTTGTGTGCTTGCAATTTCAGCCCTCAGAAGATGTAGGCAAGAGGATCAGAAGTTCAAGATCATCCTCAGCTACATGGTGAACTTAAAGCCATCATGGGCTACATGAGGCCCTGTCTTATTCAGGGTTTTACTGCTGCCAACAGACACCATGACCAAGGCAACTCTTATAAGGACAACATTTAGTTGGGGCCCACTTACAGGTTCAGAGGTTCAGTCCATTATCATCAGGGCAGGACCATGGCAGCATCCAGGCAGGCATGGTGCAGGAGGAGCTGAGAGTTCTATATCTTCATCTGGAGGCTGCTAGAAGACTGACTTCCAGGCAGCTAAGATGAGGCTCTTAAACCCCATGCCCACAGTGACACACCTCCTCCAACAAGGCCACACCTCCTCCAACAAGGCCACACCTTCAACAAGGCCACACCTCCTCCATCAAGGCCACACCCACTCCAACAGGGCCATACCCTCTAATAGTGCCACTCCCTGGGCCGAGCATATACAAACCATGGCAGGTCCTATCTCAAAAATAAAAATAAAATGAAAGGGAGAGAGGAAGAGAGAAAGAGGGAGAGATTATGACTGACCACAGAGGTAGAGACAGGAGGGATATAATGAGCTAGCCAGGTAATACCAGCAATTTTGGGGAGCCAGGAATGACATCTCAATAACCAGTCCCTTAAGGCTTGCAGAAAGAATCCACACTCCCAGCACCTCAATAATTTTGGACTTCTGGCCTTCAGAACTTCTGTGTTCTAAGCCATGCAGCCTCTGGTCATTCATCACAGTAGCCTTAGGAAAGTAGGAGTCACATTTTACTTAATAACACTGATGTGCCCTGAGCAAGGTGCTGACAGTGACCCTTTCGTCATGAGAACATCAGTGTGTTATTTTGCAACCTAAGCTGCCTACAATGCCACCAAGCAGCAGGGCATCACTTACTGTCACAGAGTTGGTCTGTTAATAGGCAAAATGTCATATGTAGAGTGTGCAGATACTGGAGAGGTGTCACAGTCCACACTCTTCTGTCACTCTGACAGAAAGGACAACAGCCTGGCTGCCTGTTAGGAGGTCTACTAGTGTGGGGATTGAAGGTAGAGCCACCACCATGATGATGCACACTGGGGATTTGCATAATTCAGGACGCACTGCGGGAGCACTATGCGCATGTGTGCAGAAATGGAAACTGTCTGTTCTACTGTGTGCAAGATCTTACTGTGAGTGTGCTGAGTAAGCCCTGCAGACAGAGCTAGTGATTGGAAAGATAAAAGAAGGTAAGGAGCTCTGGACAGGAGTTGAGGACCATAGTCAAAGCAGGCATGGCCTCTTCTCTACACTGTAAGCCATGCAGCCACCAGAGGTGGATTGGCTCAACTGGTGGCTATGGTCTTTATTCAACATTTTAGCCAGTCACTCCCCCTAGGTCCAACAACCAGAGATTGATACCAAGTGATAATTCCAAGACTACTTAGGTCATATTCCATGAGCCTAGAGGATGTTGCTCAGTTGGCAGACTGCTTGCCTACTAGCATGCACAAGGCTGTAGGTTTGATCCTCAGCCACTGCATAAACCTAGCATGGTGGCACATGCCTGTAACTACAGTTGGGGACAAGAAGATCAGATCATCCTGTTCAAGGCTATCCTCTACTGCATAGTGAGTGAGAGGCCAACCTGGGCTACATGCTACCTTGTCTCAAATATAATAAAATAGAAATGAGTCATGAGTCCATTTTACAATCAGGAGGTCCTGAATGGAAACCCCCAGAACCTTTGTTAAAGATGTGTGTGTGTGTGTGTGTGTGTGTGTGAACTCTAGCTGGCTGTCTCTCTCTGTCCCTCTTTGCTTCATCTTTCTGAACGTGAAGGTCAGTGATTAGTGCCTGTCTCTGCACCACGAAAGCACATATAGATACACAAACCGGAACATATACATTAGTACACACAGTAACAACAACAACAACAACAACAACAACAATATCCCTTTAAGCTCATCATTCATCCTGCATCCTCAGAGCATACAAGTTGTCTTAGTTATGGTTTGTAAGCAAGTCGGGAGGAAAGGGTTTTTCTGGCTTACACTTCCACATCACTGTTCATCATTAAAAGAAGTCAGGACAGGAACTCAAGCAAGGAAGGAATCCAGAGGCAGGAGCTGATGCTGAGGCCATGGAGGGGGCACTGCTTACTGGCTTGTTCCCCCTGGCTTGCTCAGCTTGCTTTCTTATGGAACCCAGGACTCCCAGCCCAGGGATGGCCCCGCCCACAATGGGCTGGGCCCTCCCCCAACAATCACTAATTGAGAAAATGCCCTACAGATGGATCTCATTTCCTCTACTGAGGCCCCTTTTTCTCTGATGGCTCTAGCGTAAGTCAAGTTGAGACACAAAACCAGCCAGTACACAAGTCATTAAAACAAACGAACAAAACAAACAAACAACGGTCCTGGAAGTGGTGGCACAAGCCTTTAATCCCAGCACTTGGGAGGCAGAGGCAGGCAGATCTCTGAATTCAAGGCCAGTCTGGTCTACAGAGTGAGTTCCAGGACAGCCAGGGCTACACAGAGAATCAATCTCTCTCTCTCTCTCTCTCTCTCTCTCTCTCTCTCTCTCTCTCTCTCACACACACACACACACACACACACACACACACACACACAAAACCAACTCTCATTTCCCAGTTTAGAGAAGAGACACAGACATTCTTAGCTGACTTTTTTTTTTAATCGAAAAGCAATAGAGAGCTGGGAACGATGCATATTTCTTGGGAAGGGGGAGCTTATTCCCTGTCTGTTTTAAAATAGCCCGACATATTCATCCTGCTGGCCCTGCTGGCCCGGTGGAGGTCTGTTGCTCTGGGGATAGAGGCTCGGCCTGGCTTGGAGGAGGTAGTGAGGTAGTGAGTCTTCAAATTTACTGCCTCGGTGCTTCTTTGGTTCCCGTGGAGTGGCCACTGGAGAAAGCCTTGACTGCAGACAGCTTGGAAGCAACATGCAGAAATGCTGCTCATACCTAAATATAACCCACGTCTGAAATGCCTCTCGCTAAGCCCCGGGAGCGTCCACAATACACTATCTCACTAAATCCGCTCAAGAGCGGAGAGCAGGAGCGCCCTCCCTCCTTTCTTAGGGAGGGATGGATGGAGGTCCTGGAACCCAGATCATCCATCGCACCGGCTGGGTTCCCACCGGGCTCCTTGGAAGGCCCAGAACTCATGAAGGTGCCCTGAGACAAACAGCCGGGACCAGACTATTAGGTTAGCCAATGCCAGCTGCTGTGACAAATGGACTTCCAAGTGCCTATGACTCAATACCACAGACACTTATCCCACACTGGGTAAAATCCCAAATGGGTGCCCCTGCTTGCCAGGCAGCTTTCAGTGGCTCTTATTGGTATTCCAACCCCTCCAGCTCATGGCGGTGCGTACCTCTCATCAGTCTCCACCCCTCCTGCGTTAGCCTGCACAGGGAACACGGCTTTACGAGTCAGGCCTGGAAATGTTCCCCAGGCTATCACTTTTATGCACATTCATTGGGTAGAGGTGGGTCATGTGACTCTATGCTTCGCAAAGGACGCTGGGAAATGTAGTCCAGTCCTGCCGCAGCCCAAAGAGGAAGGAGTCTTGGGGTGCCCAAGCTGGGACTATTTCCTGAGAACCTCTGTTCTTACCTATTGCTTTAAGCAGGTCAGTTCCGATTTTATTCATATTACATATATTGCATAAGAATTAGGCTGAAGTTATGTCTAGGAAAACACACACACACACACACACACACACAGTCTTATGTGTCAACAATTAAAGAAAAAAGACATCATGAATTTGAAAGGAATTTGAAAGGGAGCCAGGGGCTTCTGTGGTATATTGATTGGAGGAAGGAGAAAGGAAGGAAGGAGTGGGAAATGATGTAATTATAATCTCAAAAGATGAAAAAAAAAACCATTTTTTAAAAAAAATCAGACTGAAAGAAGGGTATGCTTGTTTGCTAGTTTCCTGAGACAGGGTCTCACTATGTAGGCCAGCTGGCCTGGAATTTGCTGTGTAAACCAGGTTGGCCTTGAACTCCAAGTGCTAGGATTAAAGGCTTGTGTCTCCTGGATTTAACTATCTTTTCTGTTTTTAACCTGTGTGTGTGTGTGTGTGTGTGTGTGTGTGTGTGTGTGTGTTTGCTTTCTCCTTCTACCTGAGGATCCAACAGTCTCCAATCCCCTCACTTCTGGGGTCATAGTTGTTCACAAGCAAGCTGGCATTTCAGACAGGTTCTGGGATCAGAACTCAGGTCCTCAAGTAAGCACAGCAGAGACTTTGCCATGCAACGTGAATCTTGATGACCAAGTGGGAGCCCTCTGGCCAGCAGAGAAAGCAGAGGGACAGCACAAATCCCTCCTTCCACTGGCCAGGGACCTGTATTTCATGGGCCATCTCCTTGGCAGTCACTCAGTCCTGTTAAGACGAGGCAAGTTCAGCCTCTCTTAAGGGGATCTGCGGAGAAGCTAAGGTTGCAGCTTGGAATAAGCCTGGAACAGAGAGGGCTCTAAGCAGGGACAGGTTGGTGTCTTCAGCCCAGTGCTCCAGCTTGGCCCGGCAGTGTCTTGTGGAGCCTCTCTGATGGCCCAAGGAAGTTATGTAGGAAGAGACAGAGAAAAGAGCCAAAGAGAAGGAGATTCAGAGGTAATGAGCAACTGCTGGGTTGACAGGTTGTGTCTTATCACGAAGGAAGAAGGAGGGCACACTAGACCTAGTGAGGACAGCAACCTGATTAGGGCAGGGTTTCCCTTAAGGTGTGCATCGATGAGCCGAATTGTGCAGGTTAGAGAAAGCCAAGCCACAGCCAGACGGGGATTCCTGGGCCTTCAGTGCTGAGGCTCTGGGCTGCCCCCATTATCCCCTCACCTCCACAGACCCCTGGTGCTTGGTTAATACCCTCCCGCAGGCTGAGACAGACTCACCTTGCCCTTCATCCTGCAGTCTTATCTACCTAACCTTGGGAGGCATCCTGTGTGTGTGTGTGGGGGGGGAAGGGCTAGTTCTGGCTGACCTTGAATTCACTATATACACTAGCAGGCTGGAATTCACAACCATCCTCCTGCCTCTGCTTCCCAAGTGCTAGGACTAAAGTCATGTATCACCATGTCCAGCCTTAAAACACTTGTGTGTGTGTGTTACAAATACTTTCATAGACTCAAAAAAATCAGAAGTTTTAGAAACAAGTTAGGAGAGACAATTCCAGGCAGATCAAATGATGTTGACAATTCCCTGAAGGGTGGAAGTGGGGAACTGTCCACCTAAAGCAGAACCTTCAAGATGGGAGATTTGGGAGACACAGCTCATTGACAGAAGTTTTAAAACCTGAAAACTTGAGGCTCTGGATTCCCAGTCCCTCGAAACAACCCAGGTCAGGTAGATCTGGTAGAGGAAACCGGCCATGTCTGAACTTAGATGCTTCCAAGGAACCCCCAAGTATCAAGGTGCCATCTAATATGGTGGACAAATATCCCACAACCTGATGGGGCTCTGTATTTGCCATCTGGCTTTGTTCTGGAATGGACATGCCCCACAGCTGCCCAGTTTGCTCATCTTCACCCAAACCTTATCCTTGGCACTGAATGGGAGTGTCTTGCAAGTGACTCTCCTAAGGGTCCATCCCTTGCCTTTTCTCTTCCAAGTCTTTACTTTAAAAAAAAAAAAAAAATTACTATTTATGTGCACTTGTGTGCACGTGCCTGTGAACGCGAGAAGAGCCGGAGTTATAGGCAGCTATGAACTACCCTAAGTGGGTCCTGGGCACTGAACTGGGGTCCTCAGAGGAGCAGCTTGTGCGGTTGTTACCCACTGAGCCATCTGTTGGCCTAGACTTCTCTTACCTGCCTTTACCTTAGCCTCATAGACTCAATACAGTCCCCATTAAATAGCTTGTCCTTGGCTCGCTACACCTCCAGTAGTGCTCACAGGTATGTGTGTGGGGAGGGAGGATGTTGTCATCCCAGGGGCATGCCCATCTACAGGTGTCTCAAGGGGTTGGAGAGAGACAGACAGAATGACGTTTTGACATTTTATACCTCCACCCCTCCCCCCAATCTCCAACCCTCCCTCCTTTCAGTCCTAAGCAGCCACTGATCTAACTTGTCTCTAGACATTTCTCTATTCTGTAAGTGCATGAAATCTCAGTTGGTTGGGGTTTCACCCTTGTGATCCCAGGGCTTAGGAGGTGGAGGCAGGAGGATCAGGAGCTCGAGGTCATCCTTCATTACTTGTTGAATTAGAGGCTAGCCTGGACTACCTGAGGCCCTGTCTTAAAAATAAATTAATAAAAATCCAAGGTTGAGCAAGATGGCTCAGCAAATAAGTTGTTTGCTGCCAAGCCTGATAACTGATTTGTGCAAGCTGTCTCTAACCTTCGAGTGTTTTCTGACACACCAATGTATGCAAACCCTGCCTTTCCCCGAAAAATAATCGAATGAATGAACACAAATTAAATTTAAAGAATATAAAATAGAGCCAGAAGTGGTGGCGCACACCTTTAATTCCACAACTCAGGAGGCAGAGGCAGGTGTATCTCTGAGTCGACTCGAGGCCAGCTTGGTCTACAGAACAAGTTCTGGAACAGCCAAGGCAACTTAGAGAAACTCTGTCTTGAAAAAAAATTGTATATGTGTATGAATATATATGTATGTTAATGTATATGTACATAATGTACGTATAGATATAAAATCAAAAGGTACCATTTGTGTGATAAAGTCTCTTGTCAGATTAAAAGAGAACCTGCAAGAAGGATGGTAGGTGAGCCTCTTTTTCTTTTGTAAAGTGTGTGTGTGTGTGTGTGTGTGCGTGTGCGCGCGCGCGTGTAAGAGTGACATTATGTGTCATTCTCAGGAGTGCCATTCACTTCTTTGAGGCAGTATCTCTCATTAGCTTGGAATTCATCAGTTAAGCTAGACTGGCTACTAGGGAGCCTCAGGGATCCACCTACGTCTACTTCCCTGAAACTGGGGTTTCATACACAGGCCACCACGCCCAGCTTTTTAAACTTTGGTTCTGGGGAGGGATCGGACTCACCTCCACATCTTCCAAGATAAACACTTTACTGACTGAGCCACCCACTCATCCCCACCTCACCCAACCTCCGTCCCCTGTTTCTGTCCCCTGCTTCCGTTGGCCACACAGGAGTTCTCGGTGAGTAACTTGAACAAATAATAATCTTGGAGTCTACAAATGTGAGCCAGGTACTTTCCCCGGCCCAGGTTGTGAATTGTGCAAAGCGTGGGTACCGCTTGGCAAAGGATCCCTCCCCACTTTGCAGCTGGGGAAACTGAGGGTGAAGATCACTGATCTGTGCCTTGAGGGGATTCCAAAGAGCAAACTGTTGATAAGCTGCCCACACTGGGAGGGTGAATAGCGGTGGTGGTGGTGGTGGTGGTGGTGGTGGTGGTGGTGGTGGTGGTGAAGAGGGTGTTGACACTCACTCTTTATTCTCCTCTTTGTCTCTCTTCCCTCCCTGGGGTTAGGAATTAGATGTTCAAACAAGCTGATGGGAATGCTAACTGCATCCAGTCTAGAGTGACTCACTGACAGGACCCTCGACTGTTGGGAAGATCCCAGGCTCGTGGGGGCCCATGGCGCAGCCGGGATGCGGATGAGCTTCGCATCATTTTACACACCAGCTGGGCTTCCAGCCGAGCTGTAAGTCAAAGATTTTATAAATTGGATCGTATTTTAGTGGATAGATAAAAGAGAGAGGCTGTGACTCCTCAGGAAGAATCCGTGCACGAGGTGGTAATCAGGCCAGATTTATGATTTCTGTAAAGACGGAGATCAGAGATAAATGTCAGCCAGCCAGGCATCCTGTGATAATTAATTAAGAGTCTGCTGGAGTCATAGGTGTAAGCCTGGCTTTAAATGGCTTTTCTTTTTATTAAAAATCTCGCAAAAAACAAAGTCAAAAGTACAGTGTTTCCAGGGTAGATGTTACTCACGCTCTGCTTAAGAGCTGGGGAAACTGAGGCTCTGAGAGTAAATTACTCTGGACGGCCGCGGAGTTAATTAACAAAGCTGAGATTCTGTGGACCAGAACATAAGGGATGCTTCTGCCCCTTCCGGGAGACAGTGATGATGGGGTGTCAGCCCTGAGGCCAGCAGACTACCTGTTGAGAATAGCAACCATGTCCTTAACCTGTCCCCAGGCTACCAAAGGTGGCATGTGTTCCTATGGAGCAAGTTACCCCTAAACTGAGCATTTCCTCAGAGCAAACGTGTCTCTGGGAATTAGTCCTGCAGTTACCAAAGCTGAATGGGGCTAGACTACTCTTTCCCTGCAAGATTGCGCCTTGCAGAGCTATTTCCGGGGGTGGGGTTGGGGCGGGGTCTCAGTCCCTCATGGTTTGGGCCTCTCCACAGGATTGCATGAACATCCTCAGAATACAGCGACTGGCTTCCCAAGGAGAAAGAGACCTAGCAAGAAGAGAAGGAGAAGCCACAATATACTGTATTTCTGGTCAAAACGGGCTAAAAATCCAAGCGTCCACCGATGGATGGGTGGATACATAAACTGTGGTACATCCGTACAGTGGGACATTATTTGGCCATGGAGCAGAACAGAATGAAGATTGATGATGCTGTGACATAAATGAATCTTGAAGGTGTGCTAAGCAAAAGGATCCAGACACAAAGCATACATCGTTTCTATTCACTGCAAATGTCCTGAATACACAGAAAGTTGATTAGGGGTTTCCTGGAGCTGCGGTGTAGACCAAAAGGAGAAGTAACAGTGATAGAATATTCCATAATTAGATAGCAAGGATGATTGCACAATCTTGTGACTATATTAAAAGCCACTGCATTGCACACGTGTATTGGAGAGCTACTTGTGACATACGAATTTTAGTTCAACTGAGAAGCCAACCATTTTAGTTCCACATGCCAGGTCGTTCACATTCTTACAGAGATCTGCTGCTGTGAATATTCTCAACCGTACGTTCTGGGGGAGGGGGTGCTTTGTGTCAGTTCTCATTTGTCTCGGTTCCCCAGCCATGGGTTCCTCTGTCTGTGTGTGGTGGTGTCTCCAGGGAGCCTGCTGTGGAGCACGGGAGCAGGATGCAAGGTCAGGAGCCTGCTTCACAGAGCACAGAGCACGGGTGCAGGATGCAGGGTCAGGAGCTCGCTGCGTGCCGCACAGAGCACGGGTGCGGGGATGCAGGGTTTCTGTATCTTCTGCTTCACAGCCTGGCTTTCTAGAACTCCTTTCTGAGCCTACGGAGACCAAGCAGGGAAACAGCTCTGCCTCCCTGCTTGGCCCTGCGAGCCCCCTGAGGTCTCAGAAAATAGGACAACCAGAATGGAAAACAAATCTCGCCAATCAGGAGGTGTGCTGCTCTCCCCACCCTGGCGCTAAGAGACCCGCTGGACGGCAGCAGGGCCTCCCCCATCAGAAAGTATTAATGAATATTCACAGGATTCATTAAACATTTCCCCGCGTGGCTGAGCAAAACAGTGCCGAAACCCCCAAGCCATTAAAAAAAAAGAAAAGAAAAGGACAGAGAAATATTGCAGGGGCTGGGGCAAAAGAGCCTCCGGCGAGAAATTGATTTTTAATGCTGAAACTCCACTTAATTGCATGGTTGTGCTGGTGTTTCCGAGGGGTCTGTCTGTGTCCATGGTCTCCATGACTCTGAACAGCCAGTCCTGTTTGTGGAGCACTCTTTCAGATAGTCACAGACACACACTACAGCCCCAGCCCCAGCCATGTTTACATGATACTTCTGAGAGCTGAGGGTTTCTCTGGAACTCCCTTGTTGGATGCTCATGGCTAATTGGTAGTACTAGTGTAAGTACTGGACCCCACTTGACAGATAAGGAAACTGAGGCACTTGGTTACTGGTGCACCAGTCCTAGACTCCTTGTACTGAAGCCAGACCTTTTTGTTCTTGAAGCTTTGATTGGCCAAGACGCCTCCACCAATCACAGTGGGGCAGTCCAGCATGGACCCATCCCACAAGAGAGCCCAGTATAAGAATATTGTAGGTACAGGTGTCTGGGGGAGCCTTTGGGCCCCTCTCTGTGAGTGCAAGTCTATAAGAAACCCAGGAAACAGACAGCAGAGTGCAGAGAGAATCCTCTCATGTCCAAAGCAATGGCAGTCATGGGAGTGTAGCAACAAGTTTGAGAGTGACTGGGCCTGTTGATGGAGAACATTCTACTAGGGTCCAGTTCCCAGTTGCCTGTGAGAACAGGATAGGGGATGGGGTGGGACTCTGAGGATCTTCCACTCTTGACGGCTCTAGCAGTGGCTACCTGGAAGTGATGGACTGCCCCCCAGGACTCTGAGTATTTTACCCTGAACGGAAAGAAGAGGAGGAGGAGGGTGAGGAGGTAAGGAGGAGGGAGAGGAGGAAGAAGAGGAGGAGGAGGAAGAGGAGGAGGAAGAAGAGGAGGAGGAGAAGGAGGAAGAGATAGGCCAAGGAGAGAAAGGAGGAAGAAGGGGAGGAGGAGGAGGAGGGGAAGAGGGAGCGGGGAAGGACAACTGCTAAGGACCAGCCTCAGCTTGGAAAGGTTCAGAGAGAAGAGTATTTGAGAGCAGTGAAACCAGCAACTGAAAGTCAAATCGTGGGTCACAAGCTGAGGGCCTGCGTTTTGTCCCAGCCAGCTTCCAGATTGCTCTCTCTATGCTCTGCTTTCCCTGGAGATCTCCAGAAAGCTCTCTGCTCCAGACAACTTTCTTGCAATTCTAAAATCTCTCTGGATAGCTCATCTCTTGCAGGTCAAAAGCCCAGTCTTTAATTTATGTATCAATTCAGTAATTACCCCAGGTTTCCTTTTGATTACCCTGTGAATCAGCATCCCACCACCAAAGCCCCTTGATTCTTAGAAAGAGACCTCAAGCACAAGCACAGACAATAAGATAGCTGTGTGGGACCCCAGCCCACACATTACCATTCCTACCTTGCCTGGACTTAAATTAGCTCTAACCCAGGCTGACCTTGAACTCAGGAATCTGCCTACCTTTATCTTTCTGACAAGCTGGCTCATAGTGCAACTGCCTCTGTTCCTTCAGATCTGTGAAGCTCCTTACACAATTCATATTGCATATTTCATATTTCATAGTTGGGAAATTATGTCTGTGAACACATGTCTTCGGTGTTCTTTCCCACAGCCTTAAGGGCTGTCCGGAAGGTCACAGCATTCTACCTTTTTGCTGAGACACAATCACACCCTTGCCTTCCAGACTCCTGATGGTTTTGATTATCATAGAGTCCATTAACATTGGCAGAGGGGACATTGGAGGAACATGAAAACATGCACACTATTATACAAACAAGCTTTACCTCTACAGCAACCACCAACAGTCATGCAGGCCGTACCCTGCTGGCTCTGTTCCAGGGGTAGGAAACCATGTCATATTGTCTCTTACATGGCCAGCTTGAACTCTGCAGACAATGATAGTGACTTTGATTGAGCAGCCAACATGTGACTGAAGCACACTTAGTGGGTCTGCTGAAGGGGCTGCTGGCTGGTTCCTCTCCACATTGAACTTCAGTTAAACGTTCTTCAAGATGTCTTCTCAGTCTCATGTGGTCTTTAAACCCCCATTTTATGACAAAGCAACAAGGGCCCAGCCGGGCTCTGGCTTGTGTTGGTCAGCTATACAACACATTCCCTGGCCGTTTTTCTAGAAGCCTTAGGAGCCACAAGATTGGGGTCAAGAGAGACCGTTGTCCTACCTCATATGTCTGAGGAGGTCACAGGCTAGAGGTGACCTCGAGTGGCCATGGTGGGAAGCTTTTGTGGGGGTTGGGCTCTAACTATTACTTTTGTGACCAAAAGCAACTTGAGGAGGAGAGGCTTTATTTCAGTTAACAATGCTCAGGTCATAATCCGTCACTGAAGGAAGTCAGGACAGGAACTCAAGCAGGGCAGAAACCTAGAGGCAGAAGCTGAGGCAGAGGCCGTGGAGGGATGCTGCTTACTGACTTGCTCCCCATGGCTTTCTCAGACTGTTTTCTTATAGAACCCAGGACCACCAGTCCTGGGATGGCTCTACCCACAATGGGCAGGGCCTTATCTCATCAATCACTAGTTAAGAAATGCCGTGCTGATGGAGGAGTCTTCTCAGTTGAAATTCCTCTTCCTGGTAACTCTAGCTTGTGTGAAACTGACAAACCAAACCATCCTCTTAGTGAGGCTGCTGATTGGGCTGCTGGCTGGTTCCTCTTTTATGTAGAACTTCAGGATTGGCTGATTGTGCCTGTCATGTGGCTGCTTTGAGACCCTGGTGAACTGAGTGACCCAGCCCTTGATGTCTCGATGTTCCTCAGCCACATCCCTTCTGTAGAAATGAGTCACTAAGGGAAGTGACTTAAGCCATCATTAAGGAGAGAGGTGAGGGCCCCACCTTAGACAAGAGGGGTGTCACAGGGCTTGTGGGCATCAAAAACACCCCAGGGCTCCAGTCCTGTAACTGGAAATGGGTGAGACTCTGCAGGCAGATGTCACTTCTTGCTGTAGGATGCAGCCGACTCTAGCTCGATCTATTCCAGAGGCTTGTTGATTAAACTGAAAAGCAGAGAACTCATGTGTCCAACTATAACAGATTTTGTTTTCTAATTAGGGTCTCTTATAGCACAGGCTGGCCCCAAATTCTTTTTTTTAAAAAAAATGTTTATTTATGAATACATTGTAGCTGTCTTCATACATACCAGAAGAGGACATCAGATCCCATTACAGATGGTTGTGAGCCACCATGGGGTTGCTGGGAATTGAACTCAGGACCTCTGGAAGAGCAGTCAGTGCTCTTAACTGCTGAGCCATCTCTCCAGTCCTGGCCCCAAATTCTTAGTCCTCCTGCCTCAGCCTCACCAATTCTGGTGGGATGGCAGGTGTGTACAGCCGTATACCTTGGCTTGAGAAAGCTTCTATATATGTTTGAAACAACTTGAGGGAATGAACCTATTCTCCCCTTAAATTTCACAAACTGTAAATCGTATCAAGTATTTCCAGGGAATATTTAGTGCCCAAACTGGATTTTGAGGTCAATTCGAACAAAACATGTAGAGCTGGTAATATTTATAAAATGTTGGACTAAATAAAGTCAACTTTTATTGAGGGGAATGTGTGTGCTAGAGGTGAGCACCAGGCGCGTAAGGCGGAGGCCAGAGGTGGGCATCCGGCTGCTGCTGCTGCTGCTGCTGCTGCTTCTTCTTCTTCTTCTTCTTCTTCTTCTTCTTCTTCTTCTTCTTCTTCTTCTTCTTCTTCTTCTTCTTCTTCTTCTTCTTCTTCCTCCTCCTCCTCCTCCTCCTCCTCCTCCTCCTCCTCCTCCTCTTCTTTTTTTTTCGAGACAAGGTTTCTCTGTGTAGCCCTGGTTGTCCTGGAACTCACTCTGTAGACCAGGCTGGCCTCGAACTCAGAAATCCACCTGCCTCTGCCTCCCAAGTGCTGGGATTAAAGGTGTGCAGCACCACTGCCCGGCTTGGAGAACTCTTTCTGCGGCTGCTATTGTGCCTCTGGTCCTCCTGGTGTGGATCTTACTAAATGCTGGCATGCTGTGGTATACACTGTCTGAGAATGCCCAAAGACACTTCAGCCAGCAGTGGGTGATGAGCCCCCTGGCTCTGGTCCACACAGTTCTTCACAGCCATGCCCTGGTCCAACCCAAGTGCATCCCCTAGATCTTGTCTTTGACAGTGAGAGGCTGTCAGGTGCACGAGAAAGAGATACCCTAACTCCACTGAGGACATGGGGTCTGGCCACTCAGTGAGGTACACAGGACTCACCAAGGTCTGCTGTCTTTCTGCAGCCGGGATGGACTGAGCTGTCTCCAACTCCGTGGTCAGGGATGACAGGTGATCAGGGTCCTCCTAGTTACACTCCAACACCAGAGTGGAGACAATAGAGTCATTGCCTCTGGAGCCTCACTAAGGTCTTCTGAATGGATCTGTTGATCCTGGGCAACCAACATACTGGATTGTTAATAGCTTCCTCCCTCCTTATATCTGAGCCCTAGAATCTAGGGAACCCATAGTCAGAACATGAGGGCCAACACTGGTGCCTGAGTTCCCTCTGAGGACTGGTGCGTGATGCCCTTGACTTTCTTCCCTCTGCCCCAAGGTTAAGCATCTGCTCTTGTCTTACAACTCTGTCTGTCTCTGGAGAGCCCAGGGATGCTCATGAACTGGCTAGTTCAAGCCGCAGCTAACCCCTCTATGGTATGGAACAGGAAAAGCGATCGACGCAAGGCAAGTGGAGGAGCACAGAGAGGCTAGCCTACGGTCCCAGCCCTTGGGAGGTTGAAGCAGAAGGATCACAACAGTGAGGTCAGCCTGGGTTATAGAATGGGACTTCATCTCAAAAATCAGCTGGGTCTCATGGTCCACTTGGGTGGAGGGGTAGGGCTAGGTGAGAAGATTGCAAGATCAAGACCAGCCTGGGCAACTTTGTGAGGCCTGGTTCAAAAGAAAAGAATGAGGCAAGTGTGCCAGCTGTTCACATCAGGAGATGGAGACAGAATGGTCAAGGCCATCCAGTGCTCCAGAGCAAGTAGGAGGCCAGCCTAGGCTACATGAGATCCCGTGTCAAGAAACAAGCATGAAGCTAGCAAGATGTCTCAGTGGATAAAGACCCTTGCCATCAAACCCAGGGTCACAGGTTCAAACCCAGGACCCACCTGGTAGAAACACAGAATGGGTCCCTTCAGTTGACCTCTGACCTTCAGTGTCCAACACAGCGAGCACATGCACGTCCGCCATAGATACAGTAATTTAAAATCAAATACAAATAAGTAAATGTAATGTAAAAGGGACCCGCGGATATAGGTCAGCAGCAGAACATTTGCCTAATCTGTTCAAGGCCCTTGGATAAATACTCAACACTACAAAATTAAAATAAAAGAATAAAATAACCCCAACGTGACCCGAGCCACAGTTTTCTGGAGCCACAGAGGCTCAGGCCACAGGAGACCAGCAACATTCCATCTGCCACGGTGTTTCAAAGGGGGAAATAAATCAAGGCAGACACTGGGGAGACCACACCCAAGGAAGGCTGACTCTTCTCAGCTCTCTGCCGTCCAGTTCTCCGGCCTTAGCGTATGGGCTTTTCTCCTTCTGAAGGCCTCTCTCTCTCTCTATGCTGCTTCACAGACATCCTGTGTACAACAGTGATCTAATAGGGGAAACAGGCACCAACAGCCTCTCTGTTCATGGGTGTCTGGTAGTGTGCCAGCCACCCTATGCCCAACGGGCATGTTCGTGGGGGCAATGGAGACGGGGTGGTGGAGATGTCCAATTTGGAAGAGAGATGCACAGGTGACTTAGAAAAGTAGGTCCGAGGCCATGTGCCTCTGACGTCCGGATTATTGAAAAAAGCAAATTCCATATTTCCATGTCTGTTGAAAAAGTCTAGAAGGGCACATATACTCCACGACAGCGATTACCTTGAGGGGAGAGAAGCATGAGGTTGAAAATAGGATGAGAATCTTCTTTTATTCTTATTTTCTGCTTTCTGAAGCTGAAGTTCTTTGGGACTACGTTTCTAGAACCTTCACACCGATCAGAGCAGAGCTGCCTCTGATCAAAATGGTACGTTCTTCTTGTACCCAGGCCATGGAAGCCAAGAAGGCAGGGGTTGCGCTTCCTGTCAGTGATGGCTGTGATCCCAGCTCAGAAGCCCATCAGGGCTGAGCGCTTGCTCAGCATGCCCTGTGTGCTGTCCAGCTCCGGCTCACTCACTTAAGTCTGCAGGTCCCTGTGCTCTGGGGACAGATGTGATCCTTGTAGAGCATGCATGATGAGGACACATGTCAGCAAGGCTGGCAGCTGGTCATCTGACTGTCCACAGCACCCTATGCAAGGGGGACGGTCAAATGTCCCTCCAAACAAGCGACCACGGTAACTGGCAATGTCCAGGATGAGCTCTACTTCCTGTCTGGGCCCAAGTTCCAGGACACTGGAGGGTATGTTTCCCAGAGAGTGTTCTGAGGAACCTCAGACTTGCACCATGCTCTGTGAGAACAGCTTTGTGATTACACTTGTGTAGAAAGCATTTCTTGCTACCAGAACTTTTGGATAGTTGAATGCTCGTGAGCCTGTTAAAGACTCTGAGAAGTCCTGCATCAAAGAGTCGGGTTGGACTTTATTCATTCTTGTTTGCATTTCCATTGTGACAGATACCATGACCAAAACCAGCTTGGGGTAGGAAAGGGTTTGACTTCGCTTCCAGGTCATAGTTCATCATCGAGGGAGCAGTCAGGGCGGGGAGCTCAAGCTGCAGGCAAACCAGAAAAGATGGAGGGATGCTGCTTACAGGCTTACTCCCTTTGTCCCAAGACAGGTTCTGAAAAATGCCACTCTAGAATGTCCTGCCAAGATGCCAACATTGGCAGATCAGGCACAGCATGGTCAGTACCAAACGCCCATGTTTCTGCATCACACCCTAGCACAGAGTCAGGATGTCTCTTGGGAGGGCTACACTCGTCCTACGGCCCTAGGGACAGATGGTACCACTGTTGGTTAGCAAATGCCACCTTTTGAATGCCAGCCAGCCTAGTGGATCTAGGGAGTTCCAGGCCAGCGGAAGACCCCGTCTCAAAAATCAAAATTGACTTCTGACAGCCAAGGTGTTTCCCCTGGCGTGGGCATACACAGAAAGAAGAGCAGATCTAAGGAGCAGACACTACACATAGTAGGAAGGGAGCAATGCATTAAATATTTCTCCAAAGCCCCTCAGCTCAGCTGTGGATTTACGGGTGCCTCTCTCCCTTTTGAACCGACCCCTCCGCCCCCCAACCTCCAGGAGGAAGAGGAGCCTACAGAGGGACAATTTCTAAGACGTCGAGGGGAAAGACAACAGAGAAAAAGAGCAAAAACCTGCCTCCGAAAACTCTCCAAGGCCCTGCGTCTCAAGTATTAAACTGTTAGAACCGTCAAGTGTCCCCGGAGAAGCTTAATGCTTAAAAACACGCGAGAAAAGCAAGTGAAGACGGCACAGTGTTTGTGGCAAGATCTCCAACTAGCAGGGGCTGGCAGAAGATTTTTTAGCTCCACAACGGGCGACGGGGTAGCCCTGGGTAAACCGAGGACCCTCTCTGCCTCTGATCTCTCTGGTCTATCCACCACCCCTTCTTTCCCCTGGGCCCTCGCCCTTTTCTTCTCCCACACCAATCTAGAAAGCCAGTTTAGCTGCGCTCTGGAGCGGATCAAGGTGACCTGCCTTCCGGGCCTGAGGTCCCCAGTGGGGCGGGGCGGCCCCGGGTCCTGCAGGTCCCCAGAGGCCGTGCCACACTCTGCCTCGCGCCTGCCAATTAGGCCCTAATTTGATTTCTCCTCTATCCGTGAGAACCCCATTAAACGCAATTCCCCTCATTACTATGACTTCCCTGCTCGCAGCGCGCCTCCCTCCTGTGTGCCCCGGGTCACCCCCAATGTTTCTTAGGAAACCAGGCTGGGAACCACGCCCTCCAGGAATTACTTGGACTCCCCTCACGGGTTAGTCCCCTGCCTCAGCTAGGGTGGTTCCCGATTGGGGAATCCCCATGTCCCTCCTTCTCTGCCTCTGTGCGGAGAAAGCCTGGCCAGGTGCCAATTCCCGCCCCCGGGCTGTGTGGTCTTCAGTGATGCTCTGGACCTCTCTGGGCCTCTGTGTGCTCTTGGCAGGATTGTACCTACCAAGCGTGTGAGACCGAAACCGGGGTCACCCGCAAAGCCTTGCAGAGGGAGTCCGGCGCAGAGGAGTTCACAGGGACAGACAACTGGAAGAACTGGAGCCGCAAAATCCAGAGTGCAAAATTAAGGGCAAACCTCAAATCTCTGTGACCAGATAATCCACATTTTACGGCTGGAGATGTGGCTGGCTGGGGGGGTGGGGTGGTGGTGGTGAGGGTGTTAGAGTGCTGGGGAAGCTTGAGAGAGACGGCAGGGCTTCATTCCCAGAACTACGATGATGATGATGATGATGATGATGATGATGATGATGATGATGATGATGATGATGATGTCGTCGTCATCAACCCCCACAAAAGTTTTAAGATGATGATGATGATGATGTCAACCCCCACAAAAGTTTTAAGAATTTAAAGCAAACACCCAATAAGGAAAACAAAAATGGAGACAGGATCCAAATGCAAGGTAAGATCTGGTCTTTTGTTTTGTTTTGTTTTGTTTGTTTGTTTCCAAGACAGGTTCTTCTATTTCAGGTTGGCTTGAACTTGTGTAGCCAAGGATAGCCTTCAACTCCTGGTTCTCCTCGCTCCACCTCCTGGTGGTGATGTGTTAGGATTACAGACTCCAGGTATGCCATAGGCGTGGGACTCAGGGCTGGTATATGTTAGACCAGGCAGGAGCAGCTGAGCCTGTGGCCCATTATACTGTCCATGCTCTGTGTGTGTGTGTGTGTGTGTGTGTGTGTGTTTGTGTCTGTGTGAGCATGTACGTGTGTATGTGTCTGTGTATGTGTGTGTCTGTGTGAGTGTGTATGTGTGTGAGTGTGTGTCTGTGTATGTGTGTGTGACTGTGTATCTGTGTGAGTGTGTATGTGTGTGTGTGTGTCTGTGTATGTGTGTGTGTCTGTGTGTGACTGTGTGTCTGTGTGAGTTGTATGTGTGTGAGTGTGTGTGTCTGTGTATGTGAGTGTGTGTCTGTGTGAGTGTGTATGTGTGTGAGTGTGTGTGTCTGTGTATGTGAGTGTGTGTCTGTGTGAGTGTGTATGTGTGTGAGTGTATGTGTGGCTCTATGTGTGTGTGTGTGTGTGTGTGAGAGTGTGCCTGTGTGTGTGATTTTGAGCTTAAACATTACATTATTTTCAGTGTGACAACACTCACTTTTAATCCCAGCACTTGAGAGGCAGAGGCAGATGGATTTCTGTGAGTTTGAGGTTAGCCTGGTCTACATAGTTGAGTTTCAGGACAGCCAGGCCTACACAGTGAGACTCTGTCTCAGAATAAACAACCCATCACATTAGCTCTGGCTGCTTGCTTAGCATATGTGAAGCCCTCAAAGTGTGGCACCAGAACACTGCACAAAGTAGTGTTTCTTGGGTCCTGAGTTTTGGGGTCCCTTTGACTTTTCTAACAGATGTGAATTTTACTTTAATCCCAGCCCTGATTAGAAGTCACAAGAAAAGCTTCAGACCATTTTCAGCCCTGCCCTCTCTTGCAATAACAATGTCCTTTCTAGTCTGGCTGGAACAGTCTGTGGGCCTTCAACTTTAAAGAGCATTAAAAAAAAAAAATTATTTATCTAGGTGAGTTCATGCCACCATGAGCTGTGGAGAAGTGGGTTCCGTCTTCTGCCCTGTGGGTTCTGGGGATCGACCCCAGGTTTGGTGGCAAGGGCCGCTGACGCTGAGACACTGCACTCGGCACCCTCCCCATTCTTAGTTTCTTTTTTAAAAAAGTATCTTTTAATTTTATGTGTTTGGGTGTATGCTGGATACTTTTGTGTCAACTTGGCACAAGCTAGAGTGCTCTGAAAGGAGGGACTGTCAACTGAGGAAAATGCCTCTATAATGTAGGGTTGTAGGCAAGCCTGTAGGGCATCTTCCTAATTAGTGACTGATGGGGAGGGTCCCACCCACTGTGGGCGGAGCCATCCCTGGGCTGGTGGTTGTGGGTGCTATAAGAAAGTAGGCTGAGCAAGCCATGAGGAGCAAGCCAGTAAGCAGTACCCCTCCATGGCCTCTGAATCAGCTCCTGCCTCTAGGTTCCTGCCCTGTGTGAATTCCAGTCCTGACTTCCTTCAGTGATGAACAGTGATGTGGAAGTGTAAGCTAAATAAACCCTGTCCTCCCCAAGCTGCTTTGGTCATGGTACTTCACCACAGCAATATGCTAAGACAAGGTGTTTTTGTCTGTGTGCATTTCTATGCACAACGTATGTGCCTAGTGCCCATGGAGGTTAGATATCAAGACTAGAAGAGTCCATCAGACCCCCTGGTGCAGGAGTTACAGAGAGCTGTAAGCCACTACGTGGTTGCTGGGAATTGAACCAGGGTCCTTTGGAGGAGCAGCCAATGCTCTGAACCATTGAGCCATCTCTCCAGCCTCCGTTTTCAGTTTCTTATTCACAAAATGAGTCTAAGGATGGCTGTTTGCTGGGATGTTCTGATACTGACCAGGCAGTGTGACTGATAGCAGCTGTTCCAGACTCTGGGCAAGTTCAAGGTCTCCTCGACTAGGTCCTAGCTGGAGCCTCCAGGACTTTTGACAAACAGCATTTAGTTGCCAGAGGGACTTAGCCACAGTAGAGTGGCCAGTGCTTGCTCACCACACAGCTAGAGGCTGGTTTCTGTTTCTTTCTTTCTTTCTTTCTTTCTTTCTTTCTTTCTTTTTTTCTTTCTTTTTTTTCTGTTTTTCAAGACAGGGTTTCTCTGTGTAGCCCTGGCTGTCCTGGAACTCACTCTGTAGACCAGGCTGGCCTCGAACTCAGAAATCCGCCTGTCTCTGCCTCCCAAGTGCTGGGATTAAAGGCATGCGCCACCACTGCCCCACTGTTGCTTTCATAATAATCATTTGAAGGAGTACCTTTGACCTTGACGGTCCAGTCGTCTGCAAGGAAAGGACCAGCCACAGGCAGGGGTGAGGGCTGGGGTGTGTGGTGGATTATGTGCTAGCATTGAAATAAGAAATCTAGCAGTGAGTGGTGGCTCACTTAACTGTGCCAGAAGGGAAGAAAGCACTCAGACTCACTCCTGCTGTGATGCCCCACCCCACACATGAAAACATGTTTGCAGAAGCATTTGTGCATTGAAAATATGTGATGTGGTCCATGACACTTTCGGTTGCCAAAATTATTGAAAATTTTCCTTTTCCCTCCCTCCCTTCTGAGACAGGTTCTCATGTAAACCAGGCTGGCCTTGAACTCAGTAGGTAGTGTAGGTTGATCTGAAACTACCAATCCTCTGGGATCTACCTCCCCAGAGCTGGGGTTACAAGCCTGGACCACCAAGCTCAGTTTACTTGGTGTTGGATGATGGCGCCCAGGGCTTCCTGTAGGCAAGCCAACACTCAACCAACTGAGCTGTGTCTGTTGCCCCACTGACTTTCTTTCTTCTGTTCATTCTTTCTTTTGGAAACAGAGTCTCCATATCGAGCCCAGGCTGGCTTTGAACTGGGCACCCTTCTGTCTCAGCCTCCCTGACTATTGTCATTACAGTCTGGCTTCCATGCTTGGCTTTCAATTTCTTTCCAATTATTCTATCTACAAAGCCCTTGCTCCAAATGTCTGTCATCCATGGTCCCAGGATTGCCTAGAACATCTCTTAAGCGACGGCGTCCCTTTTCACACACCCTGCTTCCACCCAAATTTGTGTTTTAACTTCTAGAATACAGCAAATCCAAGGAGCCCCCAAGTCATCATGCCTCTCCACCCCCCAATCCCTGAAACTCTGCTGTCCATCTCCAGAGAGGGTTCCTTGTCTGCACTGCCAAGATCACAGCAGTTTTAACTTAGCAGAGCGTCTGGTTTTGGTTTGTATTAGTTGTCTTGTTTTGTTTTCTGTAGCTGTCACATCTATCGTCAAGATGTCCCTAAAGGTGGTTGATATTAAATCCATTTATTCCGTCGATGAGGCCCTTAGCAGACAGTTCCTGCCTTACTATCTTTCAGTCCAGTCAACTCCAAGGAACCAGGGCGGGTCACCAGATCTCACCCCCACCCCCAGGCTTCTTCTGGTTTCGTAACCTCTCACCAAAATGGGCTTTGTTCTAGAAACCCAGGAAGGCGGGCGAGTCAAAGCCTGCCATGCCAGCTCTGAGCCCACCAGGTTCCCTGACTCACACCCCCTTGAGCAAGCATTGTGGAAACATCACCTGAAACTGCCCGGTTCCCAGGTGGTCTGCAGAAGGGAAGGGGATTTTCTTCTAAAACCTCAAGAACAGAGGGGCTCTTACGACATTTGCAGTGGGATTAGAGCAGTCTGCTCTGCCTCCAGGCACAAACAAAAGATGATGATTCGACAGGCTCAGGACAGATCAAGTTCAAGTGCGGCCCTCTGTAGATGAGACCCCGTTTCCCAACTCCACCTGTGCTTCAGTGGAAGGACTTCCTGTTCGGGGTGTCAGTTTCCAAGAGGTGACACATCAAGGTGGGGGAGGGGCGGGAACTGCTAGAATCCCTTTCTCCCGGTCCCCTTTGAAACTCAGAGATGAACAAGAAGAAACAATTATAGCTGTTTCGATTTCTAGAGAAGATGTCTCCTTCCCGCCTTCACCTAAGGTATCATTAACTAAACAACCTTCCTGGAAGAGGTGGGGGAACTGGCTGGGTGAGAGGCCAGGGTGCCCTGCTAGGAACCATGTAGGGTGTGTCAGGCCCAGGGGTGGGGCATGGCCGGCATTTATTTACTGCTTTAGTTAAGTGCCTGTGCTGTGCTAGCACAAGGGAAGTATACACATCAATCACCCAGGGTCATCCTTCAGTGGATGATTGGGGGCTGGTCCAAGCCCTTCCATCTCTGTCCCTCCCTATAAACTTCATGGTGCTAGCAATCCCCAGGAGTAGCTTTTGCATCTTGGGGACAGCCTTTAGCAGCTGGGGAACTGGGTCAAAGTGTTTTATTATTAGGGAGGAGTTAGGCTGTGCCTGGCTCACAGGAAGCACATACCTAGTCAGGGCCTCTAGTTCCTTCTAACCATTGGTAGCAGGGAGCACCTCTTGGGGAGGACTTGGATCTAGGCCAATAGATCATTGCCAGGGAATGCCTGGGGTTGGGGGTGGGGTCCTAGTGGCAGCCTGGAGGAGGGTTTGAAGGTAAGAGAGGATGCCAGTGCAGATAGCTTCCTGCTTCCAAGCAAGTTACAGGCTCAGGGGAGGTGACCAGGTGTAGACATGAAAACACTAAGCTGAGTCTCTGAAGCAAGAGAGCAGTGTTGAGGTCTGACTGAAAGGCCTCTCCTGCCCTTTAAGCTTCGGCAGAGCTTGGATGCCTTGGGGAAACCAAGGAGAGAGCTTTTGGATATAGACCGTTGAAAATACATGCTCATTCATATAGGCAAGCACACAGTATACACACTTTCATACAGGTCCAGGGTGTGACTGATTCCCAAAGCCCCTTCTGTGTCCCTTATGGGGTGCATTCTTCAGGAAATCTCAACCCCTGTGAAACAGGTGTACAATCACTCACTGAAAAAAAAAAATGGTGACCCAGAGGGGACACAGCTTGTTCCAGGCACACAATCAGTGAGGGTCAGGCCAGACCAGGACCTTCCACCATGCAATACTTGGAAATGCCATTTCAAACATCTGCTGGTGTGCTGTGCAGATGATAGACAATTTTGCTGCTCTCTTGGAGTTAGGCAGTGCAGCAGCCACGATGGTGTCCCCCCCCCCCATGTGTGTGTGCGCATGTGTGTGTGAATGTCTGTGTGTGTGCATGTGTGTGTGTTTCTTGATGCTAGGGATTGAGCCCAGGGCCTTAGGCATGTTACATACATTTCCCACCATTGCTTACATTACGTCACCAGCCATTTCCTGGGAATTTCTTTGCCTGCATCATCCCTAAAGGGCCAACTGGGAAACAGAACTGTAGAGATCTGGGAGTCCATCTGGACATGAAGATACCAGAGACTTGGACGCTAAAGCCTCCAAAGGATGCACTCATTCTTCACTGGCTTGCAGACCCCCACTCCAGCTACCTGGAGGAACGGTTAAGGCCGTTACCAGGGTCTGCATGACCCAGCAGACACTCCTATCCTACCCCTTGCTACCATCTTGCTTACTGCTGCATCCATGACCTCTGTCAGGCTCAGCTCTCACCTCGCTTTCCCACCCCAGGACCTTTGCACAGATCCCCCCTGTTGCCTGTGAGCATTCGAACCTTAGATCTTCTAGGACTACCACTGCTTAACTCTCAGCTCGAATGTCACTTTCTCAGGAGTGCTTTGAGTCTTTCTAAGTGTACCCCTCGCTGTTTTTGTGACTTTATTCATTTGTAAGTAGTCTGTCTCTGCCACGGCTGTATAAAGGACAGTTTGGGTCACCATCCAAATCCCTCACTCCTACTATACTGTCAGGACTCAATGGCTGCATGGAATGAAAGTAAGCTTGGCTGTGGATATGACCTTGCTGGATGGTTAGCATCTGGCTCCACACTGTGCTTTCCACCCAGTGACTGTCCAAAACATGGCGTCTCTGGGGCCTTCCAAGAAACCACGTTGGAAAATGCCTTAGGGTTTCTATTGCTGTGACAAGACAAGGTGATCACGGCAACTCTTATAAATGAAAAACATTTCATTGGGGCTGGCTTACAGGCTTAGAGGGTTAGTCCATTATCATCATGGCAGGAGGCATGGCACTGGAGAAAGAGTTGAAACTTCTACATCTGGATTAGCAGGAGCCTGTGGGAGCCATTTTCCAAATCACCACAGGAAGCCAATAGTCCAGTAACTTCATCTTGGGGGATCACAACCAGGTGAAGTGTTCAGGGAAGGGTCTGGGTGCTTCTGGCTTAAGGAGCCTCTCTGTGAGCAGTTTGTGACTTTGGTGTGAAGCACAGGAGCCAGGCTGCATTGGGGTGCCAGGGGACTTTTAAAGCTCATGTTTCTGTCTTAAGAAGATTCGGATGGCTTCTGGGAGTGCAGTTTAATTACATTCAGTTGGCTGGGTACTGTCAAAGGCTGTT
The DNA here is from genome assembly GCA_019843965.1 of Rhynchomys soricoides. Taxonomy (NCBI): domain Eukaryota; kingdom Metazoa; phylum Chordata; class Mammalia; order Rodentia; family Muridae; genus Rhynchomys; species Rhynchomys soricoides. Next base: position 35,755 of record JADRCH010000259.1, read on the forward strand.
CTGGGTCTCGCCAGCCTCACAGACCCAGGCATCTTTCCAGTGAATGCTTGAGAGAGAGAAAGCCATGTGGCACCCCTGGCAAGCTATGTTCCTGAGACATCCTCGGTTCACCTCCATCGGCCTACCTGAGCGTGTGTGGCAGGAGATCAAGGGTCCTCCAGGTGAGCATGCATCTTCCATCTAGTCCTCTGGGTGTCCTGGGCCAAGGGAAAGGTTCCAGGGAACCCAGATGCCCCTGAGGAGATGGAGGCACAGGACAGTGACCTCACTCATGAAAGATCTCAGAGCTTGAAAGCAGCTAGAGTATGTGACACAGTTGAGTCATGAACCAGACGCTCCTTAGGGACCTAGATCATTGATTATTGCCACTGTTCTGAGTGACCTTTGCCCTCAGAGGTCTGTCTTTCTGTCTTACTATATTAATTTACGAATGAATGAATGAATGAACAGGGTCTCATAATCCTCCAGGCTGGCCTCAAACTCACTATGTAACCAATGACCTTGAACTTCTGATCTTCCTGCCTCTACCTGTCAAATGCTAGGGTGACAGGTGTGCCCCCACACACACCCAGCTTTCTTATATGTTTAAGATTTCCTCTTGCAGGGCAATCCCAGTATTCAAAAGGCTGGGGCAGGAAGAAGGCCAGTCTGGGCTACATAGTGAGTTCTGAGACAACCTGGACTACATAATGAAAGCCCATTAATAAAATGGGGTAGGGGAGGTAATTCATTGTGTAAAAGTGTTTGCAGTACAGGCCTGACAACCTGAGTTCAGTCCCCCAAACTCACATATAATACTGTATTCAGTGGCACACACCTCTGATATCATGGTGAGGTGGGAGGCAGAGACAGGAGAGTCACCCTGAAGCTCTCAGGCCAGCTGGGCTAGAGTATACAGCATGGCAGAAATGATCAGAGCCACCCCACCTGAACAAGGTGGAAGTGAGGCTTTTGGTTTCTATTAAAAACTGTTATGTTACGTGAATGTGTTTTTGTTTTAATCCCAGGTGTGGGACATGGGGCTGCTTCAGACTGTCCACAGCAGCTGACTGTGATTTGTCTTGTGCTCTAGGAGGGGCTTGATTCTTACCAGCTGAGATAAGATAATTTACATTTGGAATTCTGGGAACTTTTTTTTTTTTAAATTTATTTATATGAATACACTGTTACTGTCCTCAGACCCACCAGAGGAGAGCATCGAATCCCATTACAGATGGTTGTGAGCCACCATGTGGTTGCTGGAAATTGAACTCAGGACCTCTGGAAGAATAGTCAGTGCTCTTAACCTCTGAGCCATCTCTCCAGCCCCCTCTGGGGACTCTTGTGAGAGGCCCTGAGAGAGTCTGTGGTGGTTGACCCCCAACTCTGTGATCCCAGGGCTATGAGGGTCTCAATAGATGTTTCATTCTCTCTGTAACCAGAATCCAGGATAGGAAAGCCTATGTGATTGACTTAGGGGACATACCACAGCAGTTTGTCCCCTATGTTCCCAGCAGAAGAAAATGAAGATAGCAAAGGGTGTTTGCCCAGGCGAAGGCAGGTACCCCTGAATTCTCCCTGGGCACACACAAGCCGAGGATCTTGGGTGATCCTAATCAAGTTGTGTTTGCCTTCAGTGTGCCCTGACCAAGTGTTTCCAGAGCTGCTGAGTCAAGCTGAACAGCAAGCTTCTGGAGTTAGCTGACTGTAAGGACTGGCTCATTATGTTTCTGTCTATGGAGAGAGAGAGAGAGAGAGAGAGAGAGAGAGAGAGAGAGAGAGAGAGAAAGAAAGACGGGGAGACAGAGACAGAGAGGCACAGGAGAGATTCCTGTAGGTATAGGCTGTCCTATAGGCAACAGCCACATAACAGAGTGGTCAAGAGGAGGCTCAGAGCCACAGGAGACACTCGTTTAATTCTGGCACTATGGCTCAACTGTGAAGTCTTGGGTGAGTCCATTAAAGGTAGGGGCTGAGCTCTGCAGCCTGTATTCTGAGGCTGAGGATGCTACTGCAGGGAGTTGGCCGGGAGTGAGATCAGGCAAGGATGGAATTCGTGGCTTTACGATGAAGCACACCTGAGTGTAAAGGTACACTTCCACCCAAAGCCGGTGTAGGACTCCATCTTTCCTGTTGATCCTCTTTTAGTGACTCAAGTCGACCTGCCTAGGCAGTGGCTGGCCACAATGGAAGCCTTTCGTTTATCTGACACCCCCTCCCCCCCAATTCTCAGGGACAGTCACTCTTAAACCCTGTGGCCTTTCTTCTTCCCTTTTTATTATTTATTTATTTATTTATTATTTATTTATTTGGTTTTTCGAGACAGGGTTTCTCTGGTAGCCCTGGCTGGCCTCGAACTCAGAAATCCGCCTGCCTCTGCCTCCCGAGTGCTGGGATTAAAGGCATGCGCCACCACTGCCCAGCTCTTCCTCTCTTTTTAAAGACAAGATCTCGGTCTTGACTAGAACTATGTAGCTGATAATGACCTGGAACGTCTGATCCTCTTGCCTCTGTCTCCCTGGCATGTGCCACCTCTCAGTCTATGCTGTGCTGGGGACTAAAGCCAGGGCTTTGGCTATGCTAGGCGAACACCACTCTACCTCAACCCCACTAACAACCCGTTCTCTCTCTCTTCCTCCCTCCCTTTCTCTCTCCCTCCTTTTAAGAATCATCTGCACATGCCAAGTTGCCAAGTGAATTGTTGAGCAAGCGAGCCGTCCTAGGTTTCTCGAAGCAGCTCTGGGCCAAGAGAAACTTGAGGGAAAGCCAAGGGTAGCTGGCTGTGCAGAGGAGCTGGGAGCCGCCTTGCAGGGCCCCGTCTGACCTTCCCCTCTTCTACCCTGTGGTTAAAGGGACCGAGTGTCCCGTCTCTTCCTTCTTCCTGTCTTCTGCCACACAACCCTCCCTCCGAGCAGTGCCAAGTTCCTTAACTGAAGAAGACAGCCCCGGATTTGAGGTCACCTAGCAGTGACCATTGGAAATGGCAGGGTCGCCCTTAAGGGAAGTATTGAAGGCTGGGCTGATGGGTGTTTGGTTCCCTGCAGCTCACGCCTGGCCCTGACTCCCAGCCCAGCTTCTTTGCAAAGGAAAACACATCATCCATCTTCTCAGGGTCTTGCCCATGCCCCCCCCTTTTCTTTTTCCATCCCAGGGATCCAGTCAAGGAGAATGGAACTCTCTATGAGAAAATCTGGGGTTGGGCTTTCTCTGTGTGGCTCTGTTGAATGTCTCTCTGGGCCTGAAGAACATGGCTTTCCACACCCCATAAAACAAGAGGATCAGGAACCCAAGATCCCTCTTGACTACACGGTGAGTTTAAGGACAGCCTGGACTACCAGAGACCCAGTCTAAGACAAACAAGAGCCTACGTGGCCTCCAGTTGTGCATCCCATGCAGCCTACTGTGTAGTTGAATATGAAACTCCTCTTACTTCCCAGTCCTGGGGAGCTAGCCCTTCCAAGGCAGCTGCTCTCCCAGAATTCTGGTTTCATTGATGACTTCTGGATCTTAGCAATGCCACATTTCTGATTCGGGTTGGTTTTGAATAAACCATCCCAAGCTTGAATGCTACCCTGCTCCACCCCCTCCCAATCCTCTAACCCACCCCATCCCTGCCTCCTCTGACAAACTCAGTGTCTGTCTCAGGTTATTTCCAGCCTGCCTTTTCCTTCCTGGCTGTGAGCAGGGCTTCCAAGGGGGAGCACTATTCAGTTATCTGCTTGATTGGGTGCTGGAGCTGTTTCCGGTCTATATCCATAATCTACAGCAAGTGAGAAACACCCTGTAGCTACATCATGTTAGGCGTCTGTAATGATTTCCTTGAGCGAGATTCCTAACAGAAGAATCATGGGATTAAAGGCTTTGAGATGACAGGAATGGAATGGAAAGATGGGTAGTGGGGGAGGGGGGAGCATTTTGGGTCCCCTGCCTTCTGTCTTAGGGAGACTCAGAGGGAGAGAGTGAAGTCTCTGGCGTTATCTTCTTGTTTTGTTTTGCTTTGTTCTTTCCAGTGTTTCCATCCAGCCCAGAGCCCTGTGCCCTAGAGGCAAGGGCTCTACTTTTGAGCCACACCCCCTGTCTTCTTCCACCCGGAAACTGGACAGCATTAAGAGGCAATGCCAGTGACTGGGGACTGCTCAGTGGATAAGGTGCTTTCTGTGCAAGCATGAGGGCCTGGGTTCAGATCCCCAGAGTTGATGAAAGATCCCAGCATGATGAGGTGTTTATAATCCATAGTGCTGGGGAGGCAGAGATATGTGAATCTCGTGACTGTCAAACTGCTGAGTGAGTGCATGCTCACTTGTGAACACACACACGGGGGGGGGGGGGGAGAGTTTCCTGACTTCCTGGAGTCTTCCTGAAGTCTCTCCTACTGCTGACACTGCCCGAGAAGTGTGTTTTCAGCTTTGCCATGCAGGCTGGTGCTTTGGAAAGCAGTCCCCTCCTGGGTCCTCAGCACCTGGGGACTCCCACTCTCCGTGCAAGATCGATGGACTGCTCCACTTTGGACAGACGGTTGATTGACTGTGGCTGGAAGAAAGTATGTTTCTTGGCTTTTTCTAAAGATGTTCGCATCATGCAAATGGCACGTGTGTCCCGCCCCCAACACCCCACCTCTCTCTCTCTCTGCCACTAAAAATGAATAAATCAATTGTCTTAATCAGACTAATGGAGACTGTGGTGGCTGGAAAGAGGTAGAAGGACTCTCTCAGGAGCCTGCCTACAGCTGCCCTGTTGGAGAATAGCAAGGGGGGGGGGATGCTTCCCAGCTCTGAGCCTCTGTTTCCCCTGCTTGTGGATGGGCGTAGTGGAATTTTACCAGTAAGTATGTCCCAGAATAGAGATGACCAGAATTGTATGAAATTCCTAGGAAGAAAGGGGGAACATGAATGCAGAACTCAAATCCTCCTCTCTCAGCTCCTCAGAGCTGTGCTTGGATACGTCAAGTTCTAGTTGATAAGGTTTCTATCCCATACCATCCCCCAGACCTGACCTTCAGGCTGACCCAGGACTGTGGGAGGCCATGGAGCTTGTTGTGCCCACACAAAAATGAATGGGTTGGGGGGGAAAAAGCCCGGGATCACTCTGCCACATTCAGGTTACATCCACACAGATCAAACATCTTGCAATCTGCCTGGACCTTCAGAGGTTCATAGGGTAGAATAAACAGAACACCCACACCAACCTGAGGACCCCTGGTCAAGTCCATGCAGGCTCTGGAGAACGGCATTAAGCAGAGAACCTGTCCCCAAATTCCTTACATCAAAGTGTCAAAGTGAGTTTTTCAGGTCCCAAGGCATTGGAGTTTGTGATACAAAAAAAAGGGATTTCACAAGGATCTGAATTTTGGCCATCTGAATTTGTCTCTGCCCACTCACCAGGTATCTAGTCTACAAGGGACTGTGTTAAGGACACAGTGAGTGACAAATAGGTTGGAGGAGGCTCTAGATAAGTCCAGAGGGTGGGCATTATTCAGTTAACACGAGGAAACAGACCCAAGCTTCAAAGGCTGTCGTGGTGACACACACCTGTCACCCTAGTGTTCCAGAGGCTGAGACAGGCACACACTACCCAGTGAAATTTCTGTCTGTAAATGTAAAACAAGATCCAACTGGAAGTTATGCAAAGGAGTCTGTGGAGACAAGATGTATGTCAGAGGGATGTGGTTCAGCCTGGAGGTGAGGGTGAGGATGATCCAATGGGAGAGGGAAGGAAGGTACCACATTAGGAAAGATTCTAACATTAGGAAAGATTCTAGGTTAGACATTGTGACTTGGAAGGAGGGAGAGAGAGCCACACAGGGGACCCTGGTACACCTACATGGAAGGCAATCATAAGACAAACGGAAAGCAGCAAAGGTTGGAAGCTTGACAATTCTTTTGTTGTTGTTGTTGTTGTTTGTTTTTGTTTTTCGAGACAGGGTTTCTCTGTATAGCCCTGGCTGTCCTGGAACTCACTCTGTAGACCAGGCTGTCCTGGAACTCAGAAATCCGCCTGTCTCTGCTTCCCAAGCACTGAGATTAAAGGCGTGTGCCACCACTGCCAGTGAAGCTTGGCAATTCTGTAATGAGCTAAATACTGAGTTATTATACAACCCAGCAAGTCTTCTCCCAAGGATATACCCCCAAAGAATCAAAAACTGATAGTCAAACGTGTCTCTAGGAAGCATCTACTCTGGCAGAAAGGTGAAAACGACCTCAATGCCGATCAACAGATAATGGATCAATACCTAGTCATGTAAAGGAATATATTACTTGGCCATAAAAGAAATGATTTCCCAATGCAGGCTATGCCACTAGTGAACTCTGTCAATATCCCATTAAATGAAAAAGCAAAACAAAACAAACCACAAAGAAACAAACAAAAAAATACAGACACAAAAGTTCACCATTGACTCAGCTCATGTAACAGGGAGTAAGTGAATCCACAGAGACAGAAAGGAGAAGGATGGTGGCCTGGGGTGGGCGGGGTTAAATGGTGAATGTCTACTGACAATAGGGTTCTGTTCACTTGATGTGGGTGCTGGGAACTGAACTCAGACCCCTTGGGGGAGCAGTGACTGCTCCTAACCAGTGAGCCATCTCTCCAGCCCCATATATATGTTAAAGGGCTATACTGTCAAGTCCATGTTTTAGCTTTCTCTTATTGCTCATTCAGTTCTTGTGCCTCAATTTCTCCCCTGCAATGCCAGGCCCCCAGGATCACATCATAGGCAGTGCTGATCCAGGAAGAGAGATGCACACACACCTTCTCCAATACCTCCAGGAACTCTTGAGGGCTCCAGAGGAGCAGTCCCTCCATTGGAGACAAGGTGGGTTTTGCAGGAAGGGCAGCCATGTTGGGGGCTGTTGACCTGTTCAGATACAGGTTCTTGGAGAGTCTTCCAAATCTCCACCTTTCCATCACCTCGAAGATACTAGGCTGTTAAGATGGCTCATGCCATAAAGGTACTTGCTGCCAAGCCAGATTGCCTGAGTTGGACCATTAGGGCCAACGAAGTGGGAGGAGAGACTTGTCCAAATTGTCCTCTAGTCTATGTGCATACCACCACCAAATTAAAACCGAATTAAAAAGAAAAATTTTTTTTGAGACATGGTCTTCTTATGTACCCCTAGGTGATCTGGAAGTTTCCATGCAGATCTGTCTGCCTCTGCCTCGGATGCTGAGATTAAAGATGGGCACCACCATGGCCAACTAATTAGAGATAAAAATTAAAGACAATACTAACCAGGAATACTGAGCCACCCAGAAGCCCTCTGCTTTCTTCTATCCTTGCCTTTCCCCTTCTAACACGACCACGCCCCTGTAAACCACGCCCCCATCAGCACAGGCTCCACCCCTCCACTCCCAGGCCCTGGGAGGGTTGCCTTTGGTACCCAGGAGGGCTGAGGGGATGCTAGGAGCGTGGGGGGAAGGGGTTGCAAATTGGCAGGGTGAGGCCTGAGGACTCCTGCCAGCTCCCTTCACGCTCTCGCCACTGCCCCACGCCTTGAAACTTCACTTTTCAGAGTCTGGGGGAGGAGGTGGGAGGCCAGACCAGGACCCACTGCCAGAGCCCCAGTCGGTGCCAACTCTGACTCTCTTCTTTTCTTCGATAAAAGGACTCAAAGTGTGTTTGTCTTTTCCAACATCCCTGATGTTTCTTTTGTCTTATTTTAAATTTAAATTTCCGACGCATCCATTGGAGGCGGGATCTTGACGGAGCTGAGTCCTGCGCGCACACACCCCTCCCTCGCTTCCTTCCAGAACAAATCCTCCCACATTACAGCTCGCCCCGCCCCTCGTCCCCCCCCCCCCCCCGCTCACGCCTCCTGGGGGACGGGGTGGGGAGGACCCAGGCCAGTAAGAACAAATTAGATAATGAAAAGAATTACGGCCCTGGCGTCCCCTCTCCCCGCCCTCCCGGGCTGCTTTCCCCTCCTCTCCCTTGACTCCCGCGCTCCCTCTCTCCCGGCGTCACTGGAACGTTCAGCGGCCCGTGATGAATGATCGCCTGTCACGGCTTGTTTATTATAACGCGGGCAATCAATTACACATCCCCAACGCTGGCCGGCCCGCGGGAAATTGATATGCTCAGCACAATCCAATGTGAAAATGGGAACTCATTTGCCAAATGTCTTTCTCAGGCGTGATTACAGTGTGTTTCTTCCAACAGGATGGTTGGACTGACAGCGGTATCACTTACTGCCTGGTTCAGGCCACCCTCCTCTGAGGTGTTATTTATTGTGTGACAGAGGCCAACGCAGGAAGAGGAGGATGTCACCTTGTTGGCTTTTTTTTTTTTTTTTTTAGTGGGTGGGCACGGCCATGTTTCCTCTTCCATCCACGTCTGCAAGCTCATCCCCTGGGCTCTGCCTCTGGGCCACCTTCTCCAGCTGCTGGAGTCACCCCGGGGCCACCCCAGGACAAAGCTCTGTCCAGTAGGAGCTCCCTGGGTCTAGGAATCAGGCCAGATTGGGGTTTCCAGTTCTGTCTGCTGCTATCCCACTCTGCCTAGTTGCAAAATGGGAGGTCTATGCCCGTGGGCAGTACTGACGTCAGGGACAACATTAGGAGCCGTCAGAGGTGCAGACTGGGACCCATGGCCAGGGTCAGAAGTCCTTGGCCTCCGCTTTCTGAGACGCTGTAGCATGGAGACTGTTTCTCTTCCTGTACGCATTTTGTCCTCTACACACTGAGAAGATAAAACAACCCTTTTGCTTTCTTTCTGTTTCTTTAGGCTCCTCCCCGCGTCCCCCCCCCCAAGTCTTTTTCCTTTTAGTGTGTGTATGTGTGGGGGGGGGGCCACGCATGCATATGGAGATTACAGAACAACTTTGTGGGAATTGGTTCTCTCAAATTCAGGTTGTCAGGGTTGGCAGCAAGCCCCTTTTAGCCGCTGAGACATCTCACTGGGCCCTTCCCCCCCCCCCCATCTTGGCTAGTGCTCTATAAGCAGACTAGGGCCACTCTGGCCTTTCTTGTGATATGGGATTTCGGGTCTCCTCTGAGAAAGGCAGGAAATAACTGCTAAGCTAGTCGGACTGTCTTGGTCTGGCTGGCGCAGTCCAAGATCTCCCTGATCTAAAAATGAGTCCTGTAAACTGGGAAGTTCTGGTCATGCCCTGAGGTCTCACCCTACCTGCTCTGACTCTAATTTCTTTCCATAGCGCACCTGGATGGATCAGGTAGATGACAGGCACTGGAGGGGCTGGCAGATCCTCAAGCACGTGGTCCACTGGTCTTTACCACACCTTGTATTGTGTTTGCTTCACTCTGTTGGTATGAATACTCCAGAAAGTGAGACACAGGTTGATGGCAGGCACTTCTGTGTCCCCAGCGTCCCCAGCCTCCACTTGGCACATCCTAAGTGCTCGGTAAATATTTGTGGCTTTCACGGATGGTTGAATGAATAGCACGAGAGTTAAACTCATTACCAGGGCAACCTCTGCTGAGCAGAACGCAGCCCTGGAGAGGGGATGTTTATAGGCATTTCACCCCGAGGCTTTCCCACAGAAATATCCCCTGCTCCCTGCACCTGCCCTTGCCCAGTGCTACAAACGTTCTGTGTGCTCAGGGCATAGAAACCAGTAATGGGACGGATGTGTGTGTTTGTCTGGTAATTCCTACTTACCTTCCGATCAACACCCTGGGCACAAATCCCAGTCTCTGTCAATGCCTCTTGCTTGTAATCTCTGCTCCACCTAGACCATGGGCTCCTGTGTACAGGTAGCTGTGTCTTATTGGTATCTCGTGTTTGTTGGTAGCCCAGGATGATCCCAAGCTCCTGCTTGCCCCAGCCACAATTTCTGCCTGCATTGTAAGTATGTGCCACGGAGCCAAGCCAAGTCACATCACCAGGCCAAGCTGTCCCAGCATGCCCAGCTGCTGTAGCCACCTCCCACATCTCATCTGCTTCCTTCTTCTCAATACCGGTTTTGAACTCAGGACCTTACATATACTGAGCAGGTACCTTACCCCTAGTCATATACTAGCTCTCACTAAATTGTTCACACTGACCATGAACCTGTGAGCCTGATGCTTTAGAATCCCAAATTACAGGCCTGGCCCATCAAACTCCTTACTCCTGGATCTTGAAAACACCCCAAAGCACTGTTTTCCTTAAACAGGTATTTTTCAATTCACCCATCCATCCATCACCAATACCAATTATATATTACAAACACTGTGTATGGGAATACAACATGAAATTCCATCAAAGCACCCAGGTCAAGGGAAAATGTTTGCTTTTTTTTTTTTTTTTTTTTAATTTAATTTAACTTTATTTTTTTGGTTTTTCGACACAGGGTTTCTCTGTATAGCCCTGGCTGTCCTGGAACTCAATCTGTAGACCAGGCTGGCCTCGAACTCAGAAATCCGCCTGCCTCTGCCTCCCAAGTGCTGGGATTAAAGGCGTGAGCCACCATTGCCCAGCATTAAATTCAGATTTTTAAATCTTAGTTTTATTTTATGCGCATGGGTGTCTTGCCTGCATTTATGTTTGTGCACCCTGTGTGTGTCTGGTGCCCAAGAAGGCCAGAAGAGGCTGTCATATCCCCTAGAACTGGAGTTACAGAGAATTATGAGCTTCCATGTGGACGCTGGGAATCAAAATTTGATCCTCTGGAAGAGCAGCAAGCGCTCTTGACTCCCGAGCCATCTCTCCGGCCCCTTACGTTTAGACATTTGTTTTTCAAAAGTGAACTGGGATTGGCTCGATGTGTTAGCAGGTGAAGGTCGAGCTGAGCTCCATCTGTGGGCCTACATATTAGAAAATGAGAACCAGGGGCTGGGGAGATGGCTCAGCAGTTAAGAGCACTGCCTGCTCTTCCAGAGGTCCTGAGTTCAAATCCCAGCAACCACACGGTGGCTCACAACCATCTGTGATGGGATCTGATGCCCTCTTCTGGTGTGTCTGGAGTGTATTCGTAGACATAAAATAAATAAAACTTTAAAAAACAAAAAAAGGAGATGGGAACTCCTGTACGGTGTCTTCTGACCTCCACAACCTGCAGGCTGGCACACTTACAAACCAATGATAAATACATGAGCAAATGTTTAAAACAGAAGCGGAACAATGAGCTGGGGGTGTAGCTTGGTTGGTAGGGTATTGGTCTCCCGCACTCAAAGTCCTAGATTCGATCCCCAGCACGTATAAACCAGGTACGTATAAGCCTGTATCCCCAGTGCTGATGTGTGGATCACCTCTCATCACCTGTAGCTACACCGTGAGTTCGAGACCAAGGTGGGTTGGGAAGAGACAGCAAGGTTGCAGAGCATATGGGAAGTACTTAAGATTCACAGGAAGAACTCTACGCAATCACAGGAGTTACATCCGCAGCTACAGTGGAAGCTTGGAGCCTTGTCTCCAACCGGGTCTGGGCCTCTGCTGTCATGCATCACTAACTGACTAATAAACCTTACTCCTTGGCCAAGTCTGCATCCTGCCAGTACCAGCTTCCCCACATGAAAGAGAAGCAAGAGACAGCACTTTGGGACCCTGGGGGAACAGCCTACGTCTGCTGCGCGCCGACCGTTGAGCTCTGAGAGGGGCTGACAGACAATGGGAAATGAAACATTTGACTGGTTTGGGAAATATTAGGTGGGAAATCCCCTCCCCCGTGTACTCTGTGCAGCAGCTGTGGCAGGGAAGGTGGGGGCCTTCGGGTTTCAGTGTTCCCGAGCAGACCAATGGCGGCTAGAATGTTCTCCCCGGAAGGCACGGCCTCGTGCGTGAAGCTGTCCAGGAACCCAGATGCTTGCTCAAGAGTTCTGGACCACCATCCCCAATCCTTCTGTCATGTGCACACATACCCCCCCCAATACACACATAACACAGTCACACACACACACACACACACACACTCCTACAGGTTTTCTGTGGCCTTGCCGAGCTGGTGGCGTATATGGCCTAGGGCTTCCCTCTGACCCAGTCTCCACAGTAGGACTTTGTAACTGCTGCCACCTTCATCTCCCTTGAATTTAACAGTAAACTCCAAAGTGGAGGCCCTGCTTGCGGTGTCCCTGGTGTTTCTGGTTAGCTTGTGGCTTCCTTCCACTTTCTCCATTTCTGTTTGTAACAGACGTTTGTCTGTCGCACTCTTCCTCTTTCGTACCATAAAGTGGGACTAACACTAACCACTCCTTGTTTTGTTTGCCTCAAAACTAGTAAGTACCCAAGCAGAGGGACAGAGATGGGCCAATCCCTGCAGATAGCTGGCCGGTCAGCCTAGCTGAAACCCCAAACTCAGATTCAATGAGAGATTGAGTTTCTAAACACAAGGTAAAGTGTAATGGAGAAAGATACCCCAGTGTCGATCTCTGACCCCCAACATGTGTGTGCATGCTTGCACATACACACGTGTGCACACATTCATACACATGCATGTGCACTCACACTTACACATGCTTTTGCACACACATAGACACACCCCAACCGAGAAAATGCTTAAAAGTTCTCATAGCCCATGTCTCCTCGGTGCTGCGTATAAGATGTACCCGTTTCTAGATTTGTAAGATGTACCCGTTTCTAGAGATTTATAAGATGTACACGGTTCTAGATTTGTAAGATGTACATGTTTCTAGATTTGCTAAAGGAATGGTGTGCAGATTTTTTAGAGACACTTGGTGGATGGGAAAACAGGAAGTTGGAAAGGTTAAGTGACCTGTGCATTAGTCATGAGGTTTCAGTTGCAAAATGACCCAATCCCAACATAAAAGGGCTCCGGTTGGGATTGCTTCTATCAAAAGTGAGAGTTGGAAGAGCTTCCGCCATGGTTGGATCCAGGTCCTCCGTGAGAATGTCTAGAACATGTCCCCTCTGCATCTCTTTGGCCTGGGTTTGCCTGGTTCTAGTTTCCTGTTTAGCTAGGACCTCTACCTGTTAAGCGCATTGCCTCAGGGGCCAATCTCTCTTTCTCCTGGAGCTCTCTGCAAAAGTCCCAGGGCTGGGGCCAGAGGGCTCTGATAGGCTCTGCTTACTTGCCAGAGCAGTGACTGAGGTGATGGGGGCTGGGGGAATGAACAAGGTTCTGGGCCTTTAGTTACGGCCAAAGTCTAGATAAACCACACGGACAGGGCGAGAAAGACTCCCCCCAAAAGATTGGGGTGTTCCTCCAGAAGGGAAGGGAACAAATGCTAAGTGAGGAGGAAAAAAAACAAAAAACAAACAAACAAACAAACAAACAAACCGAGTGTGAACATTCAGAATGGGAAACAGGAAGATCTGCAGCTGGTAGACCAGGGGAGAGGAAGCCAGTGAAGTAGAGGCCAGTGACCCCAGGTTATTTGGGGATGTCCTGAATTTCTTGTGCCTATGCAGAAACTTTGACAAAAGCAAAGAACGACCAGGTTAAGTCTGAAAACAGGAAGCTGTCTTTCTGGAGCTCCCCACAACACAGAGTTCCCAGTGCATGGGAGACTCCCTGCCTCCTGTCCTCTGCCCAGGAACCTGTGCAGGGTTTGCCAGTTCCACAGTGGGGATTGCACCCATCCTGCCTTCCCTGCAGTGTCACCCTTAGATCTACATCTTCCTCAGTGGGGCAGCATACTGTAGCAGAGCCAGAGGAGACCTTTGCACCTTGCATGGCTCTCTAGCTACTATCTGTAGCTCAGGCTTGCCCTGTAGCTCAGGCTCACCCTGTAGCTATGATCCCAGCAGCCAGAGCCTGTTTCCCCAACTCACTTAGAACCTACTTCACTCTTGGAAAGACTGGCCATAAATCATGTGCTTCCCCCACTCAGAAGTGTTTACAAACAGTGGGTCCCTGCACACCAGCCCTGGTCACGTGCTCCAAAGACTGCTCTCTGCCATGCCAAGTGTAGTTGGTTATTAAGGCCCACCCCCTTTGTGAGTCCCCAGTGCTCCAGGAGCTTGCTGCCTGCACACTTGACACCTGTTCTCTTCCTTCCAGTTGTGATTATCTTCATTGTGTATAGACAGACAGACAGACAGACAGAGAGACAGAGAGCGAGAGAGCATGGGGGGGGCAGGCACAGGGCTGAATGAATTGGCTGAGCATTTTGCCAGGTTCAACCCAGGCAATCTGATCAGGTAAATAAGCTGGACACAGGCTCAGCTAAGTGCATCATGAGAGCCCTGGCAAGCCCAGGCCCTGGTTGCATATCTAACCTTTTGCCTTTTCAATGCAATGCTATTCTCTACAAAGTTAATTCTTAATGGCTGTGCAATTGAATTATACACACACACACACACACACACACACACACACACACACGCTATTGAGTTGGGGAGCTGGCTTATAGGACCCGGTACATGTCCCCAGAACTCACATAAAGTAGAATGCAGCTTCACATATCTGTCACCCCAGCCTACTTTGAGGCCAGAGGAGAGCATTCCCAGAAGCCCCAGGGTCAGCTGAGCTTGAATAGAGGTGAGCAGAAGACTCCATCAACCTCAACCAAGAGGGAAGGCAAGGGTTGACCCTGACTTCCACACATGCACCTGTACTCACATGAACATGCACAGGCACACACACATGAACATACTACACACACACACACACACACACACACACACACACATCTCACCCACAAGCATTTGCAGAATCCCACCCTATATTCTAAGAAGTTACAATTTCGTGTTGGAACACACTCATGGCTATGCGGCCTGCAGGCCACAGGTTGGATACACTGAAGGGCACAGTCAGTCCCTAGACCCAGATGGACCAAATTCTCAGTTTCTTCTAGGGCCTCTTTGTCTGATATTCCAACAACGTCCTGCAGGGGATTGACCAGAGAGAACAGCTCTCTTATAAAGCAGCCGGGCTCCTGAGGCTCCAGCAGGATCTGGGTCAGTCAGGTAAGCGGAGGCCTGCCCCCTCCTGAGCCCACCTGCGGCAGCAAAGCAGCACGGGAGCGTAAGAGCCTGAGCGGGATTCTCAGCATCTTTCATTTGGAGCGCCTCCAGGCCAGCCAGCTGGTGATGTTACAAAGACTGGCTCAGCTCGCCTTAACTCAATTAACTAAGCTGGGCTGAGCCGACTGAGCTAAACTCAACAAGTATTTTTTTTTTTTTTAAGCGCTAAGCTGGCTGCAGGGGACTGCCGAGCGGTTAGGGACTAGACTTTCACTCGGCCCCTCAGGAACTGTCTGCGCCCTCCGCAGATAATGCAGCAGAGCTACCGTATTCTCTAAATTAGTACCGCCTTACTAATTTGTCTTCCCGGCATTCCTCCTGCGCTATTTACTGACTTCATATTTTTCTTTAAATGCATTGACAACGGGGGGCCAGGAACGTAGTTTAGTCGGCAAAGTGCTTAGTTAGCATGCACAAAAAGCCTTGGGGTTGATCCTCAGCGTTGCATAAACCATGAGCTGGTGCATGCGCATCATCCTAGCACTGGAGAAACTGAGCCACACCAAGTCAGGAGTTCAAGATCATCCTCAGCTAAAATAGCAAGTCTGAGGCCAGGCTGGGCTACTGAAGAGTTCAGAAATGTTGACTATTTAGTTTCAAAACGTCTTTGTCGATCCCTAAATGAAGCCGGTCTCTACCCACATGGTCCTCTCCCAGACTCTGGCAACCACAACTTGGCTTTCTACCCCGTGAACATGTTTATTCTGGGTATTTCTGTGAGTGGGCTCCTGCAATGTTCACATCCGACTGTGGCTTCCTCGGCTTAGCATAGTGTGTCTGAGGTCTGTCTGTCCGCGTTGTCACAGGGAGCAGGACTCTTGGCATTTGTGAGCCGCCTTCTTCCATATGCCCAGTGCTAAGTGTGTGTGTTCCACAATGCTAGAAATACCCATTTTAAAAGGAAAGTTTATGTCCCTGCTGCCGATAAGAGACTCACATTTTCCTGACACACAATAAAACATACTATGGGAAGAAAAAGTGTCCCCTGGGTAACATATGAAGCCATCTTGGAGATTCTTTGATGTAAACACCCCTGAGTAGACAACCTAGGGGTCTGGTTTTTAGTTCAAATCTTACCTCAGACTTCTGAGCTTCTTACTCCAGCCTCAGTTTCCTCATTTTAAATTAGTTTTGCTTATAGCCCCTTCTATTATAGTAGCCAGTCATTGGGATTAAAGCCATACATAAGAACCATCTCTCAGGGTTGCTGTGAGAGACACTGTAACCAAAAGTAACTTAAGGGAACTCACCATTCCATAATACATCTATCACTGAGGGAACACAGGGCAGGAACCTGGGGGGCAGGAGCTGATGCAGAGGCCATGGAGGGATGCTGCTTACTGGCTTGCTCCCCATGGCTTGCTCAGTCTGCTTTCTTATAAAACTCAGGACCATCAGCCCACAGATCACCAGCCACAATGAGCTGGGCCGTCTCTCATCAATCACTAATCAAGAAAGTGTACCACAGGCTTGCCCAGAGGCTAATCTAATGGAAGCTTTCCCTAATTGAGAGTCCCTCTGCCTAATGATTCTAGGCTGTGTTAAGTAGACATCAAACAAGCCAGGACAGTGTTTAGTGCTAAGAGGCACGTGCTGATGACTGGTGGATAGGGGCACAAATGCCAGCCCAGCAGCAGTAGGGACACCAGGGAAGGGCTGAGGAAGCCCGCTAACTGGGGAAGTCCGATAACTGCCAGAGGGCCACCTAGAAAGGACGTGAGGGTCAACATCCAGGAAAATCTGAAGGAGGTGGGCTGATGGAACCACAAGGCTAGGGCTTTGAGTGCCCAAGAGCCTTCCACAAGTCACCTGCTCTGACGCCGTCCACAGCCTAAGAAGCAAATGCTACTGTTACATCTGCTCTGCAGATTGTTACATCTGCTTGGGCAGAAAGGTTACACAGTTCAAGTCTTGAACTCTAAGGTTGTTAAATGGCCTGCTGAACTGTAACCCTCAGAAAGGGAAGGTTTATTGCAGAGCACGGCTGACTCCTCTGGAGGACTGACCCTGGCAGCTAGCTGCAGACCAGACCTTGTGGCTCCATCTTCAACCTGCCTCCTTTAGATTTTCCTGGATGTGGTTTCCAGAGAAGTCACCATTGACCCTCACATCCTTTCTAGGTGGCCCTCTAGAAGTTAGCAGACTTCCCTAGTTAGTGGGCTTCCCCAGCCCTCCCAGCCCTTCCCAGTACCCTCTGCTTTCTGACAGGTCCCAGGCTGCCCCTCCCTCCTCGCTCTGTAGCCTCTATACATTCCTTGTGGTGCATTTAAGCCCTTGGGATGCACACGGAGCTTCTTGCTAATGACTCTGGAACACAACTCAGCTGAGATCAAGTTCACATGAATCTGTGAATCCCCAACAGACACAGGAGATGAGGAGGTTTTGTTGGGTTCCCAGGTGTTTGTTTTTGTTTGTTTGTTTGTTTTTGTCAACTCCATACAAGCTAAGTTGAGGGAACCTCAACTGAGAAAAAACACTTCTGAAAGATTGAACTGTGGGCAAGTCTGTGGGACATTTTCTGGATTAGTGATGGGGGTAGGGGGCAGGACACTGGGAACAGGGTCACTCCTGAGCAGGTGGCCCTGGGTTGTATAATAAAGAAAGGTGAGGAGATCAGCAACATGGATTTAATCTCCTGGATTCTGGCTTCTATGAGTTGTCCTCTGACACACACACACACACCATGGCATGCATGCCTACATGTGTGCCTGCGTACGCACATACACATATGTATGTGCAATACTTTTTTATTTATTTATTTATTTATTTATTTATTTATTTTTGGTTTTTCTATCACTGGGTTTCTCTGTGTATGTAGCCTTGGCTGTCCTGGAACTCACTCTGTAGACCAGGCTGGCCTGGAACTCAGAAATCCACCTACCTCTGCCTCCCAAGTCCTGGGATTAAAGGCGTGCACCACCACTGCTCAGCTCAATAATTTTTTTTTTTTTTTTAAAAGAAAGAAAACTCTGGGCTGGAGAGATGGCTCAGAGGTTAAGAGCACTCACTGCTCTTCCGGAAGTCCTGAATTCAATTCTCAGCAACCACATAGTGGCTCACAACCATCTGTCATGAGGTCTGATGCCCTCTTCTGGTGTGTCTGAAGACAGCTACAGTGTACTGTAGCTATAGCTGTATAATAAATAAATAAATCTATAAAAAATGTAATGCTCCATTACAAACAGATTTTTTATCCCAGAATTTAGGAGACAGAGGCAGTTGAATCTCTGAGAGTTCAAAGCCAGCCTGGTCTACGTGGTGAGTTTCAGGCTAGCCAGGGCTACACAGAGAGATCTTGTCTCACAGAGACAAAACCAAGGAACAACAACAACAAAAAAAAAGATTTTTTAAAAAACTATTTTTATCATTTTATTTATTTATTTATTTATTTTAATTTAATATATGTGGATGTTTTGTCTGTGTGCATCTCTGTGCACCATGTGTCTGGTACCTGCTGAGGCCAGAAGAGGACGCTGGATTCCCTAAAACTGTAGTTACAGGCAATTGTGAGTCTCCATGTGGCTACTGGGAATCAAACCTGCGTGCTGTGGAAGAGCAGTAAATGCTGAGCTGTCTCTGCAGCCCAGAAAACTATTCTTTTATTATTCATTCATTCATTCATTCATTCATTCATTTATATTTTATTTGTTCATTCATTCATTTATTTATATTTTACACCCCAATCGCTCTCCCCCTCCCTCTCCCCCTTCACAAAGTTCCATTCCTATTCCCTCTCCCTTTCTCCTCTGAGGGGTGGGGGTGGGGGGGTGGGGGGATCTCCCTACTCTGGCACATCAAGTCTCTTTAGGGTTAGGTGCATCCTCATCCTCTCCTGCTGAGGCCAGACAAAGCAGCCCTGTTGGGCAATGGATTCCACAGGCAGGCAACAGCTTTAGAAACAGTTCCCCCTCCAGTTGTTGGGGGACCCACATGGAGACTGAGCTGCACATCTGCTACACATGTGGTAAGGCCTTGGTCCAGCCCATGTATGCTGGTTAGTGGCTCAGTCTCTGAGAGCCCCAAGGGTCCGTTTAGTTGACTCTGTTAGTCTTTCTGTGGAGTTCCTATCCCCTTGAGGGCTTTCGATCCTTCCCTGAATTCTTCCATAAGAGTTCCAGACTAGCTGGGCAGTGGTGGCACATGCCTTTAATCCCAGCACTTGGGAGGCAGAGACAGGCAAATCTCTGAGTTCGAGGCCAGCCTGGTCTACAGAGTGAGTTTCAGGACAGCCAGGGCTATACAGAGAAACCCTGTCTTGAAAAACAAACAAACAAACAAACAAAAAACAAAATAAACAAACTAAAAGCAAAACAAAAAAAAGAGTTCCCGACCTCCATCCGATGTTTGGCTGTGGGTATCTGCATCTGTTTTGCTCAGCTGCTGGGTAGAAGCTCTCAGAGGAAAACTATGATTGTTTTTTTTTAAAGTAAAAATTAAAGAGAGAAATAAACCCCTGACTAGACACGATTGTGCACACCTGTAACCCCAGCACTCAGGAGGTGTAGCCTCAGCTACATGAGACACACTTCAAATGCCCTCCTCCAAAACAAGAACAGCAAAGGCAAAGTCGTATATTATATTGTAGTCCTGTAATGTACACAACTATGATATGCAAATTCAACGGTAGGATTCCACAAGAACAATAAATAACAGTAAACTTGTAACGAGAGAAAAGACAGAGCTAATAAATACATTCCCGACTGCTTCACGGCCTCAGCATGAGCCTAGGGCTTAAATGCCTGCTTTTGGTGGACAGTGGACTCCCTGTGTCCTGCATCCTGCATCCTGCATTCACAGCCTCCGCTTACCCTTGTCTAACTGTGGTCCGAAAACACGATGTACAAAATTCCAGAGACAAAGAATTCATAAGTTTTTAATAACTTCCACGGCACTATAATTCTCATAATTGCATCATCTTATTATTAGTTACTGTGTCTGGTCTCTCATTGTACCTAGTTTAGAAGCTAAACATGGGGGCTGGAGAGGTTACTCAGTGGTTAAGAACACTGGCTGACCTCTCAGAGGACCGGGGTTTGGTTCCCAGCAACATGGCAGCTCACAAACTCTTGTAACAGCAGTTTATATGATGCTTCCTTTGACCTCCTGGGGGATACAGAGAGATGGCTTCTTGTGCTGATCAGCTGCATGATCATAAGGCAAGGCAACCTGTTACAGTGCTCAGTGTCGTTAACAGAATGCACCACCTCCAGCTGCAGTCTGTCCAAGCTAAGCCCAGGATATCTTCTCTGCTCATAGCCTGGGCTCTCCTGAGGATTTCTGCTGTAGGAGTCACCGTGTTGTGTGGACGCTCTCTCCTTAGTGGTCTCAAGCTGCATAGAATCTGGCTTTATTCTTGTTTGTTTTGGGGACAGGGTCTCATATAGCCCAGGCTGACCCCAAACTCACTATGTAGCCAAGGATGACCTTGAACTTCTGATCCTCCTGCTTCTGCCCGCCCCCTGAGTACTGGTATCACAGGCATGGAACACCATAAGTGCTGAGAATAAAACTCGGGGCTTCGTGTATGCATGACTTTTTACCAGCTGCTCCCAGATCTAGTCTTTTCCAGAGAGCCAAGACAATTTTTCCCAAGAGCTAGGGCTCATTCTACATCGGGGTTACCACTTCCATTTCCTTCATGAAAAGCTAGGAGAACGCCTGAATCCCAGTACTGGGTGTGTAGGGGGTACGAGGTGAGGTGGAGGCAGGGGGATCAGCAGTTCAACGTCATCCTCAGCTACATTCTCCTTAGGCAGATGACAGAAAGGCCATCAACCTGCAATATTCCTCACACTTTTTTTTTTTTTAGTTTTTCAAGACAGGGTTTCTCTGTGTAGCCCTGGCTGTCCTGGAACTCACTCTGTAGACCAGGCTGGCCTCGAACTCAGAAATCCACCTGCCTCTGCCTCCCAAGTGCTGGGATTAAAGGCATGAGCCACTACTGCCCGGCTTTTCCTACCATTCTTTAAAGGATGTAACTTGCAGCCACAGCAGCTAACTGTATCCCAGGTAGGTGGGGGACTGTCACTCACAGGGTTAACTCTCAGGTAGAGATATCTTCTTGGCAATCAGAGCCCAGAGAATCATGTCTCTCTCATCAGAGAGGTCAGCTGCAAGGGCTAGCTGGGGACAGCCCTGGCTAGTTAGTCCTTTGTTAAGATCCCTGCTGTGCAAACATAGGGCCTAAGTCCCACCCCCAATACCTGCTGGGAGGGTTGGGGGTGGGGAGTGGAAGAAGCCAGGCATGGTGTGCATGCTTGTAAGCACAGAGCTGCAGAGTTGGATTCCAGAAAGTCTGGCCGAATTGGTGAGATCCAGGTCTCATCGAGAGCTTGTCTTAAAAGTAAAGTCAGTGGCTCCAGAGGAATGACATTTGAGGTAGACCTTGGACCTGCACACACACACACACAAACAGACACACAAATACATTTATACACACATATGCACACATTCTTATACACACACTCACACACACACACAGTCTCACACACATGCACACCCACCCACCCACACTCACACACACACATAAGCACAGATACTCACATACATGCACACACACCACACACTCACACATATATGCACACACACTCACATACATGTACATACACATGCATATACACTCACACACATGTGCACACACACTCACATACAAGCACACTCATAAGCACATATGAACATACACACTCACACATATGTACTCATATTCACACAAATGCACACACTCACACACATGCCCACACATATGCAAATGCACACTCACACACATATGCACACACACATGCCCACATGCATGTATGCGCACACTCACACACATATGCATACACACATATGCATACATATCACAACGCACTCTCACAGACACACACACATATGTACACACACACACACCACATGAGATAAGATAAAATGCCCCCTGCTGTACTGTACTGAAGGCTTTCAGGAAGCAGAGGATTGACTCAAATTGCCGTCAGTCGACTCTGGGCTCCTGTGTTTCTCTTCCAGAACTATTTTTGGTGAGTGTTCAGAGACTGCACACACCAAAGTGTTTGGGATTTAAGATTTGAGCCCAAGGATGATTAAAATTAGCTGCTGATGAGCATGCCCAGAATAGCTCTACCCTCCGTGTGTGTGCGTGCTCTGCATGTGCATGTGTGAGCGACTGTGAGCAAGTGCGTGTGTGAGTGTGAGCAAGTGTGTGTGTGTGTGTGTGTGTGTACACTCCATGGTGTATCTACAAAGCAGACCTGCCCTTGGGCGACCCCACCAGAGTCCTCAGGAGGAAATGGATACCATCACATGGCCTGTGTGACTATGTGTCCCCTATTTAGCCACTCTCTGGACTCCTGGAGTAGAGGATGACAAACAGCTTCATTCCAAGTGTCCACCAGGATGGAGCTGGCAGAAGCTGCCCAGCATTCTATGGCAATGGGAAAGGGAAGGCACTGAGCCCATCTCCGAGGGCTGTATGACAAGCACCCACCAGCTGTGGCTGGCTCTGACAGAAATGTATTCTCTCACAGCTCCAGCCACCAGGACTCTGAAATCGGGGTGCAGCAGGACCACATTGCCTTCTGAGTCTCCAGGGAGAAGCCTTGGCTTTGAGAGCTCTGTGGCTTGTGGCTGCAGCATGCCCACTCAGTCCCCATGTCCTCTCAGTGTCTGTGTCCCACCTCCATAGCCTTGTGCTATGAGTGTGCCTATGCTCAAATCTCCCTACCTCCTTAGGGAAGTATCAAGCTTGTTAGGCAGGCCTTTTATCCTAGCTACTGCAGGAGGATCAAAGGTTCAAGACCTGCTTGGTCTTTGAAATTCAAGGTCAACTTAGTGAAACTCTGTCTCAAAATAAGGGAAAGAATTTCTGGTCCGCTGACTACAGTGGCAAAGTAGGGTGCTTGCCTGGCGTGTGTGGAGATTTAGGTACAATTCTCAGTATTGGGAAAAGGAGGGTGAGGAAGAGGAAAAGGAGGAGAGGAAGGGTGAAGAAGAGGGGGAGGAAGAGGAGGAGGGGAGGAGGAGTGGGAGGAAAAGGAGGAGGGAGAAGAAAAGGAAGAGGAAGAAGAAGAGAGGGGGGAAGAGAAGGAAGTGGAGGAGGAAGAGGACGTCGTGGAGGAGGAAGAGGAGGAAGAAGAGGAAGAGGAGGAGGAAAGGAAGAAGAAGAGGAGGAAGAAGAGGAAGAGGAGGAAGAAGAAGAGGAAGAGGAGGAAGAGGAAGAAGAGGAAGAGGAAGAGGAAGAAGAGGGGGAAGAGAAGGAAGTGGAGGAGGAAGAGGGGAAAGAAGAGGAAGAGGAGGAGGAAAGGAAGAAGAAGAGGAAGAGGAGGAGGAAAAGAAGAAGAAGAGGAAGAGGAGGAGGAGGAAGAGGAGGAAGAGGAAGAGGAAGAGGAAGAAGAAGAGAGGAATATGACCCAACTTAACTACATTTACAAAGGCCATATTAACTAGTTTGGGGTATTAGAACTTAGCATGTCTCTTAGGGTTAGGACATAGTTCAACCCTTAGTGGATGCCATGAGTCAGTGATATCTCTCTTGATGAGAAGGTAAAAGCCCCCTGTTGGCTAAGCCTGTGAAGGCTCACTTGATCTTGCTTTTAGTTAGATGGCAGTAAGCACAAGTTGCCACACAGCCAGTGGCTGATCAATTGACCAGTTTCCATTCTCCCCATCTCTCTATGATCTACCATCAATTTCCCTTTCTAAGAGTCAGAAGTTCCAGGAGGCAGGAATTATTGCTCAAGGCACCTGCATTCCCCCACCACAGAGCAGGTCGTGAACCTGCCATGCTTGCTGACACTAGGCTGTGCGGAGGACCTGTGACCTTTTAAGGGCTTTTGAGGTACAGTTGGGAGTACCCCAGAAGGCTGACCCATCAGACCTGCCCTCCTGTACTGGGTCTCCCCGGATCTTCCTCATACCCAGAGCCTTGCATATACAGGAAGGCGGGGGCATCTCCCACTAATAGGATGGTCCTGTAATTGCTCAGCAGGATTACAACATCAGGCCCATCCATCAAGCTGCTCCTAATGGAATGTGGTGTCCCGAATGAGGAGGGCAGGGTCGTAATGTGGGGTGTCTGTAGGCTGCTTTCTAGCTATGAGCTATGGAGCTGAAATGATAGTCCAATCAATGATGTAAAGGGCACTAAAATACAGCTCCGTGAATCTGCACATCCGTAAAACCGAGTTATTGACAACCCTGAATGGATGTATCTCAGGCCAGCTCTTTTAGCCCTGACTGCTCGCTCACTCTCTCTCTCTCTCTCTCTCTCTCTCTCTCTCTCTCTCTCTCTCACCCAAGACGGATAGAAATGCAGTTGATTTTTTTCACAGTCTTCATATGAGACCACACCCCCAGTAAGGCCTTCAAGCGCCTTTCTCTGTTCCGTGGATCTGTGTGGGAGAAAGAACCTCTCAGGGGCCTTGCCAGTTACATTGAAGCTCCATGCCTGTCTGGTCTAGCCACACCAAACCTGTCAGTGGGTCAAGAGGTGGGAAGCCTGTTACACACACACACACACACACACACACACACACACACACACCCGGCTCTCTGTCTCCCTTGGGAAGTGTTGATGCAGTTCATCTCGCTGCCTGTAGGGTTCTAGAGTGGACAAACAAGCCTCTATAGCATCCCCAAGCCCTACCCGGTGACCCAGGAAGACATGAATTGAGCCTGGTGAAAGCGGTACCCTTTTTCTGCTTTGTGTGTTATTAATTTGTGGGGGTTTTGAATACTCGCAAAAATGAATGAATTTGCACAGTTGCAATTCCTCTCAGGACCTCCATGTCCTGCTGGGGGGTATTATACAGTTTCTCATCCTTCTGTGAAGTAGGGATTGGCAGGAATACCAAACCAGACTGGCCTCAGAGTGGGTCACTATGTTGGCGCTGATTCTTACACCCGATCTGTTGTGAGGGACCCCACTGAGGCACAGAGGGGTGCCGAGGCTCCAGCGTAGTTATGAGGTGGCATCCTGGGTCATTCCTCCTCTTCTACGTGCACCAGCAAAGACAGCTTCTTTTACTTCCTCCTCTGCAGTGCATGTCTCCCCTCAGACCATGCACCTGACCGCCGAGGGCGGGGCTCAGCAGACACAAGCTCCCACCCTTACTCCTACGCCAGCATCAGCACCATTATGCAATGGAGATGCTAAGGAGCCCCAGGAACCCCACCCTCAGGTCTCCTCCTCATAGGCTCAGCTTATCATTTTTAATTTAATGTCAGGCTTCCCCTCACCAGTGATGAGTTCCACAGCAGAGAAGGCCTCTTCATTTCTCTTTATTTTGATGATTGTAGCTCTAGAAGCTAGGTAAAGGAAGACCCACAGTAGGAGTGGAAAGATGGATGGGTGGATGGATGGATGGACGACAGACAGATGGGTAGACAGTGGTGTATATGGATTAATGGTGGATGGGTAGATAGATGAATAGAGGGAAGGATGGATAGATAAATGGATGGATGTGTAAGTGGACAATGAAGACAGACAGATAGATAGATGATGGATAGATGGTGGCCATGCAGACAGATGGATGGGTGAATGGATGGATGAGTGGACAATGAAGACAGACAGATGATGGATAGATGGTGGCCATGTAGACAGATGGATGCCTAGATGGATGGAAGGAAGGATAGATGGATAATAGATGGATGGATGAACGGCTGGATGGGTTGATGAATCTATGGATGAATAATGGATATCGATCTTCCCTCTCACCTCTGAGTTAGTTTACTCTCTTCTTGCCTCTGCTGACTCCTTCAGTGATGTCAGGACCAGCCTTTCCAGGCTTCAATCGTTGGAGGACCAGAGGCTCTCCAGGAGTCCTCCAGGTTTTCAATGCCATATTGGACTGCTGAGACCCCCAGCCTCCATGACAGGGCACCTACCGGGTTCTCAGTCTTCAGTGTGATTCAGCTGTTGTCATTTTGTGTAAGCTGGTTTGATACCTTAATGTGCATATTAATCCTATCAAGTCTGTTCCTCTAGAGATTCCTGACTGACATAAACATCTGAGTTCCAAACATCAGATCAAAAACC
This sequence comes from Rhynchomys soricoides, assembly GCA_019843965.1. Classification (NCBI taxonomy): domain Eukaryota; kingdom Metazoa; phylum Chordata; class Mammalia; order Rodentia; family Muridae; genus Rhynchomys; species Rhynchomys soricoides. The sequence continues at coordinate 61,620 of JADRCH010000259.1, forward strand.
CACGTCGGAAGGGAGCCCCTTCCATGAGTCTCTGGGTAGACTTGCCTTCTCTGGTATCTGATGGTGACCATCGACCCCCCAGTATTCCTTGGTGACAACCACATCACTGTCTCCCCATCAAATGGCTTCTCCAAAGTGTCTGCATGTTTGTTCTGTTTTTTCTTCCTAGAACAGCAGTCAGTTGGATTTTGGGGCTCCCTACCCTCCAGCGTGATGTCATCTTAACAAGTTATATCTTGTGTCACACACATCCTGAGGCCCTGGGTTAGGTCTTCCTCACAGAGGTGTGCATTCTAGAGACGTCTGCAGAGGGTCATAAGGAACACTCATGATGATGTTGGCGGCCAGTGTGTTTATCAGAGTAAGAATCTAGAGGTGACCTCTGCGTCCATAACTAGAGAAGAATAAACCTAAGTGGTATACGCAGATAGTGGACAGGAGATAGAACTGCAGCCCAAGCCACCAGCTTCCCGTGCTTCACCATAGAAAAGGTTAGAAATGGAGAATAACCCAAACACAGCGGGAACCACGTGGAGATTGACAGCTTGTCCATGGACACTGGCTTTTAATTCTACACTCAGAGTAACACTGTTTTCTGATCCAGGAAAGTGGGGACTGGAAAGATTTGTCTTGAAGAGACTAGAGCCACTGCCCATACAAGGCAGAGAGAAGTGGTTAAGATCAGAAGGAAGTAAAAACTACAACAGTGGAGTAGCAAGAGGGACCTTGAGCAGGGGGAGAACGTACAGTATAAACATACTGGAAGCAGGAAGTCTGGGAGTGTGCTGAAGTGGCTTCCAAAGTTTGCAAAGAGGAGGGAAAAAATCCAAAGGGTGTTCATGGTGACGGCAGCATGAGGTTATAGAGGGGAGACCCAGGAGAGACACATGATCTGACGATGACCACACAAAGAAAGGGGGACCTGAGGTGGGAGGGTGTCCCAGCAGAAGGATCAGCAAGTGCCTGAGCCAGGTGCTAAACCCAGGCTGTCCTGGAGTCTGTGAGAGCAGGAGAAGGGTACTGTCCTATGACTCTAAGAAGAAGGAACACAGAGGTAGCAGGAACCAAAAGCCTATGGGTACCGGGTACCAGCTCAAGTCTTCTTTACAGCGGGAAGCTAGGTGTCTCAAGTCCACCTTCCGTTTGTTTGTTTGATTGAGACAGGGCTTCACTATGTAGCCCAGGCTGTCCTAGAACTACCTTTGTAGTAGACCAGGCTATCCTCGAACTCACAGACATGTGCCTGCCCCTGCCTCCTGAGTGCTGGGACTTAAGGCTCACACCACCACTGGTTTCCACCTTTCTTGTATGACATTTCTTTTTTATTAGGGTGTGTGTGGTTATGGGTGTGGATGTATATGTGTGTGCCACAGGTGTGTAGTAGCCAGCTACAGGAAGGTAGGTATCCAGATCCCGTGGAGCTGGAGTTACAGGAGGTTGTGAGCCATTCAGTGTGGGTCTTGAGAATGAACCTCAACTGGGATCCTAAAGAACTAGAAGTGCTCTCAACTCTGAGCTGTCTCTTCAAGCTCTCCGGACCCCACCAAGTCTGCTTCTCTGTTCTCACTTTGGATGGGTCCTGGGTACTGGTTTCTTCATAGTGACCTGTGGTGGGCCGTCCCTGGGTACAACTCAACTTTCAAAATCACTCACCGGCAAACACCGGCAAAAATACCTCCAGGCATCCTGCCAGGGTGTGCAGAATCTTGTTTGAGAGTCATTGGTGTTGAGTTTAATATGCCCCTCCCCCCACTCCTTGTGGTCCTGAAGCCCAGAACTTCACCCATGTTCAGCAAGCCCTCTACCACAGGGCTCCCCACTTAGCCTCCAAAACAAGGACTGTCCGGAATGCAGTTCCGAGGCCCGCAGGAAGGAACAGGTTTGGTGGCAGCCAGTGTGGGTGTCTGTGTAGTCTCTCCTCATCTGCTTATGCGTTGGCTTCATCTTTAGGTCTATTCTTCCCTCTGCAAGCTGAAGAGAGTAGCCTGCAGGATCAAGCTCCAAGTTTTACCTCTTGGAAATCTGTTCGACGTCTTCCCCTCCCCCACCCCCCCAGGAGCTCCTGAAGTTGGCTCCACTGTGCCAGCCCGAGTCCCACGGATATCCCATCTCAGTCTGCTCAGGGCTGCGGGAAACTGACCACACGTGGACCTCCTGCTTGTCTGCAGGGTTAGAGAGTAAAAGGACCCGAAGATCTCCTGCACAGCGGGGAGATAAGAGTTGAGCTGTGGTCACGTGACAGAGGCAAAGTAGGGCTCAGCAGACTCCATCATTGCCTACCAAGAACAAGGTTAAGGGTTGGAGAGATGGCTCGGAGGTTAAGAGCACTGACTGTTCTTCCAGAGGTCCCAGCAACCACATGGTAGCTCATAACCATCTGTAATGGGATCTGGTGCCCTCTTCTGGTGTGTCTGATAGCTACAGTGTACTCATATAAATAAAATAAATAAATCCTTTTTTTAAAAAAAAAATAGAACAAGGTTATGTATTGTCTAGTGTTTGGTGTCGTTCACTTCCCCCAGACAAGCCAGTTTGAGAGTGAGAACATGGTCCAGTTAACAGAGCGCTTACTTATCAGGGACACAACCCTGGGACCCATCCATAGCACAATCCTATAATCCTAGCACTCAGGAGGCAGAAGGCTGGGAAGTTAGAGATCATCTGCTGCTATATAGTGAGTTCAAGGCTAGCCCGGCTGCGTGAGACCTGGTGGGAAAGAGAGACAGGAGGTTGTTCATCCTGATTCATTTCAGCTCTTCCAGGTAACGAAACTGAAGCCCAGAGAGCTCCACATCAAGACCAGCCTTGCACTCCTACTGTGTAAAAGCCCCTTGCCCAGAATCATTCTATAGTCACAGTGGACCAGAACTCACGTCTCTGGCTGGAACCCATCCCCCAGGGCTCAGCGCTCTGTTCCAGTCTTTTACTTCAATCCCTGTCAGCAACTTCTTGATTTCCACACACTCTACCATTAAACCAATAGCTTCGGGAGCTCCCTGCTGGCCTCAGCTCCCAAGCCTTTCCCTAGTGAGAAATTCCAGAAACCCAAGCCCATGGGCAATATTTCCCAACACCATCTTGTTTCAGATGGCAAAAAGAAACAAACACACACACACACACACACACACACACACACACACCAAACTGAACATGGCCTTGCCCTTGAGCAGCCGATGGCCCCCACACCAGGCGGGATCCTGCACGAGTCCCTTGCAGAAAGTGCTAGCAGGGCTCCTTGGGCACAAGCTGCAAAGTGGGGGTTGCGACAGACAGCCTTTTTGGGTTCGTCAATCAGCAGCTGCAAAGGATGCGTGGGACGGGGGACCGTGCTAAAATCATTTGTTCCTTTTCTTTCTCAGAACAGCAGTATCGCCTTGGAGGGCAGCTGTCTGCAGCCGTTACCAGGAAGCCTTTTGCAGGCGCCTAGGTGCCCCAGGATTCCTCTCCCATCTCATTCCCTTCCTGTCTGAAGTTGGGGAGTGAGAAATCCAGGCCAGTGGGTGGACAGAGCAAGCTGCTAAGTGGTCTCCATGAAACTCAGCCAAGTTCACGCTGGTGGATGTGCCCAGGTTCCTGAGGAAGGCCACACCCTGGGAAACCACAGAGCGTCCACTGCCTTTGCTTTCACTTCAAGGCTCCCATGGGAAAAGACACTCAACCCCACACCCTGAGGAAGAGGAGAATGAGGCAGAGGAGGACAAGAGGAGCTCTCCTTTTCTAGAATCTACTGTTTGCGCAAAACCTAGCCCAGGGCCACTTTCATCCAGGCCTGGAGCAGACAGGTTGAGGCAGGTTTTAAAAAGCACTTTATGAGGCTTTCAAAGGTACCCACGGGGAAGGAAGTGAAGGGGGGGGGGGCAATGCTGGAGGACCGGCATCTTTATTTCTAGCCCCGCTTGAGCGGCTTCTTGACAGTTAGCTCTCTGGTTTTGCTGAATCAGAAGAACCCCTCAGCTGCTTGCCGGAAACACAGCTGTTAGGCGAAAATAACCACAGAAGCCAGCAGCACATACCTTCCAGAAAAGAGGCCAGAAAACCACAAAACAAAAGAGAAAGATACAGGGTAATAAAAGAGACACCATCCAACACACATCCCTCAGAACCTGTGAATAGAACCTTATTTAATGGGACCATTCTTGGAAAAAAGTCTTTGTTGATCCCTTCTGGATTCCCCGGGGGAGCGAGGGGGCTCAGAAACACAGTGGCAAGGGTCCTTATGAGACTGAGGCGGCAGAGGATAGATGCTTAGAAAGAAGACAAAGGGGAAGATGGAGGAAAAATGCCAACTATCATGATGCATCCAAGAGGTGCCAACTTCCAAAGACCCCTTTCTATGCTACAAGAAACTAGGGAGCTCAAAGTCCAAGCACTGGGTCATGTCTCCGTCCCCACCCCCACCCCCCAGCTCCCTATGGCGGCAGCTATAACATAGTTTTTATCATTTTATTTTTTGCTGAAATTCTCTTTCTTCTGGAGGTAGTCATTACTGGCCTGGGGTGGGGGAGAGAGGAGCCCAAGTCCTACCTGGAGATTTGTCTCTGCCACAGGTCCAGGTGAGGCAGTTAAGGATGGAGCCTCAGAGAACTGGGCTGTGAGTTTGCATCTCAGGGCTGCCCTTCTCTTGCTCTGTGGCCAGTGTAAGCTGACCTCTCTGTTTCCTGTCTATACCCTGGGGAACACAGAGAAAGTTTCAGTAGAGTTCCTGTCTCACATGCACAGAGGGCCTGGGTTTTGTCCTCAACAGGGGAAGGTGGGGTACTCAGAAGTTCAAGGTCCTCCTTGGCTATACAATGAGTTTGGGGCCAGCCTGGGCTACATGAGACCATGCATAAACAAACAAACAAGTAGTCTTTCTTTCACACTAGCAAAGATGAAGGAAGTTGGGTGTTCCAAGCCACATTTGGAGGCAGCTTGCTTGGCAGTTCTCACAATTTTGTACTTTGCTGGGGGTAGTAAATGCCTATGATTTTGTCTGTCCAGCATCTATTGTAAGATTCTGGCAAGCCTTAACTTACCTGAGACCCTCAGAGTGAACACATGGAGTCTGGGATTGATTCAAAATGCAAGAGGAATTTATTGATTCAGCATGCTGAGGTTGTTCTGCATACCAAGATGGGAGAGAGACCCCATGGATCCCGTTCAGGGACCTTATATACGGATTTTAGAGCAGCAGCCATTAGGCACAATGTGATTGGCAGAACAGTGTGACTTTTAAACTGATTGGTCTTTAGGGAATGAGGTAGCAGGGGCTTAATCAGCCCTCGCTTCCAGCCTATGTGCTCTCTGACCTGTTTCTTCCAGGACGGGAGGGGTGCCCATGTGTCCAGAGGGGGGAGGGGACCCTGGTGGAATATCTCAAAGTTCCAGAGCTGACTTCTCACTCTGATGTCATCTTGTACTGGGAGATCATCTCTCTCCAACTTTCTTACTTATGGGGAAGGTTTGTGATCCAGAACCAGACCAGAGTGAGGCCTTTCTGATTCAGGGATGGGTGTGTGATCCAGACTGAACGAGTATAGCAGATTGACTAAGATGCCTAAACCATCTGTGAAAGGCAACTCGATTGCTCTGGGCTCTGCCATGAGGTGGGTTATCAGCTCAGAAGGACGTTAAATGACAGAGAGCAGAGATGTGGGCATCGGAGACAACGGAGATCCCCATGTATGGAGAGAAGCTGATGTATCAAGCCCACACCTGTTACTCAGAAGGAGGGACTTCCCTCTTGTCTCTTTCAGGCTTAAGCTAAAGCATGTTTTCTCCAGCACTTTGAGCTTACTAGATCTTTCTCTGCATCAGCCCTGACCCCTTCCACCACGTAGCTTGCCGCCATGTTTGCTGGTCTCTGCTCCAGAACACACAGCCTACCTCAAGGCACAGCCTCCCGTGCTGTCTGCAGCCTCCTTCCCAGAGGCTGTGGACATTTCCAGCCTGCCCTGCCATTTTCTCTCAAACTTTAACAAAATCTTCCCTGTGCTTCCTACTGAGTCTGTTTCTAAATTCTTTTACTGGAAGACGAGAAAGCTAAAGCGGGATCACCAGTTTCCCCGGTGACTTACAGTGCTCACCGTGGGGCTCCCCCAATTTCTCCATGGTGGGGCCTCCGTAGCAAGCCCCTTCCCCCTCACCCCGACTTGGAGTTGGAATTTTCATTTCCTGTGCTTGCTTTTGTACCTTCCTCTACCCACCCCACTCCCTGTTGGGGGTCCAGGGAGGCATCTGGTTCCTCATACCATAAATTATATTTTTTTTCTCCTTGCTCTTCCGTTTGAATAATGTCTGCAGAGCCACTAAATGGACTGATATTTTTCTTTTGCTTTAGTCTTTGGTGCGCTGTTAAACTATTTTATATTGACTTTCCAATTGGTGCTTCCTGTTCTTCATCCATTTTTAAACAATCTCCGCTCCTCACCATTTCTCTATTCTTCTTTATACTCCCCCCTTTTTTTATTTGTATGTGGTGGTGTGTGTATGTGTGTGTGAGTGTGCACGAGTGTGTGTATGTGTGTGAGTGTGCATGAATGTGTATATGTGTGTGAGTGTGCATGAGTGTGTATGTGTGTGAGTGTGCATGAGTGTGCATGTGTGAGCGTGCATGAGTGTGTGTATGTGTGAGTGTGCATGAGTGTGTATGTGTGAGTGTGCATGTGTGAGTGTGCATGAGTGTGTATGTGTGTGAGTGTGCATGAGTGTGTGAGTGTGCATGAGTGTGTGAGTGTGTATGAGTGTGTGTATGTGTGTGAGTGTGCGTGAGTGTGTGTATGTGTGTGAGTGTGCATGAGTGTGTGAGTGTGCATGAGTGCGTGAGTGTGCATGAGTGTGCATGAGTGTGTGAGTGTGCATGAGTGTGTGTGAGTGTGCATTGTGTGAGTGTGCATGAGTGTGTATGTGTGTGAGTGTGCATGAGTGTGTGTATGTGTGTGTATGTGTGAGTGTATATGTGTGTGCATGTGTGTATGTGTACATGTATGTACATGTGTGTATATGTGTGTATGTGTGTATGTGTTAGTATGTGTGTGTGTGAGTGTGTGTGCATGTTTGTGTATGTGTGTGAGTGTATATGTGTGCATGTGTGTGTGCATGTGTGTATGTGTACATGTATGTACATGTGTGTATGTGTGTGTATGTGTGTATGTGTTAGTATGTGTGTGTGAGTGTGTGTACATGTTTGTGTATGTGGGTGAGTATGCGCGTTTATATGTGAGTGTGTGTACATGTGTGTGAGTGTGTCTATGTGTGCAACTACGTGTTGGGGCCAGGAGTCAACATCCAGTCAACATCCAGTTGCCTTCCACCACATTTTTTAAAAGGTTTACCTTTATTCTCTTTAGTGTATGATGTGTGTCCGCATGCAGGCAGGTACTCATAGGTGCCAGTTATTGCATCTCTCCAGAAGTGGAGTTACAGGCAGCTGTGAGCAGACTAATGTAGGTTTTGAGGAGCAAACCCAGGTCCTCAGAAGAGCAGTAAGAGTCTCTAACTGCTGAGCTGCCCTTCCAGCCCCTCCACCATATTATTTTCTTTTTTGAGACAGTCACAGAATCTGAAGCTCACTGATTCAGTTAGTCTGCTAGCTTTCGAGCCCCAGCTATTTTCCTATATCTGTCTCCCCAGCTTTGGAATTGCCGACTAGTTTAACCCGATCTATCTTGGGGTCACCACTGTTGCAATAAATACCATGATAAAAAGCGACTCTAGGAGGAATGGGGTTATTTTCCCTCACTATTCCATAACATAGTTCATCATCAAAAGCAGTGAAGGCAGGAACTCAAGCAGGGCAGGAGCCCGGAGGCAAGAGCTGATGCAGAGGCCATGGAGGGTGCTGCTTACTGGCTTGCTCCCCATTGCCTGCTCAGCCTGCTTTCTATCTTTCTTTTTTTTTCCAAGACAGGGTTTCTCTGGGTAGCCCTGGCTGTCCTGGAACTCACTCTGTAGACCAGGCTGGCCTCAAACTCAGAAATCGGCCTGCTTCTGCCTCCCGAGTGCTGGGATTAAAGGCTTGTGCCACCACTGCCCGGCTCAGTCTGCTTTCTTATAAAACCCAGGACCACTGGCCCAGGGATGGCTCCGCCCACAGTGGGCGGGACCCATCGCACATCAATTACCAACTGAGATGTCCTACAAGCTTGCCTACAGCCTGATCTTATGGACGCATTTCCTCAATTGAGGCTCCCTTCTCTCTTTTGACTCCAGCTTGTGTTAAGTTGACATAAAATCACCCAGTACAACATCCTACTTTGACATGTATTCTGGGGATTTGAACTTGGGTCCTCATGCAAGCACTTTACTGAGCCTTCTCCTCACCTCCCTCTTCTTCCTACCTCTGACCTTATTTATGAAACCATTCCCAAACCCTCCTCTATTCAGTGGCTCTGGGCATTTGACTTTGTACTACCTGAAGATGCTCGGGGGGAGGGGGGGCACACTCTGTGCTTCTCCCAGGGCTGGACACTGTGTGTCACACAACAGACTACCTGTTTTAGTTATTATCCTCTGAAATTTTGTTTAGGCAAGTAGTTGAATCGACTTCCCCAGGTTTGTTTCTCCGTCTCCCCCCACAATCCTAGCTCACAAACTGTTTTAACCCTGCCACCGAGGTACAGCCTCTCCGTGGCCTCCAGGAAATGCCTTGGCTGTTTAAAACTCATCCTGCCTGTTTTACTTGCTAGAACTTGAATGTCCCCAGACCCAGAAGCACTCCTGAAATGACTTGGCCCACACCATACCAGCCACTGCTCTCTGCCAGCTCTGTAGTGGGTTGCCCAATGCCAGAGCAATTTGGCATTCAGTCTCTGGCCCAATGAGTCCCCTGTGCCAATTTATGGCACTATTAAGTGAGTGACTATTTGGGACTTAACCTCGAAAACCCCATCCTCTGCAACCTTCTGTCTCATTGTGAGGAGGCCACACTCTCTCCTGGGCTCTGCTGCCTCCTCCCGTGTCACAACCTCAAGCATCTTTCCAGGCAGAAAGCTAGGCCCAGGCTCTCGGCCCTTCTCTGCCATAGCCAGTATCTGGTTGTGTTCAGCTGGCAAACAGCCCTGGGAACAGTTACCTTGGCCAGAGGCAGAATTTGACTGGCTAACTTGAATAGAGGGAGGCAGGGAGGGAGGGAGGCAGGGAGGGGGGGGAGGGAGGGAGGGGGAGGGAGGGGAGGGAGGGAGTGGGGAGGGAGGGAGGGAAGGAGGGAAGAAGAAAGCAATGTGAGCCAGCAAGAAAAAAGGGGGGAGCTAGGATGTAGCTCAGTGATAAAAGGCTTGCCTGGCACGTGTGAAACCCCACATCCATCCCTGAACACACATACACAAGCACACAGAAAAGAGACAGACAAACAGAAACAGAAACAGAATTAGAAGCTCCCAGAGAGATTTTAAAACATAAAAGTAATAGCCAAAGAGCCTTAGAAATATACAGAGATTGTTCCAGCTATGGAGGAGACCCAGGAGGTCCCAGGGAGGTTTCCAGATGCCTTGATGGATTTGCTCCAAGGCTACAGAGTCCTTCTAATTTCTGAGAGAACCTCATCTGGCATGGTCACAATTGTGAGTTTACCTCTTAGCCAGAGGAAAGCAAGCTACCTTGGCTAATGGTCCTTACATTATGTTGCTTTTTCCAGAAGAAAGGAGACCAGGGGCGTGACTGTAGAAGTAACAGGCCTGTTCCCCAAAGGGGAGGTAGGCTGAACTCAACAGCTTTAAGTAGGGTGGGGTTTGAACTCAGAGCCCTGGCTAGCTTTCTGCTGTCTAACCTCTAGACCTTCTGATTCTCTCCCCAGGCATGCCGCCCTGCCTGCCAACAGACCTTCACAGTAATCCCCCGGTAGGTTCTCAGAAACAGCAGAATCTTCTCATCTGGCCAGAAATGCCAGTTAAGAGCTTGGCCTTTGCACACAAAGCCCCCGGGCTGCTGACGTTCAAAGAAGAGTTCCAGAGAATTAAGCTGGCTTGGTGGTGAAGGACAAGCTTGAACCTGTGTCCCAGGGGCGGCACATGAAGAAAAAAAATCTATTTCTTTCCTGCCTGCTGAATGCCAGGAAGAGATTGTGGTGTATGTTTCCAGAGGGAGTCCAAGGTGGCTCCGGGTTAGTTGATTAAGCAGCCTAATTCCATCAAGATAAAGAGATTCCCTGCAAGTGTTCTGAAGAATTCCATTGCTCCAAATTTTCCCAGAGGCTATAAGATGGGTGTGTGTGTGTTTTCATGTGCTCATGCCTTCAAAGATCTCCAACTGAGATATTTAAAATCTTCCTCAACACTGCTTTTTCTCCTGGATCACACTGACTTCAAGGGGAATTTGAAGTCTGGTGCTCGGACCAATGAGTCAGTGAGAAAGTCAGGAACGTAACTCAACCCTGGAGAGTCCGATTGGTCAGGGATGCCAGGAGGACACTTTTGAAAGAGGAAACAGGAGAGAGAAGGAGAAAGAACTCAGGAGGAAGAGGAAGAGTGACTGAGGAAGGAGGGGAGTGGAGAGGAAGAGAAGAGAGAGGAAGAGCTAAGAGATGGGGAGAAGGAAGGGGGGAGGAAAATGGGAAAGAGAAAAGAGGGGGATGGGAAAGGGGGGAGAAGGGACAGAAAGCCAAAGTAACACGTGAGCCTAATTCTGGGAATGACATCGCCTTGTGTCTCTGGCTTCCCGAAAGCATCTCATTGAGGGCTTGGTGGAAGCACCCAATCTTTGAAGTTCCTCCCCCAGGCAAGTAGGAAAGAGATTTGAAGACTCTGAAATCTAGTTTCCCAGTAGGGAAGTGTCCACGGGATTTGAAGACTACGATAATTGCACATCCTGGCGTCTCTATGCCACGCCCACTCGATGGGAGGTGCTTAGTCAATTACTGCTTTCCCAAATGAATGAATGGACTCAGCTCTCAAACTAGCCGGCAGTGACCCAGTGGCTTTCCGTTGTTCTGTGCCCTGGGGTGAGGGTGATAGCCTGGAACAGGACAAGAAGACTAAACTAGCTGGTAAGCGAGTCCAGGGGGTAGACTTGTCTCCTCCTCAGTGGCTTTCCGTTGTTCTGTGCCCTGGGGTGAGGGTGATAGCCTGGAACAGGACAAGAAGACTAAACTGGCTGGTAAGAGAGTCCAGGGGGTAGACTTGTCTCCTCCTCTCCAGCTCTGGAATTACGAGTATGTGAAAAGCTCAAGTTTTTTCATACAACGTTGAACCCAGGTACTCACACAAGGCAAGTGAGTGAAAAGGAGGAGGAGGAGGAGGAGGAGGAGGAGGAGAAAGAAAAGAAAGAAAGAAAGGAAGGAAGGAAGGAAGGAAGGAAGGAAGATGGGGGAAAGGAAGGACAGAAATGCTCTCGGAATGGTGGAGGACAAAGTTTATTATATGTGAGGGAGCGTAGCCAGAGGCAGACACATCTGGGAGAGTCCAGAGGGGTCATGACCCTGAACCATGTGGAGAGAGGGGAAGAGGAAGGGAGAGAGAGCAGAATCAAGCGCAGCAGCCAGGAGGCCAAAGGCGCAAAAGGAGCAAAAGAGAGGGCAAGTAACCAAAATGTCTGGATTATACTGGGAAGAACCTCTGGGAGTCAGGCAGGCAGCCCAGCCCCTGGGCTGGAGAGTTCAGGGTAGAGGGCGGGGTTATGCCAGCCACACCCTGAAACTGAGGGATCCTGGGAGGACGTAGAGGCCAGGTCCTCTTTGATATGTTAAATAGGCACCTCAGCCCCCTGTCCCGGATTGGAAATTTAACTGTATATCCCTTATGAACTGAGCCTTGTGTCCCACTCCCATCCCCCAAGCCCATGGGACTCTTTGAAGCTCATGATCCTCCTCTTTGGTAGATCACGAAGTCTTCTGGTCTCATGAGAGCAACCACACACACACCACACAATCGTCTCTGCAGTCTGGCGCCACCGAGTGGTGATCTCACCCTGCCGACCCCTTACTGGCTCCTCCCCCCAGACCTCTCGATATTGTTCCTCAATGTGCTCTTAGTTTAAATGACATTTTTAGCTTAAAACGTTCTCTTGCTCACAGTGTCGGATATAAGCAAACTTGATGCTTAGGAAAATTCAGTTCTTACTAACAACAAGCTGCACACGGGTTTCTATTTGTTTTCTGAGAGAGTCTTATGTAGCCCAAGCTGGTCTCATCTGGGTATATAGCCCAGGTTGGCCATGAACTCCTGATTGTCCTGCCTCACTAGCTGCTGAGATAACAGTACAGACACTGCTACAGCAGACAATGAAAGGGTTTTTTGTTTTTTTTTTGTTTTAATGGATTGTGATAAAAATGATAGGAAGTTTGTGCCCTGGGTTCTCTGTCACATTCCTCTGTTCAAGTCAGGCAATCTTCAATGCCACCAATCTGTAAGTGACCAAAACCCTGTAATGTCTATAATTTTCTGAGGGTCTGGTTTTGTCAAGAGACACTTTAAAGGCTTTTAAGTCCAGCTTTTTCTAACGGCATATCCAGGGTGTGGTTCTCAGAAACACTTTGCCTGTGTGAATTTCAAGAGTAAGGAAAAGTGGGGCACCATCTACACAGTCCACACTAGCACGATAAAGAATCTGAGACATCCTGCAGAAAAGCAACCCAGTATGCTTCTCTGTGCAAGAACCTTAGGATGCTCTAATGAAGACCTGGACCCACTGATCTGTCCAAGTTAACATGTTCCCTTTTCTCAAGGGGTAGGAGTGAGATTTTGGCTTCCCAAAGCAAGCTGTGTCTATATCCTTTCTTTGTCCTCGATGGGGAGCTAGAAAGATAGCCATGTAACAACCGAACTGCCAATCTCCTGTGTCTCAGTCACTGCTCAATTACTATGAAGAGGCAGCACGGCCAAGGCATCATTTGTAAAAGCATTTAGTTGGGGTCTTGTTTCAGAGGGGTTAGTTCATGATCATCAAGGCAGGCTGGCATTAGAGCAGCCATCGGTGGTGAGCATTACATCCTGATACACAGGCAGCAGGCAGAGAACATAGGGAAGAAAGGAAAGACAAAGGGAGGGAGAGAGGGAGAGGGAGGAGGGAGGGAGAGAGGGAGAGGGAGGAGGGAGGGAGAGAGAGAGAGGGAGGAGGGAGGGAGAGAGAGAGAGGGAGGAGGGAGGAGGGAGGGAGAGAGAGAGAGAGACAGACTCTGCCGTGGTTTTTGAAACCTCCAAGTCCAGCCCAATTAACACACTTTCTCTAGCAAGGCCACACCTCCAAATCCTTCTCAAACAGGTCTGCTCCCTGGTGACTAGGCATTCAAACATATGAGCCAATGGGGGCTATTTTCACCCAGACCACCACATCCTGCTTAGGACACCTTTCATTAACACCCTTGTTGTTGGGACTGGAGAGGTGACTTCCAGTTTGGTTTGTAACACCCAGGTTAGGAAGTTTCCAACCACCTGTAACTCCAGCTTCAGGGGATCTGACAACTTCTGGCCCCCAAAGACACCCATGTACACATGGCATGGATTGATACACACACTCATACACATACAATAAAAACAAATCTAGAAGAATTTAAAAGTAAAGCAATTTTGTTGTCTGCCTTTTTTTAAAAAAAAAAAAGGGAGGGGGGGAGCAGTGGTGGTGCACGCCTTTAATCCCAGCGCTTGGGAGGCAGAGGCAAGCGGATTTCTGAGTTTGACGCCAGCCTGGTCTACAGAGTGAGTTCCAGGACAGCCAGGGCTACACAGAGAAACCCTGTCTTGAAAAACCAAAAAAAAAAAAAGGAGGTGGGGTGGGGGTGGGAATAGCTTCCTCCCAAAGAAATAAAGAAGAAGACAGTTGTCAATGCTAATTTCAAGCAAGTTGTAACTAGATGTCACCAAGGAGCCCACAATGTCTGTCCCTAAGTGTCTCAATCAGGGTTATCAATGCTGTGATAAAACACCATGACCAAAGCAACTTGTGGAGGAAAGAGTATTTAACTTACATTCCACATCACAGTTTATCATAGAAGGAAATCAGGACAGGAACTCAAGCAAGGCAGGAACCTAAAGGCAGAAGCTGATGCAGAGGCCATGGAGGGATGCTGTTTACTGGCTTGCTCAGTCTGCTGTCTTATAGAACCCAGGACCACCAGCCCAAGGAAAATACTACCCACAGTGGGCTGTGCCCTCCCCCATCAATCACTAATTGAGAAAATGCCCTACAGGCCTGCCTACATCCTGATCTTAAAGAGGCATTTTCTCAATTGAGGCTCCCTCCTCTCAGATGACTCTAGCTTGTGTCAAATTGCCACAAAACTAGCCAGCACACCAAGATACAAAGAAGGGAACTGTGTTCTTTGGGGATCATCTCTGTAGATATCAGACAAGACCCCTCCTTGCCCATAGGTCCCATCCCACACTAGCTCAGAGACGTCAGAAGGCCTAAAAATGGCACCTGAGCAGATGCCAGTGTACCAAGCTTAGTCACTGTCATTTGGTCGTCACTAAGGAGAAGAAATAAAGGCTATATGCTTATCTGTGTCCAGATCCCATGACTTGATATACTAACACCCTCACCATCGTGTGTGTGTGCATGTGTGTGTGCCTGTGTATTTGTGCTTGTGCACATGTATACATGTGCGTGTGTGTGTTGATATGGGTGTACATGGATGAAATGTGCGGGGAAGTCAGAGAGCAACCTTAAGTTCCCTCCCTCAGTAGTCCTTTCGTTTGTATTTGAGACAAGGCCTTTCTTTTGCCTGGAAATTCACCATACAAGGTGAGCCGGCAGGCTCATGATCTCCCGGAGTCCCACTGTCTCAGCTTCTCTGACAGAGCTGGGACTGCAGCAGGGTGACTGGATTGCTATGTGGTTCTTTGTGGGGATCTGAACTCAGCCCTTGTGTTTGTAAGACAAGCATTTCACTCCCTAAATTATCGCCCCACCCCCTGACATTTTTATCTCAAAAGAATCAAACTGTTCTCAGTCTGAAAGGGGGGAAGGGGGTGTGTGCCAGAACAATCTTTCCTTCACTGAGCATTTGTTAAGACCTCACTTGACGTTCTCTGGAACATGCTAGAAAAGGGTGATTAAATCCATAAGGAGAAAACAGGTTGATTGTTCACAAACTAGATTCCGTAGAGCATTGCCAGCTGGGGGCCTAGGAGACTGAGGTGGGCTTGGCTAGGTCCTCGGGAGGGGAAGTCCACCTGGGTTTAACCAGCACTCCTGTGTCAGCTGTATTAAGAATTTGTCTGGGAACCCAGGTGGCGGTACACGCACCTTCAATCCCAGGCCTCTAGAGGCAGAACCAGACTGATCTCTGTGAGTTGCAGGCCAGCCTGGTCTACAGAGGCTAATTCCAGGACAGCCAGGACTACACAGAGAAACTCTGTTTGGAAAAACCAAAACCAACCAAACCAAACCAAACACACACACAAACGTACACACACACACACTCACACACGAAGTTACTTGGGACTGAAGATGTAACTCCACTTGATAGGGTGCATACCTGACATGTCATGGTCTTCCATTTAACACCACACAAATAGAGGCAGGAGGATCATGGTCGTGGAGGCCAACCTGAGTTACATGAAATCCTGTCTCAAAAGCTAATGAGTTATTCAACATGGTCAAATGTATTATATACTTGGGCGGAAAGACCTTCTGAAACCTGGTGTTGAATCAATAAAATGCAATTTGTTTGAATGTCAGCAATCAAGAGGGAAAAGCAGGAGGATTTGTGGGGAGGAACAGTGCAAGATCAGCTGGGACTGTATGGTGAGGTCTTCTCAAAAGGAAAAGAAAAAAGAAAGGAAGGAAGAACAGAAGGAAAAGGGATCTGGAGTTAAGAACACTAGCTGCTCTTCCAGAGGATCAGGGTTTGATTCCCAGCACCTATATTGTGGTAGATCACAGCCATTTGTAATTCTAGTTCCAAAATATCCAGTGCCCTCCTTTGGCGTCCACAAGCACCAGGCATGCACATGGTGCACACAGGCAAAACACTCACACACCTAATGTAAAATAGATGTCTTAGTCAGGGTTTCTACTCCTGCACAAACATCATGAGCAAGATGCAAGTTGGGGAGGAAAGGGTTTATTGAGCTTCCACTTCCACGCTGCTGTTCATCACTAAAGGAAGTCAGGACTGGAACTCAAGCAGGGCAGGAAGCAGGAGCTGATGCAGAGGCCATGGAAGGATGTTTCTTACTGGCTTGCTTCCCCTGGCTTGCTCAGCCTGCTTTCTTATAGAGCTCAAGACTACCAGCCCACAGATGGTACCACCCACAAGGGGCCCTCCCCCCTTTGATCACTAATTGAGAAAATGCCTTACATCTGGATCTCATAGAGGCGTTTTCTCAACTGAAGTTCCTTTCTCTGTGATAACTCCAGCTTGTGTCAAGTTGACACACAAAAGTAGCCAGTACAATAGATAAATCTAATTTTAAAATAATTTGCCCAGAAATTCTAAAAGCAACACTTTGGCTCCTTACCACTGGAAAGCACTTACGAGTTATTGCTTTAAACAACCCTCAGTCTGTGTCCTTTTTTGCAGTTGAGGTCCTGGTAGGCAGTGGGTGGCAAACCCCCTTGGTCATATCCCAGGGGCAAGAACAAATAATTTTTCATCAAAACCAGAACCGTGGGAACATGAATCACAAACAGAGAATATTTACAGCCATCTAAGTAATAAAGGACTCCCACCCTTAACTTACAAACAGATCCTGCAAATGAATAAGAAAAAGACTTCTTTAACCCGGGAGACCAGGGGCCAAAGCTGTGGCTCTCAGAAGAACGGTAAAGGGCCAATGGACATATGCAAAGAGTCTCCCTCTCCCCTCCCCCCTCCCCTTCCCCTCCTCCTTTCCCCCACCCCCTCTCTCTATCAGGGAGCTGCAAACCAGACACCTGAGTTACCGTTTTGGCTTTTTTTACCTATGGGCTTGGTAAGAATGAAAACCCTGAAACCCTGGGAAGAGTAGAGGCAGGGAGGCAGGGAGGCGGGGACCCGGGAGGCGGGGAGGCGGGGACCCGGAAGGCGGGGCAACAAACCCAGTTTCCCATAGCAGTGCTAGGGAGCTAACATGGTTTTGACACCATGGAAACTCAACTGCGGCCTTTTTTGTTTGGTTGGTTTGGTTTTTCTCAGCCGTTAAAGGCAAGGCCCGGAGCGATCATATTTTTTTTTTTTTTTAAAAGCTGGTTTCACATGCCCACTTCTGGGACTATATCCACAGGACATGAAAATGCCCAGATACAGTCTTTGACAAAATAAAGATTTTTATTGGAGTAAGGCTTGTAACAGTTTGAGAACAACATCATGGCAGGGCCCGGGTGTCCATGAATGGGAGCTGGCTGAGCAAACCGGGATGTACCTACATAAAGGAATACAGCACAGCCTTTGGGGACTACAGCGCGATCTGGAAGGGCGTGCTGGGGAGAAGCTCACAACAGCTTGTTTAATAGAAAGGATGCTGGTGTGGTCCCATTTTCATTACAAAGGAAAAAGGTCAAGTCCTACCGGTGTTTTCTGGCTTTATAAATAAAACAGCCGGGCAGTGGTGGCGCACGCCTTTAATCCCAGCACTTGGGAGGCAGAGGCAGGCGGATTTCTGAGTTCGAGGCCAGCCTGGTCTACAGAGTGAGTTCCAGGGCAGCCAGGGCTACACAGAGAAACCCTGTCTCGAAAATAATAATAATAATAATAATAATAATAATAATAATAATAATAATACAGCAAACATTATACCAAACTGCCTCTCCTCCTCCCCCGACACACACACACACACACACACACTCCATCACCATCACCATCACCATCACCATTACCATCATCATTTTGGACAGGGCTTCAAGTAGCCTAAACTAGCTTTAAGCTTGTTAGGTAGAAGAAGCTGGCCTTGAACCCCTGCTCCTCCTGCTTCTGCCTGAATGCTGGGATTACTGGCAGGTGCCACCACTCTATAACAAATTGTTATCATGCCTGGGAGGAAGTGGAAAGCCAATTTTATTTTTAAATACTTTTAAAGAAAGATTCTACTTTTAATTCTGTGTACATATGAACAACTTTTTGTGAGCACATGCCTCAGAGGCCGGAAGAGGACATTGGATACCCAGGAGCTACCCAACAGGGGTGTTAGGAACCAAAGGGAAATCCTCTGAAAGAACAGCAGCCATCTCTTCATCTCCTGAAGATTGTGTGTGTGTGTGTGTGTATGAGAGAGAGAGAGAGTGAGAGAGACAGAGACAGAGACAGAGACCCAGAGAGACCCAGAGAAAGATGGAGAGACAGAAAGACAGAGAGATTTAAAAAGAAAAAAAGCCTTACTGTGTAGTCCTGGCTGACCTAGAACTCACTATATAGATGGCCTGGATTCCACAGCCATCCTGCCTCTGCTTCCTGAGTTCTGGGATTAAAGACATGTCTCATCAGGCCCAGACTTAAACGCTTTTTCTTTTTTCTTTTTTTAAATGTTGAATTTTTACAAAAAGATAAGTAATACTTTCATGGATTCTAAAAATCAACATTTTTAGAAACAAAATTAGGAGAGACAATTCCAGGCTGACCAGATGATGTTGACAATCCCCTGAAAGGTGGAAGTGAGGAGCTGCCCACCTAAAGGACAACCTTCAAGACAGGGGACTTGGGGGACACAGCTCAGGGACAGAAGTTTTAAAACCTGAAAACTTGAGGCTCTGGAAGGCTCCCAGGCCCTCAAAGCAACCTAGGCCAGGTAGATCTGACAGAGGAAATCAGCCATGTCTGAGGTAGATCAAATTGACTGTCATTCAATAGAATCAACACGTTCCTAGAGAAATGATCCTGATCCTTTCCGAGTGCGTACAAAATGCAGCCACATGGGCTCAAAAGGAATTTCCATGGAAGGAAGGGATTGCTGTGGTCGAAGGACAGCTAGTACATACTTGGGCTACACACACAACCTCTGGTGCAGCCAAGTACCTGTAACTGCAATGTGAAAACTGCCCTCGGTAACAGGCAAACCAATGGACAACAGAACTAATTGATCAGATCTGACTCAGGGCTATTCTGTACTCAACCTTTGCTGTAGAATATGGCCCTAGCTAACTTTGTTTTTTTGTTTGTTTGTTTGTTTTTTAAGATTTTATTTACTTATTTATATAACAAGTACAAAAGAAAAGAAAAATAGACACACACAAAAAGCTGTCTTCAGACACACCAGATGAGGACATCGGATCCTATTACAGATGGTTGTCAGCCATCATGTGGTTGCTGGGAATTGAACTCAGGACCTCTGGAAGAACAGTCAGTGCTCTTAACCGCTGAGCCATCTCTCCAGCCCCCTAGCTAGCGTTAAAGAGAAAACATTTTTTACATCTATACATATAATGAAAAGATGCACAGTCAGCTAATATTCCCAGATGTGTCCTCATAACTAGGTTAAAATCCAGAACATGTCCGCCTCCCTAGACAGGCCCCCTCCAGTCCTACCAAGGCATCTGCACCACCACCACCAAAGACTACCACTAATTCAGCTTCTCTGCTCAAAATTATTTTTGCCCCTTAGATCGTGGGTTCAGAGTATACTCTCTGCCACCCAGTGCTCCACATCTCTGTGTTCCAGCGTTGTATGTCTGGGCCCCACTTCACATCTGTCCTGATTCGCCAGCGTTGGGTCATGTCTAGACAAGAGCTGTCACAAGTAATGCCATTGAGGACATTCTTGATCATCTCTTTGGGGCAAATGGTCACACATCATTCAGTACAAACATCTTGGGTGTGAAACCAAGGTCTGTTTCGTCCTGAAGTGAGATGTGTCCTGGGATTATCACTGCATTTCACATTTATTTGTAAAAATATTTTTTATTTATGCATGCCTGTGTGTGCCTCTTTCTTTCTTGAGACAGGAGCCCTGTTAATGTAGTCCAGGCTGACCTGGAGCTCACTGTGTACCCCAGGCTGGTCTCAAATTTGTAGAGATTTTCCTGAATGAGATATTAAATTTGTCGAGCCTCCTGAATGATGATATTAGTACATACAGGTACAAGCCACCCTTGGCTGCATTTTTATTTTCTTAGTGTGATGCGATATGTGTGTGTGTGTGTTTGTGTGTGTGTGTGTGTGTGTACACTCACATGGAGGCCAGGGAGCAACCCTGGGTGTCATTCCTCAGGCACTGTCCACAATTTTTGCATGTGTGTGTGTTTTTCTTTCCTTCGTTCTTTCTTTCCTTTCTTTTTTGAGGTGGTTAATGGGGATTGAACCTAGGACTTCGGACATGAAAGGTAAGAGTTCGACCATTGAGCCACAGTCTCAGCCCCACCTTCTTTTTTGAGACAGGGTCTCACTCTGTATGTAGCCCTGGCTGGCCTGGAACTTACTACATAGACTAGGCTGGCCATGAATTCACAGAGATACACCTGCCTCCGCCTCTGCCCCAGCCATATCTTGCTTTTTATTAAGCACATTCTGATGATCTGAACTCAAGTTGCCACACTTGCAATGCAAGTCTCTGTCACCCTGTTAGAGTCATGTCACCGAATGACACCACAAGGTTCGGATCCATTCGTAAGTGGTTTTCTTGTGGTGTGGCTGTGACAGACCGCACTTAAACACATTAAGCTGCTATGCCACCACTAGATAACATAACTATGGGGGTCTCAGCTACTGATGTCCTCTGTCCTTTGCTGGAGTGTCATCACACACCCCAAGACTCAGATTTACCTGTCAACCTGTTTATCCTCCTCATATCCCCACCCTGACCTACAGCTGCAGACTTGACACTTGGTTCCTCTGTTGACTTTGCTGTGTCTTGCTGTACCTAGTCAAGTGCAGAACAGGGGTCTGGATACATGGATGGATGGGTGGGTAGATGGGTGGGTGGGTGGGTGGATGGATGGGTGGGTGGGTGGATGGATGGGTGGGTGGGTGGGTGGCTGGGTGGGTGGATGGGTGGGTGGGTGGATGGATGGATGGGTGGGTGGGTGGGTGGATGGGTGGGTGGGTGGGTGGGTGGATGGATGGATGGATGGATGGTTGGATGGATGAGTGGATGGGTGGATGGATGGGTGGGTGGGTGGGTGGATGGATGGGTGGGTGGGTGGGTGGGTGGATGGGTGGGTGGGTGGATGGGTGGATGGATGGATGGTTAAGTAGGTAAGTGAATGGATTGATGGTTTGGCGGTTTCATGGATGGGTAGATGGGAGATAGATGGATGAATAGGTGGGCGAATGGACGGGTCAAGGGGAAAGTAAACACAGATCACATTGGCCTTTTGGACCCCTTGCTCTCCTCCAGCTAACCATGCAGGCACAGTGGCCTTCTTGTTTTCCAGAGATTCTGACACTTGCTCCAGGTCACCATGTTACTCAAGGATCAAATCTCATTCTGATGCAGCACATGGACTTGCAGCCCTAACCTGACTCCTTACGCTTAGTACATTTGGTCTTATGTGTGTGTTTGGTGGGAGCTAGGCTATTTTGGGGTTGGAGTTGGGGGCAGTGTCTATCCTTCCTTTTATTCTATAGGTGAGGCCAGAGTGTGTTCAAAACCTCCTTGAATCCAGAGCCAAGCTGCCCTGCTGGCTGAGGCTCAGGCCCAGAGCCTCATGTGCCTGCTTTCCACCAGACCTTCCCTTCCAAGTTCCCAGCCTGGCACTGGGGGCTAAGGGTAATCAAATTAAAGCGGTCAAGGAAGGGGGAGGAAGACCAGAGGCTGGTGGCCAAATCCAGAAAGGCCAGACTTCAATTTGCATAATAATTTTGTTAGCAACAATGGGCACGCAGGACATCTATTTAAAGGCTGTAATGTTAATTTAATGGGAAAAAAACCTAATACAATTCCCCCAGAATTTTTCAATTAAATTAATGTGATGGGCTTTAATGGATAGCTTAAGTAGAGAGCGCGAATAGGAGAAATATTGCATAAATTATACATACATTTATATATGCGCTGCCTACATGGACAATCCCTTGCTCCAAGGTTCTGACATATGAGAGGCTCCGTGCTTAAATCTGGCCACTGTTTACAACTCTATTTCAGTTAAAGCAGCTCTTTTATCATCCCAGTGGTAGGGGCTGTTTCTCCCAGCAGAGTTTCCATGGCCCCTTTCTTTCAACACCACACAAGGAGATGCTGGTCTTAAAGAGACACAAAGTGAATTGTTGAACCATGCGCAAGGATGGCACATAGCTATATAAAAAGCCAATGGCAGGGACATAGAGCTGGACAGGTAGATCCTGTTTTTCTGTCCCAGCTCAAAGGCACCTGATGGAGCAGGAACCAAACGGTCTGAGTTGTAGGAATCTTAATTTTTATTTGTTCCCCTCTTCTGCATATGTATCGGTACGCATATTCCCATGGGTAGGTAGGGGTGCCTGGGGGGGGGGGGTTGCCTGTGCATCTGTGAGTATATGCAAGGAGAAGAACAAAGTTGATGTTGATTGCGCTCCTTGATCGCTGTCCATCTTATTTTTGAGGTAAGTTCTCTCTAAACTGGGAGCCCCGATTCAGCTAGACCAGCTAGCCAGTTTATGTTGGGAACAGGAAGTCTCTCCCTTCCTCCCCAGTGCTGAGATTACAGAGGCTGCTACAGGGGTCTGGATTGTACTGGATTTGTAAGGATCCAAATTCTGGTTCTCCAGTCTGCACAGCAATATCTTTATCCACTGAACTGTCTCCTGGGCCTCAGGAATTGCTAGAAAAAAATACGGAGCACCACTGAGGGTTCACAGAAGGGCCCTGTGAACATGCAGGAAAGCCTGGGCTGGCACTGGGCTCTGCCACTTCCTGGCTGCCTGATTAGGAGTGAGACTGGAGATGGGGCCCAGCCTCCCCTTTTCTTCTGTGAAGTGGGGATATTAATAGCTGTCTCACAGCTTGCCTCCTCTTGCTCAGCACCCCATGGAGAGCATGGCAGAGGCAGCGGGAAGCCGGATCTCTATGCAAAGCATCCAGCAAACTACTGAGTTTAGCCTCTTAAGGACTGATACCTGAGGGAGAAGGGCATCTGCAGTGCTGGGCGTTAAGGTCTTTCTGGTCTTGAGAACTGGGTTGCAGCAGGTTGGCCAGCTAATGGCACCCTTAGAGCTAGCGGCTAGCACAGGTGGCTCCCTCTGAGACTGATTGGGAAGCTGGCCCCCTTTCCAGGGAGGTCCAAGGGCAACAAAAGGTGGGGGCAGGGAAAACCAGGACTCCTCAGGGAGCTGTGGGATGCTCTTCCTGGGGGAACAGCCCAGCTCTGAAGTGGAGGTAGATTGAAAGCATGAATCCCTAGGAACAACAGACTTAGGCAGACAACGCAAAGCTGCCTTCCCCGCCACCCACCCCCACCCCGTGCAATTGGTTTCTTCTGTTTTGGAACAAGACCAGAGCTGCATTTCCATGCAGAACCGGAAGGATGGCGAACTACCCCAGACATTCCCAGCCATGAAGATAGATGGACTCTTTCCACCACAAAGCCATTTTCATCCCTTACTGAGGGGAACCCTAGACCTAGTGAGATTCGGCATCACCACTCTCCACAACAAACAGCAGAAGCAGAATGGAAATTCACCAGGTAAATGAGCACCAATTCCCTTTTATTGGAAAGGAAAGTAGAGTGTGTCCTAGAAATCAGAAAGTGATAATGTGAAGTCTTTGGAAGTGTGTTTGTCCTTGAGACTGAACAATGATCAAGATGGTACCCATCAACTGACTTCCACCTGCATGTACACCATGCACCCATCTATTGATCCATCCATCCATCCATGCATCCATCCATTGATCTAGCCATCTATCATCCATCCATCTATCCATCCATCTATCCACCCAGCTATCTACCCACCCATCCATCCATCCATCCATCTATCCATCCATCCATCCATCCATCCATTCATCCATCCATCCATCCATCCATTGGTTCATCCATCCATCCATTCATTCATCCATCTATCATCCATCTGTCCATCCACCCATCCATCAATCCATCCACTGAATCTGTCCATCCATCAATCTATCCATTGAATTTTTCCACCCATCCATTTACCCAATCTACCCACCTATCAGTTCCTCCATTCTTCCATTCACCCATCTATCTACTCACTGAATTTGTCTATTCACTCATTCATCCATCTATTATTGAATGTTTGTTCACCCACCTACCCACCTATCCATCCATCCATCCATCCACCCACCCATCCATCCATCCATCCACGTACCCATCCACCTACAGGATTTGTCTGTTCACTCATCCACTCTTTCATTAATTCATACATAGAATCCACCCACCCTGACCATTCTTTGAATCCATCCATCTGTTCACTCATTCAGCAGACTATTATGCCAGATCTCCTGTGTTGTTAATCAAGGAGAGCTTCACAATTCTGTGAACATGAAGAACTGTTAAGTGCTAAATTGCATAGGAGCATTAGTCAGGGCTCCTCAAGGAGTTTACTGTCAGTCTCAGGTGGAATCTAGGAGGTGAATATCGAGGAGAATGAGGAAAGAAGCAAGGCATTGTGGGAAGAGGAGGAAGTCCTGAGTGAATGTCTATTGTTGACATGGGAACAGCCTTGTCAAGGATCCCAATACCTTGTCTTCACGGGAGTTGCAAAGCCTTCCTTGGGAGAGGCTCAAAGACATAGCAAAACCTTTTTTAAAGATCTAAGTGCAAACAGGTGAACAGTGTACACAAAAGCTTGGCAACTGCAGCTTCTTCCTCCCAGATGTGCACAGCTGAGACCACTGGCCTACAAATACCTCCCTCTGTGCTGTGCATAAGCTGAGGCTTCTGGCTGCTCACAGTAGTTAGTGTGAGTCCATCAGAGTGAGCACAGCCCCCCTGGCTCTAGCTTTTCTGTGCAGCTGTGTCTGTCCTTTCTAGATTCTCTCAAAGTCCCTGCTCAGGGTTCCAGAACAAAGCTGAGGAGGAGGCAGGAAGACAAGATGAGGTACAGGCTCAGAGGAGCCAACACCTTCAGCACTTCTATTTCATACTTGGGGTCTCCATGACTATGACGTGGTGAAATGTCATTGTTTCCAGCATCTCCCTCCCCTCTCCCACCAGCATGGTACTTCATTATGGAAGCAGAGGAGGTGAACCTCACAGTCAAAACTTCTGAATTAAAGGCTCTGAGAAGGCTGCTCCGGAGACCCACCTCCACACATCTGTTTCTCTGAGCAATCCTAAGAGTGGATAGTCTTAAACTCTTTCTCAACATGGCGGACTTCGTGAGATGTTCTTTACCCAGTCACATGAAAGGGGACAAGCAATGGGTGTGAGTGGATCTGGCCAAGCACTTGCTTCTCACCCCTTGAAAACCTCATGTGGTTTACTGAGCATTTCCAAGTGATTCAGTTCCTGTGTTCTCACCAGTTTGCCAAATATTCCTTAGGAATGGCAGGTCACCCAGGCAAGCACATCTGACACGGTTATAACTGCCAAGGTTCAGCAGTCTTCCTCTGTGTGGACACTACGGCGTGTGTCTTACTTACCTAGACCCCCATCATTGGAAAGTTAAGTTTCTTCCAGTCTTATGGGCTAATGAACATCTTTAGACATGTGTCCTTGACACCTCTGTAACTCTGCCTGCTGGACACATGGAGCCACACTGTCTTATTCACCACTTTGTAAATATTGGTTAAGCAAACACATATTTAAGGCAGGGGAAGCCTTGAACAAAGGGTTTCCAGTTCCCATCTTTTCTCTCTAGTGGCAGAAATGCCACCTGTGGTTGGAGAGACTGAGGTCAGCACACAGAGAGACAGAACCTGGAGTTGGAATTCTCTTGTAAGCCCCTTGATCCGGCTGGGCCTGAAGCCACCCTATTCCCGGACTTGTTTGTTCTATAAACCGAGGCTTTCTCTTTGTGGCTTAAGGCTGTTCTCGACAGGGTTTGTAAGTTACAGTTTAAAGAGTCCCCATTATCCAAAATCACTCCTCCTCCGAGAAGTGGGAGCTGACTCATACTCCCCCCCCCCCC
>JADRCH010000259.1:121931-205739 GCA_019843965.1 Rhynchomys soricoides
TATTATTATTATTATTATTATTATTATTATTATTATTATTATTATTAATTATTAATTATTATTATTTATTATTATTATTATTTCTTTCATTTATTTACATTTCAAATGTTGTCCCTCCTTCCCGGCCCCCCTCCAACCCCCCAGGGACTAAGCCACCAACCAAAGAGCATACTCAGGCTGGTCCATAGAACCCAACTTTGTTTAACTGGAAATTTCCAAAGCTGTTGTGTATTTTTAACCCAAAGCTGGGGTGAGCTGGGGACACCATCCTTTCCTCGGCTTCTTTGTCATTGGGAAGGTGCCGGTTAAGGAGGTGAGTGCCATGGGGGGGGGGGAGAGAATCCAGCAGATGCAAAAAAACAATGGCGGTGCCTCTCCTAGTCTCAAGAGTACAAAGGGTCTGGGCTGGAGAGTCAACGTCAGACCACATCCTGGATTTGAAATTAGACCGAGGACAGAATCCAAGCTCTTCCGTTCACAAAGCGTATCTGTATGGCCCCATACTCAAACGTGTGGTTTTATAAAGCGTGCCTTTCCCGTCTGTTAAATGGATTTAATAGCAGCCACGTGGACCATCAGCCATGCGGTGGCTGTCTGATGCCACGTGGCTGCTGTTGTGGCAGTGGGGAGGTACAGGCATAAAGCAACCGGGAGCTCCACATGGATGCGCATGCCCTGTAATCCCAGCACCAGAGTTTAAGGCAAGAGGAGTGTCACAGCTTCCAGGCTGTCCTGGGGTACATCGTGAGATTTCATCTCATAAGCAAAACGGACTCAGCCTAAAAGAGACATCTACACTACCCACGATGAGGCTCGGAACCTGGAGAAGAAGAGGAAGAGGAAGAAAGAGCGTAGGAGCCATAAGAAAGGGACTCGCAAGTAGCTGTGATTGCCCAGAGGTGATCTTCGCAAGAATGAGGCCAATCGCCATCCATCATCTCTGGGGAAAGGGCTCATGAGGCCCTACCCTCCTGGATGAGCTATTCCGAGTTAATGTCTGCCGGGAGAGAGGGAGGCGTTTCCTTCAGTGGTAAGTAGCCATGCTTACACAAGTCGCCCTAAACTCAATGCGCATGTGCGCACACGATAGTAAACAGGAAGGGATCTAGTGTGAAGAAGGGGTTCTGAGGAGGTGACAAAGCAATTAAAGAGGATAATGGGGCGTAATTTTCAAAATACATCATACACGTGTATGAAATTGTCAGATATTAGAAATTTAAAAAAAAAATTAAAAAAAAAAAAACCAGTAGGAGGGAATCACATGCAGTACTGGGGGTGTCTGATTTTTACGTGTGTCTGAGTGACGCTCAGCAAGGAAAGGTTCCTGGCAGATCCTCACTCAACCTCTGGTCCCCAGAATCACCAGGTGCCCGCAGCCAGATGATGCAGGCAGGCTTCCCCAAGGCCCACCGTCCACCCCGTGATTTTCACATCTCCTGTGTTTGCCGAAGTGCATGTCCCATCCCTACAGCACTCAGGTCTCCAATGGCGGTGTGTGGTAGAAGGTGGCAAAAGGGCACAGAGGGCACTGGGTGGGGCAGGTTGTACCTTGTGAATAGGGCAGACGGATCAGTCTGTCCGAGGTGAGGCCACGGTGCACAGGTCAGTGCACACATGCGTGTGTGTGTGTGTGTGTGTGTGTGTGTTGCTTCCTTCTGGTGGGAAGTGATCGCAGCCACTCAAATCTCTGTGCTGTGGCCTCCTTCATGAGATCAGGCCTGTTAACTTTCCCCTGTGGGGCTCATGAGACCCAGGGAGGGTGGCCTGAGGTCCTTGTGAGGCCTGAGGTAACATGAGGGAATTGATCTCTTGGGACTCTTTTTTGTTTGTTTGTTTTTCGAGACAAGGTTTCTCTGTGTAGCCCTGGCTGTCCTGGAACTCACTCTGTAGACCAGGCTGGCCTTGAACTCAGAAATCCACCTGCCTCTGCCTCCCAAGTGCTGGGATTAAAGGCATGCACTACCACTGCCCAGTCTCTTGGGACTCTTGAGGATATAGCTGCCTATCCATATCTCAGGGGATTCTTGAGCGGTGGAGCTTCCTGCTGGTTGTCCATGCTGTGGGTGCTGTAGCTGCCCTCAAGTTACCCAGGGGACTTTTTAGTGGTCTCTTTGAGTCACCAGTACTCCTGTAAGCAACCCTCAGAGTGGACAGAACCTTCTCTTCAGTCTTTTGGTGCCTGCTCTATGTAGGGTGAACAAGATGCTTCTCTATGTCTTTTCACTGCAAGTCATGCAATTGTGAACATGCTCATGTGTGCATGATTGTGTATGGATGCGTGTTTGCATGTGCACATGTGTGTATGTGCACAGCAATCTGTGTGCATGTATGTGTGTGCCCACTTGTGTATGTGCATATGGGTGTCCACATCTGCATGTGTATGTGTATATGTGTGTGCTATCTTGTGTGGGTGCATGTGTGTGTTTTATGCATATGCATGTGTGTGCATGTGTGCATGTGAACATGTGTATTGTGCACACATGCGTTTGTATGTGCATATATGTGTGCATATGTGTATATGCACATGTGTGCATGTTTGTGTATGGATGTGTGTTTGCATGTGAACATGTGTGTATGTGCATATGTGTGTCCACATCTGCATGTGTATGTATACATGTGTGTGCTACCTTGTGTGTGTGTGAGAGAGAGAGAGAGAATGTGCACCTTGCAGGGACTGAGACAGATGTAGCTGTGTAAGCTGTCAGTGGTCTCTGTGAGGCCATTGTTTAGCTTCTCATCTTGACCTTGGCATTTAAAGGGCAGTGTGTGGAAGCAGAAGAGGGCTGTTACTCTGACAACTGGCACACTTCAATTCATCTCTAACATCAACCAACCACCTGAGGTGGTTTTGAGGGCACAGTTCCTAGTGCGACTGTCCTACATCAGACACGAGCTACAATTACGGTCTCCTGGCCACCTGCACTCTAACCAGCAGGGTACAAAACCAGAGAGCAGTGGGTCCAGTGACCTTCCTGCTTCGCTTAGTCATTCACAGGACAACCTATAGCTCTTGAGGAAGCACTATACATGCATACCACTGCATTTTGTCATAGAAGACACAGCCAGGACCACCAAGGGAAAGATGGTCAAGGTGAGGTTTGAGAAGGTCCCAAACCCAGGCTGTTGATCCTGTGAAGTCAAGGCAGGCCACTTCTGCTCATATCACTGTGTCAACCTCACTAGGAAGCCTGGGAACTCATGTACAGAGTTTGGATATGGTTTCCTTTCATAAACGAGGCAGGCAGAATCACTGCCAAGGACTGGTCTTGAGTGTTCAGCCTTGTGTCCTCCCTGGAGGCCAGGTTAGCCCAGAGTGCCATGCCTCTCACATGGGCACAGACCTTCTGGGGAATGGCTCTGTCCTCAGACATCTACATTTTAGCATAAGCTTAGATGCATCCAGGGGGTTCATGGGTTACAAAGATGCTCCTGTCTCACGAGATATTACAGGAGAGTCTCATAAGAGGTGAGGATGACCAAGAACATTCTAGAACATTCTGAAACCATTTTTCTGAATGTTGTTGAAGAGGGCCTATGTAGTTACTATCAAACACCCATGTAATGGGAACGGGGGGGGGGGTGAAATACATAGATGTTGTGGTTAGGTTTGGGTCCTGTCCCCCAAGCCTTTGACCTACTTGCAAATATAAAAGAAATCCAGAACTGAAAACACTCCTGGTCTCAAGCCCTTTGCTAAGTGTTCTGTGGTGAAAACTCTTAAACCACTGGCGTCCATAAAATGGCTCACCAGGGAAGGGAGCTTGCAACCAAGCCTGATGACCCAAGTTTGATCTCCTGAACACACATGGTAGAAGGAGAGAACTGAGTCCAGAAAGTTGTTCTTTATATTCATACTGTGGCAAATGTGCACACATGATGTGGCCCCAGTGTGACAGTCAGAGGACTATTTATCAGTTCTCACCTTCTACCATGTCAGGTCCTAGGGATCAAACTCAGGTCATTAGGCTTAGCAGCAAGCTCCTTTACCCACTGAGCCATCTTGTTGGCCCCAACCTACCCTATTTGTTGCATCCAGAATATTGAAGCAGCCTGTCCAAGAGACCTACCTTATCTTTCTGTCACTGAGAAAGTTCACTTGTTCCCCAAGAGGAGTTTTGTTTTCCATTTACCAGCACAGGGGTCTCTTTAAGACCCCAGCTGCTCTAGGGAGAAAGCAAATAGCTTTTAAAATTAACTATCAGTTAAAGGAGGTTAATTGGCACTAAGCTAGTCATCCATTTTGTGTGTAACAAACGCTAGCTCCTCCCTCAGAATCCGTAGATGGACATAGGGTAATTGGGAACCCCCAGTGACCCTGCTGCCCACAGGTGACCGTGAACCAGAGCAAATACCTCCCGACTTCAATGTGGGCCGTACTCCTGTGGAAGGTGAGTCCGGTGGTCGTTTGGATTTCCCAGCACCTCTGTGTGGAAGCCAGCCCTGCAGATCTACCCACACAGTTGTTTTAAGAGCCTTGCGTATATTTTTATCAGCATAAAGATCTCCCAACAGCGGGGCAACAATCATGGCTGAGAGAAAGTCTCGAGTTGTAAAGCACAGAAGACAGGATATTGATTGCCCGGGACATTTGCAAGGCCCCATTGTTACTATCTTTTTTAAAAATTCTTTTTGTTGTTGTTGTTGTTTGTTTGTTTGTTTTTTTCAAGACAAGGTTTCTCTGTGTAGCCCTGGCTGTCCTGGAACTCACTCTGTAGACCAGGCTGGCCTCGAACTCCGAAAATCTGCCAGCCTCTGCCTCCCAAGCGCTGGGATTAAAGGCGTGCACCATCACTGCCCGGCTCACTGTTACTATCTTAATCACCAACGCACACACACACACACACACACACACACACCCCTCCTGGTTTGTCTTCAGTTCTGTGTGCACATGCTCTTGTGTACATGGATATGCACATGCATGTGGACATCTGTGTATGCATGAATGCATATATGTGCATGTGCACCCGAGTGTGTGCGTGCACATATACAGATCAGGATGGCTCTAAATAGTTTCTGTGGGATTCGAACTCAGGTCCTTATGGTCACATAGCAACTACTTTACCCAGTGAGCCATCTCTCCCCAGCCCCCCCCCCCCCCCCGGTTGAGCTTTCGGGAGCTCCTGCTTTGTGAGTCCCTGCTTGCCCTTGGCTTGTCTTCCCCAAGGGCCAGGGGAGGGAGAAGCTGTGGTAGAATTCCTAATGATCTTTCTCTGGATTCCGCAGCTCTGGCTGACTTCATCACTAATGAATATTTATAGCAAGGGGAGATTTACTAATTGAGTTCAGACTAGACAGGTAAGCGCTTGCAACCAAGACCATTACATAATGGGGTGTAGGGAATGTGTCCGCATATTAAAATGTGCCACCGAAAGGGACAGAGCTGGAGGTCTTGTCTGCATCCTGTCCCTGGCACAAAGCACAAGCTAGGATGCATATGACAGGACTTGAACAGGCCACACATCATTGGGGATAGCAATCAACTGAGAGTAATGACCACCGCCTCAGGAGAGAGCAGGGGATGGTTACTGTCCTTGGCGGGTGTCTAGGCACTCGGGAGCCCACCTGCGCATACAGCCTGGCTTTCCACCCTCTCTGCCTTCCGTGGATCTGGATGAATGGGGGATGCCCCCACTTCTCCTGGACTCAGAGATGACACCCTATGCATCGGGGCTGGTGGGTGGCTCAGCATCTATAGATTATTTCCCAAGCTCTTTAAATGCTTCATTATACCTATAAATTTGTTCCCAGCCACTGAGTCAGACAGACTAAGCCTGAGTTACCCTCCCCCCCCCCCGGCACAGAGGAGGGGCCTGGGGGAAAGGAGACAAGGCGGGAAGAAATTTGAAGATGTTCAAGATCACTCAGGAGGCAGGAAAAAAGTCAAGTTCATTTCCTGGCAGGGAGCTGCCATTCGCTATGGTTATGGCTACAATAGACACATAGGTACTGTGTGTTTGTGTATCTGTTAGAAGCAGTGTCTCACTTAGTAGCCTAGGCTGTCCTGGAATTTACTATGTAGCCCAGGCTAGCCATGCCAAGCCAACCCACCCAGCAGCATACACTTATTCTTTCTCTCTGCCCTCCTTCCATCTCAGTGAAGACCAGTCCTGCCTCCCACCTCTGTTCTCCTTGCATCCCTTAAGGCAGGAATTATTTTAATATTCATGTACTTTCTGGGCCCTGTTGTCTCCAGAATCAGTCACTTCTTTAGGACAGAAGCCGTGCGATGTATTTTAGGGTGTGTAGAAGCCCTGGTCTCTACCTACTAGATACTTATAGTGTCCTCTACTCATCCTGTGACAAGGAAAAATGTCTCCTGCCATCACCCAATGCCCTCTGGCTGGGAGGCAAAATCCTTCCTCAAAGCCACTGTCCTGGACTGGTCAGTCACACTGCAAGCCCTTAGTTCAGTCCATTTCTAACATTCTCCACAGAGTGACCATACATTTGCCTGTCCGCCTGAGGTCCTTCTGAGTGAGGGGTGGGCCACTGTTAGTTACACAGGGACAATAGGTGTGGCCTGGGGCTGTCCTAAGTGAGCAGGGACATTTAGTCACCCCACTAAAAGCCTCTTCTAGATGGCTTCTGGATGTGATCTCCATGTCCCAAGGTCATGTGCAATTTCCATGGCTAGCCTTTCCTGGACTGTCTTCAGCAATTTGAGCCTCTGAAGAATAACCCCTGGACTGGAGAGATGGCTCACTGGTTAAGAGCACTGGCTGCTCTTCCAGAGGTCCTGAGTTCAAGTCCCAGCAACCACATGGTGGCTCACAACCATCTGTCATGGGATCCGCTGCCCTCTTCTGGGGTGTCTGAAGACAGCAACGGTGGACTCATATAAATAAAATAAATAAATCTTTAAAAGAAAAGAAAAATAGCCCATGATGGCATGGGAAGGAAAGAGATAAGCATTAGGAAAAAAATGTGATATATACAGGTGGTTTGCCTGCATGTATGGCTGTACATTGTGTGTGCGTGCATGCGTGTACATGTGCGCATGCACGCGGTAGGGGGGCAGTGCCTGTGGAGGTCAGAAGAGGGCATTATTTTTCACACAGTATATTTCCCTACCCCTCCCTCATCCTCCCCACCCAGCTTCAAGTTTCATTTTGTGTTGTTTTGGAATTTCTTGTATTGGCTTTTTGTTTGTTGGGTTTTATTTGGGCTTTTGGTTTTTGGTTTTTGGTTTTCGAGACAGGGTTTCTCCGTGTAGCCCTGGCTGTCCTGGAACTCACTCTGTAGACCAGGCTGGCCTCGAACTCAGAAATCCGCCTGCCTCTACCTCCCAAGTGCTGGGATTAAAGGCCTGCGCCACCACTGCCTGGCTGGGTTTTCTTTCTTTCTTTCTTTCTTTTTTTCTTTCTTTCTTTCTTTCTTTAAAGAGAGGGACACACACAGAGAGAGAGAGAGAGAGAGAGAGAGAGAGAGAGAGAGAGAGAGACAGGTTCATAGCACAATACCAAGGAATGCAGGCAGCCCATTGATGAATGAACAGATAAACAAAATGAGAGTCTGTCCATACAAGGGAATATCATTCAGCGTAGAAAGAGAAGGTTATTCTGACACACAGTAGGACACGGAAGAACCTCGCAATATTTCTTGTGAAATGAGCCGGTTATAAGCAGACAAACGGTGGATGCTTTCACTCACAGGAAGCACCTGAGAGGCCTCTGTGGCTTTGGCTAAACTCGCAGAGATGGAGCAGAGGGAGATGCTGGTTACAGGACCTGGAAGAGACGGGTGGGGTGCACTTTACTAGGTGCAGGGTTTCAGTTCTTGAAGAGTGCTTTCCCCGCTGACAGTGGCGATACTCAGGCAGCCTTGAATATACTCGATGTTGCTGTTCATGGCAGCTGGCATGGAGAATCACACGTGCGGATTCTTCGCCACAACAAAAATGATAACTTATTTTTGAAAATGGGGACCTAGAGCACTGTGGAATGGGGAAGTGCCAGCCCACACGCTTGATGGATTCATGTCATTGGTTTCCGCCCTGCACAGGAGGGTTTGGGGGTCCGTTACACTTGGCCCAAGAGAGGAGTTTATGAGTGTCTGGCTTCAGACACACAGGTTATCAGACTGTCCCTTAAAAATAGCAAGTTGGGCCGGGCAGTGGTGGCGCACACCTTTAATCCCAGCACTTGGGAGGCAGAGGCAGGTGGATTTCTGAGTTCGAGGCCAGCCTGGTCTACAGAGTGAGTTCCAGGACAGCCAGGGCTACACAGAGAAACCCTGTCTCAAAAAAAAAAACAAAAACCAAAACAAAACAAAAAAACAAAAAACAAAACAAAAAAACAAAAAACAAAACAAAAAAATTACCAAGTCGAGACAGCAGGAAAAGATGCATGCTGTCAAGCCTTATGACCTAAGTTCAAGCCTCAGGACCTACAGGGTGAAAGGAAAGAACTGAGGTTTGAAAGTTGTCCTGACTGAGAACTGGGAGTAGCCACCAGAAAGTGCCAGATGCAAGGAAAGCAAGAGACTCCCAGGACCCAACAAGGATGACATTAGCTGAAATAGTCAACAAAGGGGAGACTGAACCATGTCCAGAGGCTAGGTATGGTCCCCAGTTGAAGGATGGAGCTACCCACCCATCTCAAAAATATTAACCCAGAATTGCTCCTGTCTAAAGGAAACACAGGGAGCAGAGACTGAAGGAAAGGCCATCCAGAGACCGCCCCCACCTGAGGATCCATCCCACATGCAGACACCAGACCCAAACACTACTGCAGATGCCAGGAAGTGCTTGCTGACAGGGGCCTGATATAGCTGTCTCCTGAGAGGCTCTGCCAGAGCCTAACCAATATAGTTGTGGATGCTTGCAGTCAACCATCGGACTGAGCATGGGGATCCCAATAGGGGAGTTAGGGGAAGGACTGATGGACTGAAGGGGTTTGCAACCTCATAGGAAGAACAACAGTATCAACTAACCAGACCCCCTAGAGCTCCCAGAGACTAAACCACCAACCAAAGAGCACATATAGAGGGACTCACGGCTCCAGCTGCATATGTAGCAGAGGATGGCCTTATTTGGCATCAATAGGAGGAGAGGCCCTTGGGCCTGTGAAGGCTCGATGCCCCAGCATAAGGGAATGCTAGGGCTGTGAGGTGGGAGTGGGTGGATGGGTGGGGGAACACCCTCATAGAAGCAGGGGGGATGGGATAGCAGGTTTGCAGAAGGGAAACCAGGAAGGGGGATAACATTGGAAATGTAAATAAGTAAAATAACCAATAAAAAAGAAAGTCGTCCTAACTGCCATGTGTGAGCTGTGGCGCACACGTGCACGTGCACACACACGCACACGCACATACTCAGACATGGATCCACATATACACATAAAGAATCATGCCAATAGCAGCCTTCTCAGACCCGTGGATAACCCCACTTTGTCTCCCAACACCCATTTTGGAGATCTCTCCTGCTCCAACCCAAACAGGTGGCAGGAGCCACCACCTCCCTGGTATCCATCTGGGTGGCATCCCTGTGCTCTGTTGTTTGGGATGACTTTCTTGAGACAGTGGCTTTTAATCCCTTACTAGTGGACAAGAGATTTGTCTTTCACAGCCTTCAACACTGCTCTGTGCTGTGTGTCAGCGGAGGGGGCCAGGCTGTCCAATTCCTGACTAGCTGCACCTGAGGTGCACCCACCAAGGCTGCACCTTTCCAGCCTGGCCTCTCCAGCACTTTCTCCGGGAAGTCCTGCATGGCCAGTGTGGATTTGGACAGCTCAAACCAACGGGCTCGTGAAGGAGACAGAAGAGAGAGGATCAACAAAATCTCTGGTGAGGGAAGTAAAGGTGGCCCATCTGTGGTCAGGAGACATGTGGATGCAACCAAAAGGCTGAGCATCCTGGGCCATGACAGCTGACACAAAGCCCAGAGTGAATGAGCTGGGGAGGGCCCAGAGCATACTCCCTTGCTCTGGCTTGCTTCAGAGAAGAAAGGGTGGGTGATCAAAGAGACAACCAGTGATACCCAGTGAGCAAACCAGACCTGCAAATGTGTGTGCATGTACACATGTGCATACAAGCATATGTGTGCCTGCCTGCATGTGTGTGCATGCAGATGTAAGCATGCAGGTGTTTGTGTGCCTGCGTGGATGTAAGTGCATGTACATACACGTATACGTGTGCTTGCTTCTAGGCATGCACCTGCTTGCATGTGTGCATACATATATGTAGGCCTGTTTGAATAAGTGTGTGCCTGCTTGCATGTGTGTGTGCATGTATATGAGTGCATATACATGTATGCGTGCCTGTATGTGCGTGTATGTGTGAGCATACAAGTGTATGTGTGCCACCATCCATGTGTGTATGCATGAACATGTGTGCATACAAATGTGCATGTGCCTGCTTACATGTAGGTACATATATGTATGCCTGTGAGACCATCCAAGTTTGTCTCCAGTAGCCAGAGGTCAGAGCTGGTGAGCCCCACGTCAAATGCTTGTATAGCTTCAGACAAATCACACCAGAGACTTCAGCTCCCATGGTGGCTTCCAGGAGCAGGACTATTTTCAGATTCAATAGAAAATCTGCCCACCCCACGTGGCATTAGCTATGGAAGAAGCCCATGTCTGCAAATAGAATCAATTCAACCTATGACAGGCAAGGTCCTGTGCTCATCAGCTCTGCAGACACTGTGACAAAGGCTCTACAAAGGGACAAATGCCGCAAGCCATTGTGGCCTCACTTTTCATTCCCGGTACTTGGGATGCTGAGGCAGGAGAATCACGAGTTTGAAGCCAGCCTGAGCTGGGTGGGCCCTGAGCTCAAATAAGATAAGGAAATAAAACAAAATGTTGAGGTAAAAACTGTTTCAATGCCAGCACACGTTGAGTGTAGGAATATCAAATTACTGAAGTCCTGTCTGTGCACGTCTGGAGGGTAACTTTCCCTGCATAATGGGAACGTCTCTGTTTGATGTTACTTCCGATAACTACAGCTCTCAGAGCAAAGGCAAACATGTAGGGCCACAGGAGTCGAACAAATATTTGTCCTGTGGTTAATATTAATGTGTATGTGTTGCCTTGGACCTTGCAGCCCGCTTTGAATCTGCGCCAACTGGTCAACAATCCGCAGTGGCGCATCAGGCGAAGAGACGTGACCCACACTTTGCAGACAGTCCAGAGCCCTTCATTACAGCCTCTGGTGATTTTTTTTTTTTCTGGCTTCTGGCTTAATTGTCAACATGGACTGAGCCCAGAATATGCCGGGAGCACTTAAAATGTACTGTTGTGGTCCCTGATGTCACGCAAGCTCTACTTCACCTTCAACATTGTCCCATGTGTTTAAAGACTAAGAAAATGAACAAAGACAAAGAAATGAAGTCACTTGCTGTACGAGTGACCTTCAGTGACAGAGCACTTGTCCAGACCCGTGGGGCACTGAATGCCACACCCTGTAAAAAGAGAGAGACTGAATTTTTTAAAAAAGAGTCTTTTGCCAAAAGTCAAGTGACTTGAGTTTACACAATGATGCAGACAGATATAAAACCCCGGGTTCAGTCCCCAGCACCACATACAGAGGAACATAGTGGAGCACTCTTATAAGCCTAAGTGCGCCAGATGCAGGAGAACCAGAAGTTCAAAGTCATTCTCTGCTACAAAGTAAGTTCGAGGCCAGCCTGGGCTACGTGGGACCCTGTCTTAAATAACCACAACACCAAATTTGAAAATAAGTGAAAACTTACATAATTTTTGGTTTCATGTCGTTATTTACAAGAGACTAGAGGAGAGATGGAGAAGCTAAGGCCACCATCAGCTGAAGTGAAGTGTTAGTGCTGGCTGGTGGGAAACAGACAGTCATTAAATTAGATGAAAATGCACCTACATTAAAAGTTCCTGAAGCCGGGCAGTGGTGGCGCGTGCCTTTAATCCCAGCACTTGGGAGGCAGAGGCAGGCGGATTTCTGAGTTCAAGGCCAGCCTGGTCTACAGAGTGAGTTCCAGGACAGCCAGGGCTACACAGAGGAACCCTGTCTCAAAAAAACAAAACCAAAAAAAAAAAAAAAAAAAAAAAAAGTTCCTGATCTGCACCCAACCTTAAGTTTGTTCATCCATAGTAGAAATTTAAAATATATCAACACAGACAAAGGCAGGGGGATGTGCTAGGGAGAGAAGGGGCTTGGAAGCAAAACTTTACTGGATTTTCTGCTGGTGTGTGTTGCTGTGAACAAAACAAGGGTCTTCTGTGCTTGGCAGGCACTCCAACAATGAGCTATATCCCCAGACTTGATGTTTCTGGCCCCTAACTCAGGATCTGGCTGCTCAGCCACACCCCTGCCACCACATCTGGCTGAATGACATTTCTATATGTAAAATGCAAACTCAGGGCTAGGGTGATGGCTCAGTGGTTAAAAAGAATGTTTAGTGCACAGGTAAGAGGCCCAGAGTTCAGTTCTCCCATGTGATGACTTGCCCGTGGTCCCAGCTTTGGGAGTCAGAGACAAGATTCTATGAGCAAGCCAGACGAGCTGCATCAGCGAACTCTAGATTTGATTGAGGGACCCTGCCTCACTGAATAAGATAGAAGTATGATTGAAGGGGGTTTCTTGTAAGAACATCAGGCGCACGCGCGCACGCACACACGTTGTGTTTCTGGTCCCCTTGACTAGATCGCAGGTCCTGTCTCACTGACATTGTAAGTCTTTTCAGGAGGCTAATCATTTCCTTTATGTTCCCAGCACTAAACATTGCGATGAGGACCCTAGAAGGGGTTGCCTTGACTGGCTTCTTAATTGAAGGGCTTCAGTGACCTTGAAAATTAACTTTTGTGAGAACTTAGTGCAGAGAACGTGCTGCAGAGTGTGTGATTGGTAGCCAGTATCGCCATGTTGCAAACATGCCAGACTCTGTTAAGACAGAGAATGAACTGCTTCTACTCAGGTACAAACAGTTGGGGCAAAGTCTTTTGAATTAAGTAAGTTAATTAATGCCATGAAATTTATGTTCTAGGCTTATCAACAAGCACAGAGGCAATAGATAGAGTTCATTGACTATATTGGCTGTCCTGAGTGCCAGGTCACGGTGATTGATTAGTGATGTCTGCCATGGCATAGAGTGGGCTCCACTCACAGTGAGCCTGTTCCATGCCTAGATTCATAAATAGAGGGTTTATGCAGAGTAGAGACCTGTCCAGTTAAAAATCCATTTTGATGAAAATGTTGATTTTCTTTTTTTAGAGTCAATGTACTGCTTATCTGTGCAGCTTCTTGCTTGATATTCTCCCCACCACCGTTCTGTCTGTTACAGAAATGAGAGAAACTGCAGGGAGTTAGCAGATTAGCAGACAAAAGCACTGAAGGGTGCAGCTGTGAACACATGTACACACAGAGAGAAAGAGAGAAAGACAGAGACAGAGACAGGGAGGCAGAGACAGAGAGTCAGAGACAGAGAGAGACAGAGAGATGGAGACAGAGAGATGAGAGACAGAAAGATGGAGACAGAGAAAGATAGGGAGACAGAGACAGACAGGGAAAGAATGCTTGGGAGAATGAGCTTGCAAAGAACCAAGCATCACAAGGAATAGACTAGTCCTCCTCACTCCCTCTCAATCTGAAATCATCCCACACCTCCTGCTGTCTTCCTCTGGATGTGGTTTCCAGGTATAACCCCTCAGACAGAGACTATTTTAGAACACACCCACATCAGACCTTCCTTTGTGTCTCTTGTAAACATTTGCTCTGAGCCCCTGAGGATGCTTAGCAGAATTTGGCATCTCACTCACAGTGTTCAGCCAAGTCATGGCTTATATAAAGACTTCCAGTGAACCCACTTTCAGTAAAAAATAACCCTGTGCTGCTGCAAAACACATAACACATTTCAAGAATTTGTATGGGAATGATCTGATTTCAGCCTATCACGTCAGGAAAGGCTTGCTTCTCCTTTTGCAGATTAAAACAAAACAAAACAAAACCACTCTGAAGTATCTGAGACAACAGAGTGGATGTCTTGGTGTTGTGTAACTGAGACAGTGTGCTCTGTTGTCTCCTCTAAGGATATTCTTAGGTGAGGGCATGAGAAAGAGTGGTACCAAGAGTGGTACCAGCTGGATGAGGAATACTGGCAAGTTAGTAAAAATTGCATGGATCTCAGTCTACTCATCTACGAGACAGCAAAGGCATCAGCTACCTCACAGGCTTGGCACGGAAGTGGAGATGTAGGCAGCTCCTGCCCCCATATGTTAGGCTGAAAAGCTAAAGGTTGGGTGCGGTGGACACATCCAAACATCCAGCATCTGCCAGGTGGAGACTGGAGGAGCACGTGTTTGGGGGCAGCCTGGGATTTATCTAGGTAATCAAAAGACATGGCTCAGGGGCCCAGCGTGGTGGTGCATTCCAGCACGCGGGAGGCAGAGGCAGGCGGATTTCTGAGTTCGAGGCCAGCCTGGTCTACAGGGTGAGTTCCAGGACAGCCAGGGCTACACAGAGAAACCCTATCTCAAAAAACCAAAAACAACAACAACAACAAAAAAGACATGGCTCAGTGCATATACCACTTGCTGGGCAAGCCTGATGGTCTGGTTCTATCCAGAACCCGTGTGAAGTTAAGAGAGAGCCAACTCCACAGCATTGTTCTCCGACCGTCAGAGGTGTGTCACGGTATGCATAAACCTACACTCATACACACTGTCCATGCCCATACACACGAAATAATAAATCAATGCTGCTTCAAAGGAAACATAAGAGTTAAAAGTAAATTTATCTTCCAGTTCTAGGAAAATATGGATATTACCCAAAAATACCCAAAAATACCCAAAAAGTGTGAGCAAGTTAAGACTTTCAGTATGGGAGGGTTAGACTTAGCCTGAGCTCCAGATTCAGTGAGAGACCCAATCTCAAAAATTAAGGTGGACAGCCATGGATGAAGACACCCAATGTTGACCTCGGGGCTCCCCATGCATGTGGACACACACACACACACACACACACACACCTTAATGCATAAACGATGTGTGGAATACATACTTGAGAAGAAAAAGAAAGTATTGATTTACACAACGAGTGGGTACATGTCAAAAGACAAAAGCCAAAACCGGGTCTGCAGAGATGGCTCAGCGGTTAAGAGCACTGACTGCTCTTCCAGAGGTCCTGAGTTCAAGTCCCAGCAACCACAGGGTGGCTCACAAGCATCTGTAATGGGATCTGACGCCCTCTTCTGGTGCATCTCAAGACAGCTTCGGTCTACTCATACACATTGAATACATAATTTTTTTAAAAAAAAAAAATAAAGCCAGACACAAGAGTACACACATCATGATTCCGGTATAATGAATTAATTTTAAAAGTTCAAAACCAGAGTAATAGAAAGTCATCCGGTACCTCCCGGCTTCAAAGGGGATGCTGGAAGTTTTAGAAGGTAATAGAAATATTCTCGGCTTGATAGAAGAGGCCATGGTCACCTGGATGTGTATTTTTTTTTTTCAAAACATCAAACCACATAGCTAAAACCTCGCAGCTCACTGCACGGCCCCCCCAACTCTCCTTGAGGTGATGGGACAAATAATGACAGCACAGGCAGAGATCTTCACAGCCAGGATGCTGGGCCGGCTGTGGCTTCCTTCTCTGGTCCATAGGCTTCTTGGCTGGCTCAGTGATCCTATTGACATGCAGCTGGCAACCGGGATTGTGAGTTTTCCTCCGCTGAGTTACGCACGTTCCTCGTCAGTGCTCCATCAACAACAGTAAATGATTTCTGATCAATTCTCCCCCCCCACAAAACCCCCTTGGGCTTTCTCTGCTGGTCTCTTGCAGAATGGAGAGAGACCGAAGACGCGCCCTCCCTGGAAGAGGGAGGCCGGTCTATGGGTACAGCTCCTGGCAGCACAGAGCTGGGTGTGAGGCTCCTCTTTCTCGAATCAACCCAGGAACCCTAAAGGATCCAGATGCTAAGGGAATCAGATAGGCTTTGTCAATATGAGTCTTTGCTACCCAAAGAGATCTCCAATCCCAGAGTCACCGGGCAAACGGAGCCTGGAAAAGCACAGAAAGAGCTATCCCTGCACTCAGGCCTGATTCTCTCTGTATGGCAGAGTGGAGGAGGGTGAGACCCGGGCAACCAATCCCGCTGCTTCCAGGGACAGACTGACTTCAAGATGAGACCCCGACCACTGCACAGGGATCAGATAGATGGCCGGTTCTTGTTGGGTGGGGAATAGAGAAAGTAACAAGGAATTTTCCCCAGGGGAGCAAAAGGTGGCAAGAGACACCTGGTTTCCTCTACCCATGCCACTTGGTTCCTATCCAGAGGAAGAGGATCTGGGGCATAGACTGTGTGCTTTAGGCGCCATAGGTGCCCTCTGCTGGTGTTTAAGACCTATTTCAGAAAGGCCTCCCTTGGTCTGAGACAGTCCTCCAAGGCTCCTAACCACGTGTCAGGTTCTGCGCCGCT
Source organism: Rhynchomys soricoides (assembly GCA_019843965.1). Taxonomy (NCBI): domain Eukaryota; kingdom Metazoa; phylum Chordata; class Mammalia; order Rodentia; family Muridae; genus Rhynchomys; species Rhynchomys soricoides. The sequence continues at coordinate 138,322 of JADRCH010000259.1, forward strand.
GCCCAAAGATGCTGGATTTGCTGGACTCAGACGGCCCCAGGCGCTCACGCAGTGTCACAATGTTTCTGGATAAACCTCAGTCCATGACCCATAAATCTTGCTTTGGAAATGCCGTCCTCCGTGTTTGCCTCCCCCCCTCCTCCGGGGCCTCTCCTCCTGCTGGGTGGGACTTCCTCACCCCACCAGGACCTACCTTTGGGATTGTCTTTCTTTTAGGCAAGCCCGTGCTTTCCAATGCCAGGGACTGGAGCCGGCCAGGCACAGACTGCAGCCACGGGCTCTGTTTTGGTCTCTTCTCTCTCGCTCACACCATCCCTGTCTCCTTAGCTATTTTAAGCTGAGCTGCGACACATCAATGGGTTTATTTGACATATAAAATTCCAGAACCACCAGGACTCTTTCCTGTTTCAAGATGCTCTCATGGCCCGGATTTTTCTACCTGGAACATTCTAAACCCCCTCATGCTCTTCTTTGAGTGACTGTGTGTGTTAAAGGTCTAGATCCTTGCAGTACTAAAGTATATGAAGGGCCAGAATCTCCATCCCCACGACACCTGGGAGACCAAACCCAGGGTGTAACCCATGCGGGCAGTCTTCCTAACCCTGACCACACACCCAGCCCGTGACACTTTTCATGCCTACCTTCTGAGCCAAAGAGACAGCCCGACAGAGAATTTAGCACAGCGGTTCTCACCCTTCCTGACGCTGCGACCCTTTAATACAGTTCCTTCTGCTGTGGTGACCCCAACCATGAAATTATTCTTGTTGCGTGCTACTTCATAGCTGTAATTTTGCTACTGTTATGAGTCATAATGTAAATATTTATGTTTTCCTGATGGTCTTAGGTGACCCCTGTAAAAAGGGTCATTCGACTCCTCAAGGGGTCATGACCCACAGGTTGAGAACGACTGATTTAGACTCAGTGACTGTAATTGCTTGCTCCTCCTCAACCAAGCGACTACTGAAGACCTCTTGTCTTCGTGTTGGGTCTTGCTGTGCCAGAATACCACAGGCTGTGTAAGTTATACAAACAAGAAATCTGCTTTTACTTGGAGACTGTGAAGTCCAAGGTCAAGGGCCCTGAATCTCAGGAGAATCTGCCCATGGGGCAGGCAGTTGGGCTCGGAGAAAATAAAATGAGAAGAAGCAAGAATGAGTGTGCAATTTCAGTAACCAGTCTTGGAGGAGAGTCCCCAAACCTGAACACCTTCCACTAGAGCCCAATGCTTCACCTTCCTGGGCCCTACCTGCTCACCTTCCAACATAAGATAGAAAATGATATCAGGAGATATGTCAGACTCAGTCCTCCACATGTGCATACCCGTGCATACATATATGTTCATATGTTATTTACATAAGCATACATATATGTGTATATATTATATATAAATATACAAATATGTGTATATATAAGTATATAATTATATATATATGTTTACTTATATACATTTATACACCTAGGGTGGAGCGTGGGAATGGAATAAAATCCTCAAGATGTATATGTATATACATATATGCATGTACATGCACACGCATATATATATATATTTATATGTGCGTGTGCGTGTGTGTGTGTGTGTGTGTGTACTTATTTTTTAAAGTAAGAAATATGAATAGCATGAGACATTGGCTTGCTCAGATGTACCCCACCAAGGAGGAATCCCAAGTGTTCTCCAACCAACAAATGCACCTTGGTGTTGCAAGGAGGGTTCTGATCCCACCAGCAGTGAGCAGCACTTGACCTCAGGTCTCTTCAGGCCAGCCCTGTCCTGTGCCTAAAGCCGCGCTCTGATGCAGGGATGATGGACAAGTGTCAGCCCAAAGCCTACCCCGCTCTTCCATCTGCAGAACCTCAGAGTGCCTCAACACCCAGCTGCAAACCTCAGACACCAGACTCAACTCCGCTTGAAGACCAGGTATAACGGGGCTGTCTCTGAGGCACTGGAATAGTGACAAGGAGAGTTTTTAATAATTATGAAAGCTTGGCCTTAGCTTAGGCTTGTTCCCAACTAGCTCTTAAACTTAAAATTCTCATTTCTATTAATCTATGCTCTCCACACTTGCTCCTTCCCCGAGTCTGGCTGGCCAATGGTGTCTGACTGATGTTTCTCCCGGCTGGCTCTGACTTTCCCAGAGTTCCTAACTCTGCCCAGAAGCCCCGCCTACCCTTTCCTGCTTTGCGTGCTGGTCACAGAAGCAGAGGGGATCGGTGACCTTTCCATCTGGCCTGGATTTCCGGCTATCTGAAGGTGGAGATGCATGGACCCCCTCTGCCAGGAGGCTGAGAAGCTGTCCACAGCGCCACCCGGCTCCCATCCCCTCTCCGCCAAAGGAGTCAGGAGCAGAGCCAGCCCCTGGTCTCCCCAGCCAGATGGCAGGGGATGTAAAACAAAAGTGGCCTTGTTAGTATCGGGCGCCTTCCTCAGGAGAAGCTATTTTTGTTGTGGTTATGAAGCGAAGTCTCCGCTGCACCCCCTTCCCGGCAAGGGCTGTGGGATGAAATTTGTTCCAAAGTTCAGAGTTTTAATTAGAACCAGAAGTGCCAGGTTTTGTCAGAAATATTTTGGAATTGGGTATGCTCGCTCGTGAGCTCTACTCCCCCCCTCCCCTCTCCCTCTCTCCTGGCCACGGTACAAAATAAATGTTGTCCCAGCAGGGACTCCCCTCCTATCACACTTCAGAGCTGTGGGGAAAATTGCTGCCCCTACCCCTGCTCGCAGCTGGGAGCTCTACCCACTTTATGGCCACTGTGGAACTAGGGGGGGGCGCACCGGACAGAAATGGAACGACAGTGTGGGGACACACCCCGGAGTTCTTTTGGAAAAAGCAAAGGAGCCTGGCACAGAGCCCAGCACACAGGGGCCTCCAGGAAATCCATGTGCCTTGAGAAATAAAACAGGCTTCCCCAAGATTGAAGCCAGTGGAGACACTGCAACCAAGAGCCCAAGTTCAGAGCTGGCATCAGCGTTCTGGATTCAGACAGCCCTTCCTTCCTGTTATTTTGGATTCTTACCTTCCACTTTCAAAAAAACAAAATGTCTCTGTGTGTATGTCTGTCTCTCTCTCTCTCTCTCTCTCTCTGTGGGGGGGCGCGTGCGTACGTGCTTGTGCATGCGCACACTAGAACGTGTGTTCCCTATGTGCATGCAGAAGCTACAGGACAGTTGCTGTCATCCTGGGATCAGGTGATTCACCTTGATTTTTGAGACAGGGTCTCTCATTGGCTGGAGCTTGCCGTAACCGGCTAATGTGCATGGCCAGTGAGTCTCACTGCTCAGTCACCTTTGTCTCCCAGTGCCTGGATTACAGGTGTGGACCACTATGTCTGACTTCTTTCTGGGGAATCAAACTGAAGCCCTCATGCGTACAAGATGACTCTCTACCAACCTGTCTTCTCTCCAGCCCTCTCTTCTCTTTTCCTTCCTTCCTTTCTTCCTTCCCATCTGTCTATTTTTCTGTCTTTTCTTTTCTTTTTAAAATTGTTGTTCTTTTGTGTCTCCAACTCTGGAGACTGAACCCAGCACAGGCGTTCTCCCACTGAAGTACATCCCCAACCCTTTTTGCTGTTTTTTTATTTTGAAGCAGGATCATGCTCAATAACCCAGGCTGACCTTGAACTTGCAATCCTCAGCTTCCGGAATAGCTGGGATGACTGACCTTCACTACTTTCTCGGTTTAAATGAGTTAGAAACTCAAACCACATGTGACTCTTTCCCATGCTGCAGAATAAACGCAGGTAAGATGAAAGCATCTCCACACTCCACAGGCTCCTGGTAATGCGGTGCAGATGCCTCACGCTGACCTCCCCTGTGCTTGACGGTCTCACAGTGATGCTTTGATTACTTCTGACCTTTCAGATAGGTGAAAAGGGAGTTTGCTTCTGTCTTGGGGTGAGATGTTAGAAGTGAGGACTCTGGATCCAGCATGTCTGGAGTCTAACTCTGGCTGCAGGCATCTTAGTAGATGGGTGGGCCTGGCTGAACATAAAGCCTCCTGGTGTGTGACCGCCAATGACCGCAATGGCCTGTTCAGGGTTGTGTGTGGCCAGGCACATTAGCAGATCTGGGCTTCCTGCTTCCTGCTCTGGTCTCAGTTCTCTGAGGTCTGGGGTTACAGCCCTGTGCCATTTTATTTATTTATTCTGAGGCAAAGCCTTGCTTCGTAGCCTGGGGCTCATAATCCTCCTGCCTCAGACTCCCAAGTAACCGAAATCATAGCTGGGCACCACCACACTTGGCTCTGGGCCAGTTTCCCAACTAGAAGAGCTATGTGCTAAATTTATAACTGTCCTCCCTCCCTTCCTTCCTTCCTTCCTTCCTTCCTTCCTTCCTGTGTGTGTATGTATGATGTGTATTGGTGTGTAAGCATGCATATACTGTCCCGTGGTGTGCATGTTGAAGGCCACCATTCATTCAGGAACTGAATGTAGGTCATCAGGCTTTTAGGTCATTAGGTCATCTCAGGCTTTTACCTGCTGAGTCTTCTTGCCAGCCTTATCTGGAACTTTCCAGCCATCACCTGGCTATCCTTCTGTTTCCAGTACCTCAGACTTGGATAAAAGACTCAGTTGAAAGAGATTGCTGAGGGCTGGGTGTGGTGTGGTGTGTGTGTGTGTGTGTGTGTGTGTGTGTGTGAAATCCCCTGCTCACCTTGATCTCCACCTGCATTCTGCTTTGACTTAAGAATCAATAAGCAGAGGCTAGGCATGGAGGCTCACACCCATCATGCTAATACTCCAGAGTCAGAGGCAGGTGGATCAAGGGTTAGAGGCTAACCTGGGCTACAGATTGAGACCCTATCTCGAAACAAACACAAAATCAGTAATTGTCTACAGGTGGCAGAGCTAAGAGGACACGGGAAACACATGGGTCATGACTTTTTTGTTGTTGTTTTGTTTTGTTTTGTTTTTTGTTTTTTTGATACAGGGTTTCTCTGTGTAGCCCTGGCTGTCCCGGAATTCACTCTGTAGACCAGGCTGGCCTCGAACTCAGAAATCCTCCTGCCTCTGCCTCCCAAGTGCTGGAATTAAAAGCGTGCACCACCACTGCCCGGCTGGGTCATGACTTAAAATTCCAGCTCCAGGGAACCCATTGCCCTCTTCTGGCCTCTACAGGCACTGCACACCTGTGTGCACAGACAGACAGACAGACAGGCAGGCAGGCAATTGAAAGCCAACGGCGGTGCATGCCTGTGATGCTAGTACTCCTATGGTGATACGGAAGGCCAAGACAGGAGAATCTCTGGGAAGCTCGAGGGCCAACTCTCTTGGCTCATCAACATCTCTCCATGAGATGCTTTCCCAGAAGCTCGGGAATATCAGACACAACACCTAGGGCCGATGAGTTTAGAAAGCTTGATTTCATTTAAAAATTAAACGAAGGAAGAAGTGGTGGTGTAATGATGAATCTGGCCGCCTAGCTTTCTATTAATGAACTTGTGAAATATCTTTCTTCATGAGAAAGGGATCTGCCAAAGCAAAAAGTTCCATAGGGCCTTCTGAACACGGCCTAGCACCATGCAGGTCGGTCTTCTTGTCAAATGTTTCCTTTGTGTCCTGAAGCATTGCACCTGAGCTCTGACCATGCTTGCTCTTTCACATTTGTGCCTTGAACTTCCAGTCATGCTATCAGGTCTGTCACAAAGCCTGGCGCTAAGTACATGCTCAATAAACACTTGTTGTAGCCGTCCCCAAGCAGAGGCATACTCTACCCAAGAAGAACCTCCTAGCTGTGGTGCCTGCCTGGCCTGCAGGCATCTAGAGGAGACAGGATGAAAACCTAGGGGAAATCTCACAATGTGCATGAAAGAATTTCTGGTGCCACAGTCTCTCTCAGAGAGTAGTGCTGGAGGGCTGAGGGGTTCACGGAAACAAGCATTTCCTTGTTCAGTAGATCATTTTGGAAAGGCATGCAGGTCAAGGGCTTTCTAGCTAAGAAGCTGCATGGTATCAGCTTGCAGAGTAAAGGGACTTCTATCCAAGCCCCAGGCGGTGGAGCGTCATTGTGATGAGAAACAGGAAAGCCATGGAAAGGAAAGGGAAGGGGTTGACCTAAGGCACAGAGAAAAGTCGAGGACAGAAAGAGTCTACAATCATGGAGGGTCCAGGCAAGAAGCCATGTGCTGGCTGCCCTGGAGAAAAGGAGACAAAAGAGGACTTTGGCTCTTCTGAGAGGGACGATGGTGAGTGTGGCAGATCTGTCAAGCCTGTGAGAGCTGTTACAGGCATCCGCAGAATGGGGAGACGAAGCTGCCGCCAGAGGTAGGGCCAGCCTCTGGTAGACAGTGGCGATTTCCAATCTACCCTATCACTGGATCCCAGACACACACACACACACACACACACACACACACACACAGGGAGAGCCCAGACAAACCAGATAGACACACACAGAGACAGAAAGACAGACAGACCAGACACACAAACACACACACAAAGACACACACAGACAGACACACACAGACAGACAGATGCACGTATGCACGCACACAGAGAGAGACAGAAAGACAGACACACAAACACACAGACAGACCCCCCCCACAGCGACAGACAGACAGACACACAGACACAGACAGACAGAGTCACACAGACAGAGACAGATGAACGTATGCACGTGCACACAGAGAGACAGAAAGACACACACACACACACACACACACAGAGCTGGTGGCAAACAGAGCCGGTGGCCAAATGCCAACACCCCTTAGTTAACATTTGACTTGGAGAGAGAGTAGCTGAGACGCTATCAAATACAAGCCTGACATGGTTAAGATTCCCGTCTCGGATGGCTCAGTGGGTAAAGGTATGTGCAGCCAAACTTGACCCAGTTCAATCTCCAGGATCCGCTGGTGGAAGGAGAGGACTGACTCTCACAAGTTGTCCTCTGACCTCACCTATGCTGTGTCACGCACACAGCCACACAAACAATATATAAATAAAGTTTAAAAAAATTCCCTTGCCACCACAGGCCAAAAATCAATGTGCCTTTTCACGGAGCCAGCTCCCAGCGCAAAATGCCGTATTAGTTAGTGATACAGGAGGGACACTCTGATCCGATACTGGGAAAAAAAATTCGTATTTTATTTTTTGCTGATGGCTACCAATTGCTAATGCTTCAGCAGACGGTCGGTGTCAGCACTTACAGCCTTGTCCTCTATGACAAAGGGTGACACTGGTCTTGTCTACGTGGCAAAGGTTCCCAAAGCGTGAACCTCTTATCTTTCCATTTAAACAGTCTTTTCATATCCGATCTACACACCGCAACAGTCATGGTATATGAAAGGGTTTTGGTGAACCCACAGGGGCTCTGGGCCACCTCTGCAATCTAATTCTGGAAAGTCTGTGGCTCCCCAAAGGAACCCTTCCCCATAGAGGTGAACCCAGGGTTCGCTCCCTCCTGTGCATTTCCTGTAGAGTCAGACAAGTGGGATGTGGTGGGGCTTGCCTGTGAGCTGAGGCGACAGGATCCTACAGATTCAAGGCCAGCATGGAACACTAGACAGAGTTCCAGGCCAACGCTCACAGTAAAGAAATAAATGTAATTTTTTTTTTTTGAACAAAGACATAAATTGTAGATACACAACATGGGGCATGGGCAGCCAGTGGAATGGTGTTTTGCTGGGGAGGTAAGGAACTCCTCGGTTCTACCAGCATCTCTGCGGATATGACAGTGTGAGGGGGACACACGGTGCTAAATGAGGAAAGTTTCCCCAGAGACCACATATTGTCTGCTTGTGTTTGTTTGTTTATTAAGTAGGTTTTGTTTGGGACAGGCTTTTCATAGGTCATCTTGGCTGGCCCCACCCACAATGGGCTAGGTCCTCCCACATGAATCAGAATCAATAAGAAAAAGCCCACAGGTTTACTTCCAGCCTCATCATATGCTCTCTCTCTCTCTCTCTCTGTCTGTCTTTCTGTCTGTCTGTCTGTCTCTCTGTCTCTCTCTGTTTTTTATTGCTGTTTATTCGTTTGTTTGATTGTTGGTTTGTTCTTTGAGACAGGGTTTCTCTGTGTAGCCCTGGCTGTCTTGGAATTTACTCGGTAAAGCAGGCTAGCCTTGAACTCGGGGACCTGCCTCTGCCTCCTAAGTGCTGGGACGCTGATGCTCTGGCCACCACTCAGCAGATGGCTTTTTCTCAACGGAGACTCCATCCTTTCAAGTTGACATAACACTAGCCAGGACAGCCATATCTGACAGGGCTTCTTTTATTGTTGATTGGTACCTTCCTTGGCTTTCTTTTCTAGGCAGAATCTTGATTTACACAAGCTGACCTGGAACTCCCTGTGTAGCCTAGACTGACCTCGCATCCATGACCCTCCTGCCTCAGCTTCCCTAGCACTGAAGACTGCAGTTGAGCGCCACGTTGCTCTTTCGGTTTTAGTTTTACGAGGCCACTCTATGTTGTTTTCTTCAGTGGCCCCAGCAATTTACATCACAGCCACCATCTACAAGGATTTTCTTTTTTCTGCCTCCTTTCCAACTCTTGTTGACTTTTAAGAACAAACAAACAATACTCTTTCTAAGCGTTGGACTGATAGTCCAGTTCCAGTTGTGTGCCCAGATGAATTGAAGTTGAGAACTTGAAGATGTCACCGCACCCAGGACCCCGGCACACATCACAACAGCCCAGGACAGAAGTAACCTGCATCCACAAAAGATGGATACATAAAGAAAATGTGGTTTTCGGCACAGAGGCATGTTCAAGCAGAAGCAAATCCTGCCATTTGTGAAAAGACAGACCAGAGGATGTGATGTTTGTCATAATGAACTACACAAAATGACCAATGCCACAAGGTTCCTTGTATAGGAAATTCCATATGTATGAGGAATTCTTAGAAATTCCAAGCGTACAGATGCAGCGACTGGAACAATGGGGGCTGGAGGCTGGGGTCAGAGGCTGGGGTCGGGGAGGGGGTGATGCTGCCAAGAAGCGCAAAGCTACAATAGTGCAGGATGCTAAATCCTAGATATCTGTGGACAGCACTGCCCACAGTCAGCAATACTGTACTGCATACTTAAAACTCAACAGGGAACTGGGCATGTTGGCACACATCTATAATTTCAGACCTTGGGATGATGAGTTCAAGACAAGCTTGGGCTATGTAGCAAGACCCTGTGCCAATTGGTTTCTTTCCTTGCTAAGAAAAAGGATGATCTAGTTAAATATCCTCCAATGGCCCATGTGTTAAATTAAAGGTTTAGTCTCAAGCATAAGGGACCTTTAGGTGACGGAGCCAATCAAAAGCTTTCTGGTCTTTGAGAACGTGTCTTTGGAGGGTGTGAAAAAAACCCTGACAGAAATAAATGACTTAGGGGAGAAAGACTTACTGTCAGCCCCTTGTTTCAGGGGTTGAGGCAGCAGAAACCCAAAGCAGGTAGCCACATGACACTCACAGTCAAAAGCAAAGAGCAATGAATTAATGCAGGCATGAATGCAAGCATGCCAGTGCTCAGCTCATTATCTACCCCTGCCTAGGGAATGGTGCCACCCACAGTGGTCAGGATTTCCCAACACAGTTAAAACAACCGAAGTGATCACAGACAATCCTCAGAGGCCAATTTTAATGTAAGAATAACTCACAGATGTGCCTGGAGACCCGCCTGCTAGGTGTCAAGATAACAATGAATATTGACCATAGAGAGATACTTGAACGAACAATGAATATTGACCAGAAAGAGATACTCGAACTCCCCCCTCCCCAGTTCCCTTCCATAGTGTGGGCAACTGTGTTCTGCCTCCACCAAGGTGTGCCACCCCATCCCCAAAGCAAAGGCTGTCACTCATGAACTGAGGCTGTGGGTGTGGCTCAGTGGCTGAGCATTTGCCAAGAATGCACAAGGCCCTGGGTTCTATACTCAGCAACACATGTACGCATGAGCATGCATGCACATACACACAGACAAACACCTACAGACAAACACACACAGAGACAGAAAAACATGCATGCACACACATACACACAAATATGCATACATACCTCCCTTGGACAGAGAACTCCAAAACCATGAGCCAAAAATGAAATATATGTGTGTGTGTGTGTGTGTGTGTGTGTGTGTGTGTGTGTATTCACCTCAGTCATTTGTTTCAGTGACAGTCAACAGACATAGCAGATACACATGAAGTAATGAGAGATGACAAGCAGCTAGGAGGAAGAGGATGGGGGAGCGGCTAGAGGAAACATCTGCAACTACAGTTATGTTTCTGAGAATGACTGGAGTGAGAGCTGTCAGTCCGCGCTCAGCTGCTAACTTGCCCAGACACAGACATTAAATATATACAGCTCCCTGTGTGTTAGTCATACATCAGTAAAGTGGCTCTTTAAAAATAGATCAGTGGACGTGGGTTTAAGCGTCCAATCTGGAGTGTCTACAGACCCTGAAGTACTCTCTTTGAGCCCAACGACAGGAGAACAATGCTGTATTCTCTGTGTTTTATTTTCTCTTTTTGTTGTTGGGTTTTGCTTCAGTGACACAGGGTCTTGCTCTGTATCGGAAGCTGGTTCAGCTTCCTGGGAGCTGGATCCTAGGCATTGCCACCTCTCACCCCAACCCTCTGTGATCAACCCAGTGGAGGGCAGCCTGAGTATCAGGAAGCCAAAGATGCTTCCTTTAGGAGGTGAGATAGCTCAGCAGATAAAGGTGCTTTCGGGCAAGCCTGATGACTTGGGTTTGATCCCCAAAGCTCACGTGGTAGAAAAAAAGAATCAACCCCTAGTTGTCCTTCTAGGCCCACAGATTCTCTGTGTCACACACATGTACACACATACACACACGTGTACACATACACACAAACACAAACAAACAAACAAATGAAATTTTTTTAAAAAAAATCTTTCCTCTAGCCCTCAAGTATAAGCTGAAACTCTATATCACTTCTCACCAACCAAATAAATTCCAGAGGGATTAAATTCAAACATTAAAGTCATAAAAAGCCCAAGAAAGGGGTGGAATATTATTAAATATGTATAGAATCCTGGAGAGGAAAAGGAGAAATAAAGTCACAGCCATAAAAAAAAAAGATGGGCAGGTCCAACTATACAAAAATTAAAGTCTCTATACTGTAAAAAAATGACAAACATAAACTATAAACTGGAAAAAATATCTGGAGCCAGCCTCCTTGGTGTTCAGAAAGCCCATATGAATCTTCATAAAATAGACAGAGTTCAAACAAAAAAGTGCATAAAGCACACACATACATATATACACACATACACGTATGTACACTTACATACACACATACACACATACATATATACATACATACATATATATATACACACACATATATAGACACAGATATAGACACAGATATATACACAGACACACACACACACACGAGAAAACACGGTCCTAAAACAAACAATAAGCATTTTCTGGCCAATAAGCATGCAGAAAATGTGCACTTGTGACTGATTTGAAGTAAGAGAGTCAAGTAGTCAAAGATGAATTGCGTTGGTGATGCCAGGAGACAGGGAGCATGGAGTGCCAGTGTTCATTCATGCTTAGGGAAGGCCAGATCTGCACAGCTGCTTGCAGTGAGACTGGGGGATACCTGTCAGAACTCAAGGTATGATACCCCTCATCCGGCAGGTTCAACTCTCAGCATCTGTTCTGCATGCACATCTGCTGCATGCTCTGAGATGTACACTCAAGGGCATGCCAACGTACTCAGGTATTTGTAGGAGAATGTTAGGTCAGGGGGTGATGGTGGTAGGATTAAATATCCAGCCTTGCAAGAAGAATTATGAAGTAGCTTGGAGAGATCTTCAAGGTGTACGGATCTGCAGAAAAGTTTGGTATCATGCCACAGGCCTCTCAGCTCAGCTCTGGGAGGCTGAGGCAGGAGGATGACTGCAAACTCTTGGCCACCTTAAACTCTTGAAGAAAGACCCACTCTCAAAATATTAATCAGGCATGGTGATATATGTCTATAATTCTAGTATTTGAGAAGTAACAGCGGGCAGACCAGATGTTCAAGATGTCATTGAGAACAGAAGGGATATAAGGGCAGTCTAGTGTGGGAACAAAGCTGGCGAAGTGGAGAGTAGCCCCACGTGTCCCTCCCGGGCGCTGCGGCTCTGGGTGGGACAAGAGACACTCAGGAAGTGGCTGCGAGCTCTTCTACAGTCCGACGGGCTGGCCAGGCTGTGTGATAGGCCTCTGCGGAGACACAGCCCGTGGGTAGAAGAGGGAGCCAACCTGGGGAACACAGCAGCCAGCTCTGGAGTTCCCATGGATGGACATCTTGGAAGCCACAGGATGCCGTGGGACCTGGGAACAGACGGGGCCACAGAGTGCAGCTGGCGTCCCACTGAGGGACCCAGTTTGCAGTGGCTTGGGGCGCCCAACTAGCTGCTTAGGCTTGGGTGAATGAGTACCATTTGGGAGCTCTGGGAAGCTCTTGGCGAGAGATTAGACATGCTTCTTAATCGAGGGTCAGATCCCTCACTTCCCATGGCGGGTCCAGATGAAGAGACAGTCCATAATTCTAAGACGTTTATTTTCATTGTGGAGAGTGGCATGGATGGAATTGTATTCCCCTGACCTCTGGAAGATGTGAGGCAGATATAGTAACTGGGAAGGGGCGTGGCTAAGCCTCTAGGTATCTCATTAACATAGGGATGGCTTGGGGCTGTGTGGCCACGCCTCTACCTGAGGAGGGGTGGTACGTGACCGTGACAGGAGCCAAAAGCCTCCCAGGAGCATTGGCATAATGGTTCCCGGTCCCTTGCGGATTCCGCTGGGTTGCCCAGAGTTTACACCTGTGCTCGACCCGGTGCCAGACTGCCTGTCACAGATCATTGCCACACAGTCTAGGATATAAGACCCTGACTCAAAATGTGAAGAAGGAAGAGACTTAACAGCCTTTAGCTGCTCCAGATATTTTTAAAACAAACAAAACAGCCAGCACTATGGTGCACACATAATTCCAGCTCTCTGGAGGCCAAGATGGAGGACTGGAATGAGTTTGAGGTCAGCCTGGAATACACAAAGTCTGAGGCTAGCCTGAACAGCACAGTGTGACCTGTCTCAGAAACCTAGGGGCTGGGGATGTAGCTCTGGAAGATCACTTGCCTAGCATGCAAGGAACCTGGGTTTCATTGCCAGCACTACAGAGATCTGAGCATCCTCAGGAGTTTCCGAGGAATACTGGCATTCTCTTCTTCTGCCTTGCATCAGTACCAGCACAAGGTCAGGACTACCTGACTGGTTATTCTTGGGCACATTCAACATCTCTAGGTCTCAGGAAACAAACATTGCCCAGAGAGCAATATTAACTGTGTGGCAAACACTCAGATGAATAGATGCCCAGATGCAGCAGCAGACAGTATGGATGTCCTCCTCCTCCTCTGCCTCCACCTCCTCCTCCTCTTCCTCCTCCTCCACCTTCTTCTCCTCCAACCCCCAAGCCCAGGAATCCTAAACTCTGCCAGTGTCTCCTCTGCCCAGCTATTGGCTATCAGCATCTTTATTCACCAATCAGAAATAACTTGGGGGCAAGGTCACAGAGTGTCACTTGGGTCTACATGCAGACTCTCTGGGACAACCAGGGGTCTTGGGGACCCAGTATTAGCATTAGAATACAAGCAGCCTCAGGCTAGCCCACTACATATGTGTATGTTAACTTGTGCATATGTGTTATGTGAGCTTTGTGCCATAACAGAAAACTACACACCCAAGCCAAAACAACACAGAGGAGAGAAGGGCTTCTTGTCAGTGGGATACGAGAGGGCAGTCCTCCCCAGAGTCTAGAGTCCTCCCCAGACTCTGGAGTCCTCCCCTGGAGTCTGAAGTCCTCCCTGGAGTCCTCCCCGGAGTCTGAAGTCCTCCCTGGAATCTGGTCCTATCAGCTGGGTGGCTGGCAGACAGCATGGGAAGCTGATGGGTGGTCGTGGCTCCAGGCTTCAGCCCCACACAGGGTATTTCTCCCATCCATCTCCCATTGATAACAGAATCAATATCCACTTAAAAACCTCTGCTGGCCCCCCACTGCCTACAGGAATCTGTTCCTTCTCTGTAACACAGCATTAAAAGTCCTTTGCAACCTGCCCTCCCCCAGGCGGCAGCCTCATCTGTCTACATTCAAACCATACCAAGCAGGGTGCTTGGGAGAGCTGAAACCAGCAGACCTGGGAACGGCCATCCTCCACTCGACAGCCCGTGACCTTGCCTGATTCAGCCTCTCCGGGCTACATCTAAGATCTTCATTTGTAAAAGCAGGCTAACATTCCCTAGATGCTGGGGGAGGCAGTGAGACTGTATATGTGTAGACTGCACACACCACTCATCACAGAATATGGAGCCCTTTGTTTTGGTCTTCAAAGCCCCCTCTTCTGGCCTTTGTGGAATCCCTTCCTCCTGTCTCCTAATCCCCTTCCTTGTAAACCCTTCCTTGACCACCCACTTTGTGGTCCCCATGGTGTAAATTCATTTGTTCACAGTGACAGCCAACACCTACAATGCCTATGTCCTGTGTTGATCTGCTTCTGGTGGTGCCCAGTGGAGAAGTCAAGGTCTCTATACCACTTGGAATAATATAAACTCAACACAATGTAGACCTGAATAGCAAAAATGTTCAGCTGATGCTTGTTTTGTGTGTCTATGAGTATGCTGTCTGTTTGTTTTGCTTTGGGTGGTGTTATGTGAGCTTTGTATTACAGTAGAAAACTACACACCCAAGCCAAAATAACACAGACGAGAGAAGGGCTCTCTGCCAGTGAGATACACAAGGCCAGTCCTCCCCAGAGTCTGGAGTCGTCTTCAGAGTCTGGTCCTATCAGCTGAGTGAGACAGAGTCGTACTGGGTAGCTCAGGATGTTCTCAAACCTGTGATCCCCCTGGGTCTGTGTCCCAGTACTGCATTTACAGATATGGACCACTAAGTCCCACCTTCAGTACTTTTTGTTATTTGGTTTTGTTGAGACAGGGTCTTAGATTGCCCAGGTCAGCCTTAAACTCTTTATGTGGCCACAAACTCTCTCTGTGGCTTTGAACTCTTGACCCTGCTGCCTTCAGCTCTCACAGGCTGAGATCAGAGGTGTGTCTAACTAGTATACATGTTTTGAATGAATATATTTACCCAGCTATTCTCAGTAAGCACCCACTTCATTATCTGCATCACAAGAAGAAGACTGAATGGGGAAAAATTAACAGGACTGCAGGGCGTGGAATGCAGACAGAGGCTGCCCCCGCCCCCCTGCTCACCCACTGGGTTTTAATCTAATTCACATAGACCTTTGCTCACAATTTCCTGCAATGTTCTGCCATTTCTTACATCCAAGCTCAGTGCACGCCTGCTTACACGCAGTGTAACCCTTGGGTGCAATAGCGGCATCTTCTCTTTCGAATGGAATGCTTATGAGCAGAGAGCGAGAGGCAGGCGAAGCGCTCTGCCTCGGATTACAGATGCGCAGGCCTCCAGAAGCAGCCTCTTAGTGCTCTTCCGGTCCACAAGCCGCAAAATGTCGTAACAGATGCTTCCAAATTGTGAGGAAAAATAAACAAACACATGAATGGCTGCCTGGCTGGTCCCTGGGGACCAGAGTCAGCCTGGAGTACACGTTATGGCCGATGGGAACCTAGAAAATCCTACTTGTAAACTCAAGGGATGGAGAAGAAACTGCATCAGTTTGACGGCTCCTTTGCACCTAGTGCTCTGCTGGGGTCTTCTGTATCTATTATTTAATGTCACTTGATTTTTAATTATTTTAAATATACACTTATTTATGGGGTAGGAAGCAGGGCCCGAGTCACATAATTCATGTGGAGGCTGGAGGGAACTTGTGGAAATCCCATTCTCTCCTTCGACCATGAGGGCTCCAGGGACTAAAATCAAGTCACCAGGATTGATAGCAAGCATCTTTACCTGGTGAGCCATCGGGCCAGCCCTAGTTCACTTTAATACCCAGTCAATTGGATGGGCAGAGAAGGAAACTGAGGGGGGCGGGGTGCACAGGTATGGCAGAATTTAATTCCCCTACAGACTCCATATTCAGCCCCTTTACACTATGCCGTGGGATGCTGCCAGAGAGAGCCATGCCCCCTTGGATGCCCATGAGCTGGAGGATGGGTGAAAACACCGGCCCCTTCTGTTCTCCCCAGGCAGGAAGATGCCTATTCCTAGAGAAGCCAGGAACTCCCACAGAAGAAGAGGGGTTATACTGCCCCCTTGTGTTAGGAGGACCAGCAAAGCACACCCCTGGAACTCTGTGCCCCTTTTCCTGCCAAGGGTACCCTAGGCTGGAACCAGGCTCTGGAACCCCGTGTGTCATTCATTCCGCTCCCGTCCCAAGTTCTAGAACCGTGCTGGCCCAGTGATCACAGTGCATAAGAGGTGCCTGAATGTGGACTCGCCTCCCAAGATGCTGGGCATGCCACCTGCGGCCCACACCGGTGTTCTGAGCCGCTCTTCTTTTAAAAGACATGTCTGTCAATTGCAGTACAGTGGCCCTCGGTGATTCCCAACACATCTGTACAGGGAGTGTTCCCAGGCAAGTGAACGCCGTCCTCACCCCTTTTTGGTAGGCGTAAGACCCTCCTACATCAGCAGGCAGAGCGGGGACTCTACTTCTGTGTGCAGGGGTGTGGTGGGAGCGGATGGCGATTGGGACAAATCCAGGTCTTGGTGTACCTGATAAAAGACCTGGTGCGTGTTGTCATATCAAAGGAAAGGTTTTTGTTGTTGCTTTTAAAAATTATTTATTTATTCATTCATTCATATTTATTTATTTGGTATTTGTTTTGCCAGAGAGACTTTCTACGAATTTCCTTTAAGAGTCTTCCGCCACGGGATGAGTTACTTCCAAAGACTCTGCAGCCTGAAGTTTCTTGAGGATTTACTGTCCCCTGGTCAGCCTCAGTTTCTCCTATCTGTAAAATGGAGCCATTCGTAAAGAGTCAAAGATACTCTCTTCAGGTTTCCAGGACCTTGGATTTGGAGCACTCCTATCAATAGCTCATGTCACACTGTTTAAAGTGTCACACTGTTAACAAGTCCTGCCTCTTCACATTACAGATTGTGGCTTGCATGTATTAGGCTTGCCTGTGACAGAAATTGGGGTGGTCATCTGTCAAAATCCTCTGCCTGAGTGGTGCCTATACCCTAGTTATGAATGAAGGATGTGTGTGCGCAGAGGCACACGCTTGATCAAAGCACAGGCCTCCCTCAGGTTTTTTTGCAATATGCAAGCTGTCACAGATCTCAAGGCAGGATATTATTTCTGATAAATAGAGGCGGACAATAGATGATTTCTATATTAATATCACTAAAATGCGCCCCTCTCCTACAGCTCAATGGAGACAGGAAGGCCAGTGTATAAGAGGAGGCTACAGATACCAAACAGAGACTTTGGTCCTGTGACAGTTGGGGTACCCCACCACCAGCACCTCACAATTCACCCCCCCCCTTCCCCTACCCTCTCCTCCGTCATCTTATTCAGTTCAAAGAAAGGGGGTCTGCATTTTCCTCCTGCTGATGGGGGTTGATTAGCAGTCAGGTGAAGTGATACTCAGGGGACAGCACAACAGATTAATTAAATCACTCTGGCTGGCTAAGTGGTGACACTCTGATTTATAGCTCCGCTCACTCAACCAGACAGCGGGCTTTCCTTGTGTGCCGAAGGAAGAAGGGCCAGGCTGGCTAGTGGTCACAGACCTTGGGCACCACAAACTTTCAGGGCAAGCATTTTTACCTTTAAGACAGGCAGAGAGCCTCCAGCTGGGCTCAGATCTCTGGTCTAGGAGACCCGGATGGGAGAGGAAGTAGAGAGAAGTTAAAGACAGGGCACATGCAACAGTCTGATGTGTCTCTGCAGAAGAGGAGCCATAAAGAGACTCAGCTGTGGCTCACCCTGAAGAAACAGCCCCCTGCCAGTCCCAGCCTGGTGACTCGGGGGCCTTTGTCCCTGTTTTCCAGGACAGCATTGTCGCCTCAGCAAGATGCCCCACTGTTTCTCTTAGATGTTTTGTGGGAGGCTGCCTTCACTTCCCTGAGGAACTAGGTCACACAGGATAGTGCGACAACGGGAGAGATTCTAATACATTTAGCAAGAACCGGTTCTGTGACACGCTGCCTGGGAACAGGGAGCTAGCTCATTTCCACACCATTCCAGAACGTGTGTGTGTGTGTGTGTGTGTGTGAGTGTTACACACACGTACCTCCATTACAATGCCATGCCCTGATTTTTATATGGGTGGACAAGGCGTGTTACCCACTGAACTGTCCCCCCCAACCCTGGGCCCTAATTTCCCTCAGTCTTTCCGCAGGAATCAGAAACTGAGCAGCAGTTTCCCAAATTTATAGTGAGTTCTTCTTGTCTCTGACTTTCTTTTTCTAATCATCTGATGGCCCTGGTCAGAACTAATTAGATATCTAGACCTGAGTTCACAGCCAGCTGGCAGGTGGTCATATTCAAGAAAATTCGACACCCCCACTGTTCACGAAGGAATAAATAAAATAACAGAATCCACGCAGTGGGGTGTTACACAGAATCCACGCAGTGGGGTGTTACACAGAATCCATGGAATGTGATGTTATACAGGATGCATGAAATAGATTCAGCCAATATTTTTAAAAAGAAAGAAAAGGGGGGGGCGATGAAATAGTCCATTGGCAGGGTGCTTGCCTGATGTGTACAGTCCCCAACACCACAGAAGCCAGGGTTGGTGACATGGAGATGAGGATCAGAAGCTCATGCTCACCTACATGGTGAGTTGTAGGCTGGCCCCGGACATATTAAACTCTGCCTCAAAAATTAAAAAAAAAAAAAAAAAAAGAATGAAATTCTGCCCCTGCTATAAGGTGGATGGGCCCTTGGGACATTCTACTAAGGGAAAGAGATCATCCACGAAGTACTGCGAGATTTCAGTACCCAGGAACTTGCTACCTTCAAATTGCAGAGGGAGAAAGAGGAAGGTTGGTGGCCAGGCAGGAGAGAGGGGAATGCAGTAAATGTGTGCTAGGTGTCTTGTTCAGCAGGAGGGGTGCAGGTTCTGCAGAGGCTGGTAGTGCTGGCTGTGCCATGGAGAAGCGACACGCCACACCTAAAAATGGCTAACAAGGCTATGCTGTGTATACACTGCTGTGATTTTTCAAACTTAGGTAAATTATGTCACTGATGACAACAGCAAACAAATTTCTTCTTTCTTCTAATTACATTCCCCCCCGCCCCCAGACAGTTTCTCTGTGTAGCCCTGGTTGCCCTGGAACTCACTCTGTAGACCAGGCTGGCCCCCCGAACTCAGAAATCCACCTGCCTCTGCCTCCCAAGTGCTGGGATTAAAGGCGTGCGCCACCACTGCCTGGCCTTCTGATTATGTTTTTAATTAGCATGTAAACTAATAGACTCCGTTATGACATTTTTAGAAACGTGTGTTATGTATCTTGCTCACATCAGGCCCCTGGGGACCCTGCGTCATGCACTCTCTCCCCTCCCGATTTATTTTTCAATATTCAGTCTTCACCTTAATCCCACAAATGCTCTCCATTAGTTTAAACAAAGCGTGCTTGCAAGGAGAGTGTAGAGGGCTAGGGAAGGAACCAGGAAGAAGCTGAATCTAGGTCTCTAGGGGGTTCCCTCCCTAGCCTAGGAGTCTCAGAATCCCCTGAGAAGCCGCCGGACCCTTATCTCAAGTATGATGGGAGCCGGAGCGCCATCAAATATTAATAGGGTAGAGCGACCAGCATAGTTTTCCATATAAATGACACCACTTACATATATGAAGATTGCTTTTCAAATTCAAATATAATTATTTTTTAAAAGGCATCCAGCAAGCTCTTTCTCTTTCCTGCTCTGACACTTCTGTCTGTTGTCATGGTGTAGTGAGGTGCCTGCTGGCACACAGCCCAAAGCACTTTGTAATATGCCCTACAGATCCTCATTGGGAAGTGATCAAAGAGTTGGCAGCGGGTGAAGACGGGGCTGAAACCAGCCCTGCGAGGGAGGGCTGGGGCCAGGCCATTGTCCCTCTTGGTGGGAATGGCTGCTTAGCAGACACTGGTACAGCCTGATTATCTCGGGCATGCTCTCGGAAGACTCTGGATTCTCTGGGGGCCAGCACCTTGCATTTTAGCAGACAGCTTGGTAAGGATTGAGTGTCAAACTCTTTTGAAATGTCTCCTTGACATGAGGGTGGAGATGGTGCCTGGGAATCTCATTAGGGTCCCTGTCTCCCTCTACCACATTCCACTGCCTGCTGCTGGCAGAGCTCAGGGCACACAAATGGCTCCCCTCTTCAGTCAGCCTCCAGAAATTGCTCTGCAGACATGGTGTAGGTTACCTAGGCAGACCTGGGAAGCCAGCTCCTCCGTCCCCTTGGAAGATTTGTGGGTTTACAGCTCTGTAATGGGCGAGATGGCGATGCCTGGGAGAGGAGGGGAGGTCAACAGTTCTGGACTGTTTTTTGTTGTTTTGAGACAGGGTCCCTAGGCAGCCTTGAACTCACTGTGTAGCCAGGGATGGCCTTGAAGGTCTAATTCTTTTGCCTTCAACCTTGAAAATGTGGGGATTACAGGTGTGTCTGGTTTAGGAGCTCCTACTTGTTACAGGTGGTAAGAAACCACCACCAAGCAGCTGGTTTTGTATTCCCAGTATAGGCTGGAGTGGAAGAGGAGGCTCCGGGAGTGGCAGGGACAATAGGGACATCCCTGCTGTCATCTGTCCTACCCACCACTCCCCACTCTCTTCCTCTATCTTCTCCTTCCTTGGCCCCTTGTCTGGTCTAGAAAGTTTAGCCACTGGTCAGCATGAAGTCACAGTAGCAGGCATAGGTAGGAACTGAAGGTTAAGAAAGTTATCTGCCTTGTGCCAACATCCTTGGCTCCCTGTGGGAGGGTCGGGACATGCCTCAGAGCTTGTACATGTCAGAGGCCCATTTTTTTGGTCCTCTGGGTTGGTTTCCATCTACACCCCAAAAGGAAATGGATTGGTTTCCTTTCACCCGGGTGGGGAGGAGCAGGGATATATTAGCCGTAGCCTGCTGCCCGGTAGTACGTGGGTTCAGAACAAATTCAGCGCCTCGGCCTCCACCCACCGGCAGCTGAAGAGCTCCTGGCCTTGGTCTCCAGAGGCAAAGGCTGATGGGAGGAGGGCCAAGTTGCCAAATGAATAAATGCATGTGTGTCTTCACGATAATCACCCGAACATATTTTCGGAGAGGTGAGCAGAGTGGAACTGCAGGACCCCCATTAATGTCAACTTTATTTCAGTAATGAGATGCCAGGCCTGGAACAATCACTGTGTCGAATACAGTGTAATCACAGTGATGAAGCACGCATGCTGGGAAGGGAGGGTGAGACCACGGGAAGGGGGGATCTCAGAGCCCTGGGCCACCTGATGTGGAAGAGGAGACAGGAACAGGACAGAGAGGCTCTAGAGACAAGCCCTAGTAGGGACAGGCTTTGCTGAGAGTGTCCAGGCCAGGAGGGAGGACAACCATACAGCTTCATCCTCAACTGAACCCAAGGGATGCAGCAAACAGCATGCTGCTCAAGAGATGCTGGCATCCAGAGGTAGCGGCAGAGGGACAGAGCAGTCACCGTCATGGAGACCACCCAGGCAGGGGTCAGGAGCACAGGTAACCTAAAGTAAAGCCACAACTATGCCTTAGGCTGACTTGGCCAGCCAAGGAGAGAGGCAGGAAGGGAAGGGAGGAAGTGACCCACACAGGCCAGGTTCTAGGGAGCTGCAAGGGAATCAGCAATGTGCCCAGAAAGCTCCATGTCCCCATACCCTTGGAGACCCCAGCTCCCATGGTTCCAGGTGCTGATGTGGGTCACTGCTGTGGTGAAGTTTGTGATCCAGGGAAGACACCAGGGCAGAGAGGAGCACACCTGTCACCCAGTGCTTGGGAGATCAAGGCCAGTGGACTGGGTGAGAAAGTCCCAGAAGAAGAAAGGAAGGGAGGCATGGGGTGTACAGCCTGGGAGTACAGCAGAGCACTGAGTGACTCTCAGCAAACTTTTCAAGGGTCCCTCTCCCTGCTGAGAGGAACAGTCCAGTTGTTGGTATGACTTAGGCAGGAATGGAGGCTGGTGGTCGAACAGGAGCCAAGGAGGGAAGTATCTTGGTTCTGAAAGGACCACCTGAGCTCCCATCTCCCCTCTGGGAGGTGCTGATGGCATCTAGGATGGGGATAGTCGTTATCCCAGGCCGTCCAGGATGGTCCCAACCATTAGGAGCTTCAAGACCAATGTCAGATTCAGAATCTCACCCTAATTGGGATCCTGCCCCTGCCAGCTTCTCTCCCACCTGACCTGGTCCTGCCGCTTGAGTTAACTTAGCAGGTACTTCATCAGATGGCTGAGGCCTCCTCCCTGACACATCTCGTGGTTTAGAGTGGCATTAACTACATCTCACTGGCTCCCGACAGTGACATAGATCGGCTGCTTCTGACTCCACAACAACCACATGAAAAACAAGAGTGTTGGGAGAGCCAATTCATTACCCAGCTGTTAAGAGTAACAAAGCAGGCACCCAGGTCTGCCTGATCAGGCTGTAGGTGGCTGCCCCTGCAGGGTGATACGGCAGCCGCAAGCCCCTCCTCTCCAGCACCTTGACCCAGCAGGGCCCAGCTTCCAGGGTACCACAAATGGATGGGTTAATTCGTTTCCTGCCCGGTTCCTCATCAGATACACGCACAGAATCAGCAACCACCTCAGAGAGTGCGGCTTTTACACGGCAGGTGCTGAGAACCACACATGCCACAGAAGGAAATAAAAGCGACTTCAGGACAGAGATGCTTTTATTGGGGTCAGTTTGCTTAAAAACTAGGTTTTTCCTCTGCAGGTTATTCTTGCAGGCTTAGACCGTGCGCAACAAAAATCACAGTTCCAGGTGGTATCTTTAAGGAGCGTTAATTAGGGCTTTTGGCACTTAGAACATGAAACATTTTAACATTTTTCTGAAAAGCAATTTGCCTACATCAGCTAATTAAAATACCCAGCTTTCCACAGAGGGGTAGCAGGAAGTGAGCGGAATCCTCATTTCTAAGCATCTGCTCTAGGGTTAAAAATTCAAATTCCTGTTGCTTCTACTTCTTGGTCAAGGTCCTCTGAAGGCTGCTTCGTGTTGCTCTGAGCAATGCGCTCAAGAGCACTTAAGGAAAGTTCCCTGTTTCCCTCACGTTTGGAATCTATAACTGGAACAATGTGGAAAGATCTTGAGCATAACGGCTGGCCCACTAAACCAGGGGCCACAAAACTAGAGTTGAAGGCGGAAACCGGCCCTTGGCTTGTGTTTGTAAATAAAGTTTTATTGGTGCATAAGCAGACTCATTGGTTTGCACACTGGCTTTCATAATTCTCAGTGTTCACAAAGCTGAACCTGTCAGCCCAATGCATTTTCCCCTTACAGAGAAAGTTTGCTGGACTTGGTGCTAAGTTGTCTGGTCATGGCTTTCCATCCAGGAAGCCCTCAGCTGTGGCTCGGGGATATTGTTAGATTGAAGGTGGAAAGAGAACCTGAGAAAGAGCAAGGGTTACCTTTATCTGAATCTCCTCCATTTCCCCTCCCCCCACACGCACTTAAAGCAACAGTCCAGGGATGTAAGAGGCTGGGAGGGAGGAAAGGGTGAGGAATGGCTGTGTCTCCCTTCACTGTTTCTGGCTCGTTACCCTCATGTGTAAAGCGGATCATAGCACCAGCTTTATGGAATGGACAGGCTGTAGGGATGTAGGGATGTAGGGATGTAGGA
Source organism: Rhynchomys soricoides (assembly GCA_019843965.1). Classification (NCBI taxonomy): domain Eukaryota; kingdom Metazoa; phylum Chordata; class Mammalia; order Rodentia; family Muridae; genus Rhynchomys; species Rhynchomys soricoides. Next base: position 162,011 of record JADRCH010000259.1, read on the forward strand.
TATACCCCTGTCAGTGGCTTTGCAGAGGCCCTGGTACTGCTAGATACATCTGGGAAGGAGGCAGAACCAGAGGCTATCAAAGATGCTACAGGGATCCAATGACATCTGCAGCGGTCCACAGAAAGAAAATTTTTGCAAATCTATAAACATAGAAGGCACTCAACTCAAAAATGAAGACACCTGCCTTTAATCCCAGCACTAGGGAGGCAGAGGCAGGCGGATTTCTGAGTTCCAGGACAGCCAGGGCTATACCGAGAAACCCTGTCTCGAAAAAAAAAAAAAAAAAAAGACACCTGGGGAATGCTGGGTGTGCAGGTTGGAATGAGAATGTCCCCAATAGGCTCCGGTATTGGAGCACTTGATCCTCCGTTGGTTGTGTTTGGGGGACAGAGTTTTGACAGTGCAGCCTTGCTAAAGGAAGTACGTCACTGAGGACGGGCTTTGAGATTAAAAGTCTCTCATCACTTCTGGTTTGTGAGCCCTTAATTAGCTTCCTGCTCCCACTACGGTGCCTGCCACACCTCCTTGCCAAGACAGACTCTGATCCCTCCCGGACAGATAACCAAATTGAAGTCCTTCTGTAAGTGTGCTTTGTCATAGAGGTTTTCATCACAGCAACGGAAAAGTAATCTAATACAGTGAAGAGGATCAGGGGTTCAAATCCAGCCTCTGCTACTTAGCAATTTTAAGGCCAGCCAACCTGAGCTACAGGGTGCGATGAACAGAATGACTTTGGAAGTCTGGCAGGTCTTCCAAAACAGAAACATGAATGACTACATCGGATACAACAATCCCACTGCTAAGCATCCCAGGAAAACTGAAGCCCACATGTAACCACACGGATTTCAAAGCAACGTGATTCATAGCAGCCCAAAGCCAAAGGACTCCAAATGTCCAACAACAGAGGAATTCCAGAACAAGTCCTGAGGGCACACTGCAGTACCACACTCACATGGAGTCCCAGAGCATATCCTGAGGCTTCTGGACTCTGCACTTCTGATGTTGGACCCAAGTTCTTGGGGCTGGGGTCGCCTGTGCACTGAGATGTTAGGTACTGGTGTGGGCATCAGCACTAGTGGCACCACTGAACACATATTCCTTGGCAGTGAAAAAACATTCTCAGGGCTGGCTAGATGGCTCAGCAGGTAAAGGGGTTTGCAGTCAAGCTTGAGGAACTGAGTTCAATCCCTGGGACCCACACAGCAGGAGACCACAACATACAGCAAGTTGCTCTCTGGCCTCCACAAGAATTCCATGACACACACACATCCACATACGTACATATACACATAAAGATGTATAATAAAAAGCCTCCAGACATGACTGAATGCTGCCCTGGGGGGGTTCCCTCCAATTCAACATGACTGGCTTAGGTCAATCTTTCCCAGGTCGTGTGAGCCACCTCCAATCCTAAAATACAGTAGAAAGATCCCAGAGGTCACTGTTTAAACCGTTCACAGATAGACACTCAGGCCAAGGTAAGCAGAGACACAGCAGAGCCAGGGAAACTAAGGAGGTAGCTTTTCTCTGAATTTGGAGATAAGTCAGCCCTTCTGAAGACTGGGCATTGGGTAGCTAGCGCTGCCACAGCAGAATGCCACATGGACTGAGCTTTCACATGGCAGAGTTACCTCCCCAGAGCTCTTAGATGGAGACAGTGGTAGGCGGGGTTCTCCTGAGGTCTCTCCATGGCGCAGTCGGTCACCTTCTCCCTTTGTCTTCTCATGGTTGTCCTTCTGTGTATGGTAGCTCCTCTCTCTCTCTCTCTCTCTCTCTCTCTCTCTCTCTCTCTCTCTCTCTTCCTGTAAGGACACTGGGCTGGGCTTATCGTAGTGCTTCCTATGAACTCAGCCACTTCTATTAAAAAAAGAAACATTTTTAAATCACAATGATTTTCTTAGCACATGAGTATGTATAGGTGCACCACTGTAAACAGGTAGAGGCCAGAAGCTAACTTATTTCGAGTGGTTTCTCTCCTTCCACCATGGGTCCCAAGAATCAAAATCATGTCAGGCTTGGCAGCAAGAGCCTTTACTCACTGAGCCGTCCCACCAATTATTTCCTTAACAACCACGTTCTGCAGTATGGGGGTAAGGATGCAACTTATGACTCTGGGGACTCCCAACTCAGCCCATGACAAGGACCACAGGACCACAAGATGCAGCCCACTTGTCAAAGCTGGCCTAAAATGCTAAGTTCCCCTTCTAGGACGGTCTCCCAAATCCCTTCCTGGCAATGACCAGTGGATTGAAAGTGAGGCTGGAGAGATAGTCCGGTGGTTAAGAGCATCTGCTGCTATCCCAGAGGACCCAAGTTTGGTTCCTAGTACCTATGTCACATGGCTGGAAACTGCCTGGGACTCCAAATTAAGTGCCTCCAATGCCTCTAGCCTCCGTGGGAACCTGTACTTGTACACACCACCACACACATATACATAACTAAAAATAATAAGTCTTTTTTTTTTTAAGTGTAAACTTTTGCTTAAACAATAACCCAACCCCAGGCCAAATAAAAAATTTCAGGACAAACACCTAACCTGCTACTCCCAGGGACCCCACTGAAGACCCCCACTTCCCATGCAGAAGGGGCAGGAATTCTTCACAGTGGAGGGTACCCCGCCACCTCGGCTGAAGCTAGGAAGACATTGCAAATTTTCCCTTCATTTGTGTCTATAAAACAGAGATGAGAAGACCTGCCTAGGTCAGGAGGGTGGGTGGCAGGTGAATCACAAGCGGCCTTTTTAGCACCATATCACATAGGGCATGCTCACAATGTGACCTCCAGAGGTATCTGGAGACACCTGGTCTGGACTTCCCACCAGGCAGATGGTTGTGTGTGACCTTGAGCCAAAACAAACCAGAGCATTGGTATCTTCTTCCACTGATGAGATCAAAGGGGTGAGCACCTCAGAGAAGGGGCAGGAGTCCCTTCATGCTCCTGTTCACCGTCACTGAAAATGGCTAAGAAGATGCACCTCCGTTTTGTCCTGGCTGGGACAGAGGCTGAGAAAGGGGTGCCAAGGGACAGTAGCTTATTGCCAGAAGTAGGTTTATTTTCTTCTCCCTGAGGGTCCTGGTCCCCAAAAATGCCAGGCCTAGGAAGGAGTCCTGATTTGCTGCCCCATCAGACTCTCTACCCATAGTCATTGTTTTGGTGGCATCCTGGGGAAGTCTGAACCACGATCAACACTAGGCTCCCATCAGGGATAGAAAAAAATGTAACTGGTGCCACCAAGTGGCAAAGTCAGCAACTGTCAGCATGCGTGCCTCCAGCCCTGAGCCACATTGGCTGCTGCCAAAAGCAAGGTCCTTAAGATCATGCTTGACTAGGTCTGTGGTCCCCTGCAATGCTAAATCAGGTCAGCGAGCTTATTTGTGTCAAATAAATCAGCCAAACCAACTGGTGAGCTGCCTTGAGACTATTTGTCTTGGGTTAGCGCTAAACTCAGACTTCCGGCAAAAACCCAGGCAGGTTTGGACGCCATGAATGGAGCCCAAGGAGCTTGACCTGGAGCGATGTGCAAATCCACACCCACCAGGAAGATTTGTGTTCAGCATGGGGGAGGGGAGCTGCATGTGTCGATGGGAGACAGCACAGCTCCAAACAGGAACTTTAAGGGACACCTTCACACTGAAGTCCCTGAACCTTTTAGACAATCCATTGTGTGGATGAGGCTCTTGCTGATGGGGATCCGACATGCACTGTCCGGGTATGACTCTTCTTTCCCCATGCTGCCTATTCAGGAAGACATTGGTCCCTGGAGCCTTCTTTGGACCTTTCTTTTTTTAAAAAAAAAAAAAAAATTAAACATTTATTTTTATCTGTATGATGTTTTGTCTACATGTATGTAGGTCTCCCATGTGCACACCTAGTACACACAAGGCAGATGGAAGCATTGGAACCCAATGGACTTACAGATGGTTGTGAGCCACCATGTGGGTGCTGAGAATCAAACCCAGGTCTCCTGGAGGATCAAGTCCTCTTAATTGCTGAGCTATCACACCAGCACCGTTTATTCTAATTTTTTATTAGTTCTTTGTGAATCTCACAGCTTGCGCCCCAGTCCCACTCATCTCCCTTCCTCTTGTACCTGCCTCTCACCCTTGAATCACCCCCAAAAGGGGGGGGGGAGAAGAACTCTTTGTGGAAGCTGTAGTGTGTCCCACAGTGTACCCCCTTGTCCACCCTTCTTTGCTTGCAAATGTTCATTGCAACGATTCATGGGTCTGGTACAAAGCCTCTCTGACTTCTGTTACTCTATCAATTCTGGACTCTCACTGGGACTCCTCTCAGATAGCCTGTTGTTGCCCTGTGTTGTGGAGATCCTGCAGCTTTGGATCTGTAGGACTGGCCCCTTCCTGCACTCCAGCAGTTCATCGATGGGGTAAAAGTGGGGTGAAGCAACTCAAAGCCCTAAATCCAAGCCTGAGAAGCAGCTAAGCTGGTCTCTCCAGCGACCCCTGCCATCAGGGCCAGCTCTACCTTGCTGCCCAGGGGAGATCCAGGGCCCACTTTCCTTTGCTGGCGAGGGACAGGGCCAGTTCTCCCACTTTTATGACCTTGGGGTCAGTTCTCCTGCCTGCCATAGGTGGCAAGGGGTGAGGATGGGGAAAGACATCTCTCCCTCGACCAAGTTGACACACCATAGAAAAGTTGCTGGGCCAGCTCTCCCATGCGCACATCCTCGGGGCCAGTCCACCTTTGTCCCGGCCATCAGGATCAGCTCTACTGTGCTGCCCAGGTAAGGTGCAGGGCTTGCTCTCCTGAATGCTGCAGGGGGTAAAGGGCAGGGCCAGCTCTCTTGCCCGCCTCAGGTGGTGAGAGCAAAAAGGAGGGGAGGGAATTGGTCCCTCATCCATACCATCACAAGGAAGTTGGCAGCAGGGCCACTTACCCACAATCCCCCAATGTGTGGGCCCACTCTCCCAAGTACTGGACGTGGCTACTTTCATATCCCCTTACAGGGCTAGCTCTCCTAGGGTGACCAGGTGAGAGGTGGGGCTAATTCTGCACAGCCCTCAGATATCAACATGACCCCAGGTAGCCAATCAGACCAGGGACATCTGTCTGGCCATTGGTGGTAGCAGACTCTGTTATTGCATGGTTCCTGGTGGCAGCACAGGCCAGGACCCCACCCTGGTCCCAGGTGGCATCGCTGGCTACTTACATCAGGCTGTTCCTCGCTACCCTTAAGTCTCCAGTTCTGCCTCTCTTCACTGTGCCCACATGCTTGTCCGGGGTCTCTGAGTGTCTGGGTCATCTCAGGAGTAGTCTCAGGAGTGCTATGCCTCACTTACTGGCACAAGGCAGGGGGCATCTCAAGCATGGCCTTATCACCCCAAGATCTGGGCGGTGCTAGACTGGTGGTCATCTCAGGCTAGTTACCTGGCTGGGCCCCATGGCACCCGTCTGGTGGCCATCTCGGGCTTGTTCCTCACCTGCCCAAGTGGCCCCATGTGAGAGGGTGTCTGTCTTGGGCTCACTCCTGTGGCGCTGGACTGAGTCATCTCACGTACACTTTTATCAGGGAATGTTAGGCTACTGAGCATTCAGATGTTCACAGGTCAGAATACTGAGCATAGACATAGGCTATCTCCTCTCTGCCACCTACTGACACACATGTGAAACAGCAGACACACCTGCAAGGCCTCTAGGGTCAGGGCTTTTTATTCTTTTATACGTACTTAGCAATTTTTGTAGAATCAACAATATGCCCAAGAAATATGGAGTATCCTCGACTTGTCAGCATTTCAGGGACAACATGGCCAGTCCCAAAGATGCTGGATGCTGCTCAGCTCTGGCCTTGGAAAAAGCCTGGAACCTAGCTGTGAAAAACAAAGACTTCTCTCTCCATTGGGTAAAATCAGAGGAAGAAAGAGGGTTAAGAATGCAGATCTGGCCAGGCAGTGGTGGCCCGAGCCTTCAGGGAGGCAGAGGCAGGCGGATTTCTGAGTTGGAGGCCAGCCTGGTCTACAGAGTGAGTTCCAGGACAGCCAGGGCTACACAGAGAAACCCTGTCTCGAAAAACCAAAAAAAAAAAAAAATGCAGATCTGACAGGAAAGCCATTATAAAGGGCTGTAACTTCTCATCGGCATCACTTCTCCAGGCAGACAACTGAATGTAAACTCTGGGAGTTGGCTCTAACTGAATAAAGTCAACCTGACAGAAACATGGCACTGTCAAATAGCATGTAGTGGGATTCCATTTTTATTTATGAACAAATATAAGGTAGACACTTAGACATAAAATGTGGCAAAACTTCCCATTGCAGTTGTGGGTATCCTTTGAGATTAGGAGCTAAAGGGTTCAATTTCATTTTGAAGGCTTGCTTTTAGGGTTTCTACCTTGAATGTGATACCCGTATGCTGAGAGATGTCTAGACAGGTCCTGCATGGGAAATCTGCCATGCTCTGGGCATCTCTGCTCAAGGCCATTGAGTTCTTCAGCGCTGAGTGAAGGTAATCTGCACTCACACAGCTTTGTGCATCCCAGAACTTACACTTATGACAGAACCACAGCAGCGGTCTCCACAGGTGCAGGGCAGCAAGCATGACAAATAAATGGTACCCAAGAAAACCAGAGAAGGAAGATGAGACTGTCCAGGTTTGACCAATCTCCGGGTGCCTCGGAGAGGAGTTGCTTTGAGAACTGGGGTCCCATCGGCTGGTCCCCCACCCCCCGTGGGGAATGCAGTCCACAGTGAGCAATGAAGAGACAGGGCTCTGGTCCTATTTGCCTCAGTGCTGGGATCTCCTGATGGTCAAAGCTAAGATGTGGGACCAATAAATGTGTTAGCAATTACTGTCATCGAAAAGGACAAGGAGAAGCCAAAGCCAGAAAGATGAGGTTATCCAAGTTCATGGATGCCTGGGCTCCTGTGGGGTGCGTCAGGATGCGGTTCACAGGTTCCAGACCACTGTTCTTACACAGTACACAACTGTACATGCACCATGCACACACACACATGACGAATGCATGGGACACGCTTAGGGCAACACACAGATGGTCGCATTTGTCATCTGAATCGCCAACATCTAATTGAGAAAATATTTTATTAAACTTTAAAATACAATGTGCTTCAGCCAGGTCTCGGTATGAAACCCAAGCTGTCCTTGGATTCTTCTGCCCAGCCTTCTGAGTGCCGGAAAGTAAACCACCTGCCGCCGTGCCTGGCCCTACATCTATTCATTTGTGTGAGCTGAACCCCACCCCACGTTTTGATTGACCATTTATTTTATTCCGTCTTTCTTCTTATAGGTTACCACAGAGCTTTTCGAAGTGAAGCCTGAAATAACTGTGTTTCTCTCTTGATGCCCTTCCCCCCTTTTGCCTTTGAGTTGGGGGGGGGATGTCTCTCTGTATCCCAGGCTAACCTCAAACCCACCCTTCCACCCTTAGCCTCCTGGAATTTAAACCTCAGCCCAACCTCTCCGTTAACTTCCCCTCCCGTGACACTCGGGCAACTGGCTCACATTCACAAACCTATCTTTCTAATAGAGTTAGCGTGGTGGTTTGTAACACAGGGGCAGTCCTTCCCTGACCCCTGGCCCTCGGTGGACTTTTGGCAGTGTCTGGAAATATTATCTTCACAGCTGGAAAAGGGAAGATACCACTTGTCCCTAATGGGTTGGGAGTTTACGATGCTGCTCCCTCCCCGGCCCAAGGCGTCCAGGACAGTCACACCACGGGATGCTGGCAGTGCTGAGGTAACTGAGCCCAGCTCTAGGTCACCACTGTGCCCAAGGCTGAACCAAGAACTCCCAGCACTGAGCGCTGACTTCATTATCTCCCCACTCTGGAGAAATGTCATGCTAAAGTGCTGATTCAATTACGCTGGGATCCCCACAGGACATGGTCACATAACAGCACATTCCTGCCTCAAGGCACCGTGCAGTCACCATCCACCCAGCAGACACTTGTCTGCAGAATGAGCTCGGAGTTTGTGACCTACGGGTGGCGGGCTCAATGAGAGGTTGGTGTCATGGACAGCTCGGTTCTAGACCACAGTCATGCTATTCTAAGATAGGAATGTGTATGTGTGTGTGTGCACACGTGCACGCCTGTATACATAGGCACCACACATGTGTTTTTCCTGTCCTATGTGGATGTCACACAGGCCTGCAGATAACAAACCCACATGCAGAGTTTCCAAGGAAGAAGCATGCCTTTTTTGGTTGGTTGGTTGGTTTTTGCTTGGAAAGTCAGAGGAAGAAGAAAGTAGCTGGTGCTTATCTCTGGCTTTGTGATTTTTAGTTTTAGGTGGGTTATTTTATCATTAGCGTCGGGTCCAAAAACCAAAACCAACCAGCCTACCTCAGGACAAATGGCTGCCTATGGTGCCTGCTAGCCCGCTAACAGAGGCACTGGCCTCTAGGCTCACTTAGTCACTGCTGCCTACGGGTGCCCAGCTTAGTCTCCAGCTTCCCTTCCCCCAACCCCTGGTCCCTTTAGAACCGCGCCATTGTGGCCATGCACTCCCGATCCTCCTCACTCCTTTGTCTTCCCCTCTCTCGTGGCCATGCTCGCCCACTCCTTTCTCCCCATCCTCCGGACAATTCCAGATGCCTCTGGCCGTGCTCCCACTCTTTCATATCCACAGTCCCTTCCCCTCAACCATCCCTTGGAGCGGTCATGGCCTCACTATACACTTAGATGGTTCTGAATTCCCTAATTAGAAACCAAACCAAACCAACTCTCTCAGCATAAGTTCCTCACCACCACAACCAATGCTCTTCCATCCTGCCTGCCCGCAACCCCTCTTCCTTACCTTACAGCCTCTCAGGGGCTGCCAACACTGGCCTCTCAGGAGGTAGTCTCACTCAAGATACCTCAGGGCATGCTCACAGATAAACATGTGACTCCATTTTCTAAATGAAAAGCCCAGGACTCAAAGGTCACTGCGGAGAAACAGTGGTTCCAGGCTCAGGCCACATTCCAGTCCTGGCTGTGAGAAGCAGCCAGCTCATGATTTACTTGCAGAGCCCTAAGCTTGGAAGAACCGAACCAAGGATCCCAGTGCGCCACTGCTCCCCACGCCAGTCCTGGGAAGGCCCGGGGTCAGCCTTCGGGGTGTGTGAAAGGCTCCATCTTTGCCCTAAAGGACCTCCTTTACTTCTGTAAGAAAGCACAACCCTGGCTGACCTGGGGCTAAATTCTTCTCCTGTACCTGCTTCAGGACCCTCTTGTTTCTTCTCTCTAAGGTTACACAGTGGCATCTCAGCATTCCCAGTAAGAAGCCCAGTGTATGCACCCTGAGAGGGGAGGGAAGCGCTTGAGACCTACCTGTCTGCAGCCCCTCACACTTAATAACATTCCACATCCCTTCGAGGCCGAGGATGTTCTCACCACCTTCTTTCCTGGAGCCCCACAGACATCTTGCGATTGACTTGAGTCTTGTACACAAAACTACAGCCTCTGATCCTAGGAGCCCCATCAAGGGAGCTCAAAATCAGCCCTTCCAGGGAGGTGAGTGGGGGCCCTTCACTGGCCAGTGCCATGCTTGTCTGAAATATTGAGAACACACACACACCTACTTGACTAAAACACAAAATCACATTCCACAGCCAATTTGAAAGTGACGTGTTACTGACTTCGTGTGGATGAAGATGACAACTCTGCCCTCTCCTATCTGGGATAAGGGAAGGTCATCCGTTCTTAGGGGAGCCGTGCAGAGGTGATTCTGCACTAGAGGACATGGGGGCAGGACTCAAGACGAGCTCCTCTGTGGGTTTGAACATTCTGTCTTGGCTGCAACTTGGGAGGGCCTATCTCTTGCCATTTCCTAATCGACTGAGTGAAGCACAAGCAGACTGGATTCTTGATCACAACGGTGCAGACCATAAACTCACAGACATATACAACTTGCCTTTCGGGTGCCAAGTCGGGGAGAGCTGGCAACAGGCATGACTGCTCACACTAAACCTGGGTCAGCACTCTTAAAGCTGAAAATCACTCAAGGGCAAGGCTGACCAACTCGACTGCCGACCAAGGCTGGACTCCCCCCAGCTGAGAAGAGTCAGGAGTTCAAGGCTGGTGTCAGACACATACCACATGTCGGAACATGCCAGAACATTCCAGTATGTGCAAGAACGTGCAGGCTCACCCAGTTCTTTCATGAAGTTTGAGTCAACACACGGAGAAGCCCAGAGCAAACAGAAGAGAATCACTGGGATCTGACACTAAAAATCCATTCGCTGGCCAGGGCCGTGGCTCAGGAACAGCAAGTCTGCCAGTCACATGCAAGTCTGCCAGTCACACGCAAAGTCCTGGGTTCGACCCCAGCATGGCAAGACAAGAGTGCAACTGCCCATCAGTCTGTCCAATTCCGACATGAATAGCAGGAGGAAGCTTTAAGGAAATTCCATCCTGAAGGTACACACAGCTGTAAGACAAGGGTCCACAAGGCCACTGCTAGGAAATCTTGAGACTCACGGCCAGTTCCAGGTCAACCTGAACCAAAACCTCAAAACACCATGGGCCACCCACCGTAAGGGTTGTCGAAGGGTCTGGGGAGGAAGTGTGTGTTAATGGCTAGCCTAAAAACAGGATGGGAGAGTGCAGGAGGTGACCTTAGGTTTCACACCCCTGACACGACCCCGGCCTTTGGGACGCTCCCTAGACTGTGGCTACCACATTCATCTCCCACTGACAGTGGATGAGGAACTTGCTATAGGCTGGAGTAAGAGCTGGGGTTTTTCCTTACATACGCCACAGGGAGCGGAGAGTAGCCAAGAATGAACGGCCGCTGCGCGTGCGGGTGCACGCGCGCGCGCACACACACACACACACACACACTCACCAGTCCCCACTGGCTTCTGTGACAGACAAGGGAGAGGCTCCCCTGCCCTGAGGCTGAGGGGTTTCAAGGAGACACAGCGACGGCAAACTGTCCTGGGAGAGTCAGCCAGGGATTCAGGCTTCCTAACCCCCTTTTCAGTACATGAGCACACGGAGGCAGCTCTACGAAGACTCGGGGGAGGTTGGGTGAGGGGACCGGCTCCTCCCTGAGGCTTTAGGCACCGCTGAATGTTAGGATACAAAGCCTGCTAGTCAGATGTGAAAACGGAACCAGAACTGAGTGCGTACACTCACACTCCTGGAGACAAACGTCCATCTGGTGCAGGAGCACGCACTTGTGACGCTCAGGAACAGAGAGCAACGGTCACCTCCTCTGATGTATTCATCTGGACAGGCAAAGGTGTCCGGCACTCTGAAAAGTCAATAAGTAACTACAACGTAGGGTCACAAAACAGAAGCAAGCGCCCGGCCTCTGACCAGCAGTCCCAGGGCTCTGTAAGGTGCCAGCACCTCAGCCAGCCTGCTCTATAGAACGGCTCGGCTCATCTGCTCCAGCTGTCGGTGAGGGAGCCAGAGACACCGAAGCCACAAGACACGGTCAAAGCCAAGGATCCTTGCGTGGCTTTCACCTTCATTACTCCAGTGGACCAGACTGGTTCTGGGTGTGCATCTGTCAGGCCTCATGCAGGGAAGAGTTCAGGTGGGCTCTCTCCGTAGCAGTACTTGGCTATGGGGTCACGGTACGTGTTCTCATGTTGCACGCTCTGTTGGCGAAGGGAGACAGGAGCATGTTAGAGAGGATCAGCTGCAGCGACAGCCACACGGTCTCTGCCCGACCTCTAGCACGCCTAGAAGGTTTCCAGGGACTTTCTAGTATGACGTAGGATTGCTGGCGCTGAATGCCATGAGGGACGGGACATCACTGTGCCATTTCTTCTTCTGTCCGCCAGGGAGCCTCTGAACAATCTCGCGGCATGCTGGGCATTCTGAGACTACTCAATCCATCCAAAAAGAGCAAGTTAGATGACCGGAGCTAACACAGTGCTTGCTCCCAAGCCTGAGAACCTCGGCTCCATCCCCAGAACCCACAGAGAATGAGAAGCGAGCTGTCAGAACTGTCCTCTGACCTCTGAGTGCATGTGGTGGTGTGCTCCAACCTCAACAGTAAATATGAAAAGAGCAAACAAACAGAATAAATCTGAAACAGATGGAGATACAGTGGACCAGTGGGATCGGCCTCTGACCCTGTGGTTGGACAGAACCAGTCCCTGGCGAGGAGTCCTGACACGTCAAATGGCAGTCATGTACTAAGGGCCTGTACACCAGCCAAGCACCCTCCTCAAGAGCCCCTCGGGCTGGGCACAGCAAATGAAGTTGAGCCCAGACAATGCCCGGCTCCCACCCCCATTGATAGATTCTCCCCCCCTCCCCAGCCATTTCTTCTCATTCAAGCAATTTGAGGCTTTGGCTGGTCTAGAGCTCATTAATTAGCTTCTGCCAAAACCATGCACCATATTAATTCCACTTAAGAGACCCGGCTCCGGGCACTCAAACCAAGTGGCCATTGAGAATTATCTCTATTTGCACAAGAGGAAGAGACTCCGGCTCAGTCAGCCGCAGGAACCTACCGTGCCGGTTCCCTTTTCTAGGGTTAGTCAGGAAAAGCAAGTGAATCAACCTCCTTTTGCTTCCACTCACCCAAGAAGCCCCTCATGGAGACCGGTGGAACTTCACATTCTCTGAGCTCCCTCTCTCCTGACCCAAGATGTTCTCAAGTAAAGCAGAGACGGGAAAGGGGATTGACAAGCACAAAGCCAAAGCGTATACTAGAGGGGTGTGCTTGTGTAAGAGACATGTGGTTCTCTGAGAAAGGGCAGGGACAAGTGCCTAGCCACAAAGACAGGGAACTTGGGTAGGCCAGATGGCTCAGCATGCAAAGGTGCTTGCCACCACGGCTGAGGACCTGAGCTTGGTCCTTAAAATCCACATGGTGTCGGGAGAGAACAGACTCTTACGAGTTGTCCTCTGACTTGTATCTGTGTGGCTCTGAGCCCAGAATAAATGTAAAAGGGAAGGTAAACAGAGATGGGGGCAGTGATGGGGGTAGAGGCCCTCCAGCGCACCCCCTGTTATGAGAACAGAACACTCAAGCGCAGGCAGTGTATGCCCACCCTAGAAGTCTCAGGTGCCTGAATAGCCACCTCCTATCCCCTTGGGTCTTCTCAATGACTGGTACTGGATCTAACTCTCTCACCCCAACACAGCAGAGCACGTCAATGAAGCCCCTTTCAGCCCTGGCTCTACCCAGATCCATCAGCTAGAGTTCCCCAGCTCTCAGTCCCTCTTGCATCCATCCCCAGCCCCACTTCTGACCTGGGAGGAGGTCCTGCATTTAGCCAAGCACAGTTCAAAGTGGTCTTCAACGGCCATGAAGAGGTTCTGGAAGGCCACCGCTGCCCGGTTGAGGAAGCGCTCCAGGAGAAGTTGCTATGGAAATAAAGCATTCAGTACTGGGTAGTAACTGCTGGCCAAGCCAGCCCACCTGAAGGGCAGGAAGGAGCTGTCTCTCTCATTCACCAGATACCAGGTTAGCAATAGCACTGTCTTCTCTGCAAAGGAACCGTGAGATGGCAGACATGCTCCTCTCTCAGGAGAGGCCACTGCATCTATAGAACACGGCAGGAGGTTCCTAGCTCTCCCCCTAAAATGCACAGAAGACAAGGGATGGGGAGCTGGAACCTGTACCTTGCTGGGCTGCAGACAGCAGGAGACACAGTACTCATAGGCTTCACAGCAGCCGTTGGCCAGGCACCCATCACAGCAGTACTGCTTTGTGCTGGAGACACTGACATCACAACAGCCATTGGCCAGCAGATCCTTCCTCTCGCAGACATAGCCTGAAACCAGAGACAAAGCTCAGCAGGAAACTAGCCACCTGCCCTCCCTCTGAGGATAAAGAACTGCACAGAAAGAAGGCAGACAGGAGCCAGGGCATACTGAGCACCAGGACCAGACATGGAAGTAACATGTCCCAGGGCTGGCTTCGCCTGGGCAGAGGATGATGCGAAGTTGGACTCCTCGGTCATCACTAGATCCGAGTTGTTACCACGCTCAACCACTTTCCAGTCTACTGCTTAAGTGTGAGCACGGCGCAGGCCAAGTCATGCCCCAGCTGCGGTGCAATGTAAGCACGCAACCTTTCACCTGGACCTCTTTCAAAGAGTCCGCAACGAGGCACCCACTCACAACACTAGTGCTTTGGAGATTTAAGAAGGAAGCACGTGGCTTTTGATGGCGTGTTACTGTGGTGATTTGAAGGGATTGTTAAAATAGGAGGCCACAGTTGACTTTCATGACTCTGCTTCCGGTGTTTGCACACAAACGGGGAGACACAACCACACCCCAGAATTAGAGATGTTCCCAAATCCTCAAAAGAGAAAAGCCTAATCCAATCCACAACTGAGAGTCCCCATCACACAGATATGTGCACCCAGGGTCAGCCAGCCTCCTCACTGGGGCTACCACTCAGAGCTTCTAGGCAGATAGTTCCCTGCACCCTGAGGAGCAGAACAGAAAAGTCTGTAAGTCTACGGGGGCCACCACCCAACTTCCAACATGCCCCCAGTGGCCATTTAGGCCTTCAGGTATGTGTGCATGTGAGGGGCCCTCAGGTGTATGCAAGAGCCCTCTGGTGTGTGTTCGAACCCTAAAGTGTGTGCAGGGGCCCTCAGGTATGTGCAGGGGCCCTCAGGTGTATGCAGGAAGCCCTCTGGTGTGTTTGTGTGTGTGGACCCTAAGGTGTGGGAAGGAGCCTTCTGGTGTGTATGGGGGCCCCCTCGGGTGCGTGTAGGGGCCCGCAGGTGTGCAGCAGCTGTTCCCAACCAGCCAGTCTGAGCACCCCAGCTCTGTCCTCAGAGAATGGGGCTGGTGGAGGATAACTTGTTTTTAGAACTGCTCTGGAAAACAAGGTCTGTGTGGGAGCTGGCAGAATGCTGCCGATCAGGGACACTAGGGGGCCCTCAATACTTGGGAGACCAAGAGAGGACCATTCCCACCGCCAGGAGCTGGTGGCTTCTGTTGTTTCTGCTGCTGCATCTCAGGGGTGGAGAGATGAGCATTCTGATGTCCTGGTAAACACTTCCTTCCCAGCTGCCCCGACTCATGCTGTTGACAAGGCTTCTAAACAGAATTCCCAGAGAGTCAGTGCGCTCCTCAGGATTCTGCCCCAGATGATAGCAACACAGCAACTCTGTCTGTGTCAAGGAGATGAACAATACTGTGCACACCCCAATGTCACCCGCCCACACCACCTGTCCTTCCCTTTGGGAAGCTGAAAGCTACTATCGCCAATCCCCCACCTCTTGGCTTTGAATTCTGGTACTCACTTCTCCGTGACTAGGTCTAATTTCTGGGGGAGAGCAAGCTCACCCAGGCCTCTCCACATGTATCATGAATCATGCAAAAATTACCTTTACTTTCTGAAGTCATTCTTATTTTTAACTGTATGCCTGTGTACATGTGAGCGCAGATTCCTGCAGAGGTCAGAAGAGGGCCTTGGATCCCTGGGAGCTGAAGTTACAGGCAGTTGGAGAGCTGCCTTCCCTGGATGCTGGGACTCCAAACCAGGCCCCCTTAAAAGAGCAGTCAGTGCGCCTGGCCACTCAGCCATTATTCCAACCGTTTATTTTTGGCTGATAAACACACACACACACACACACACACACACACAAACCATACATAGGAATGGGTCATCAGGATGTTTCAATACACATATATACCAGGCAGTGATGGCATGCACCTTTAATCCCAGTGCCCAGGAGAGACAGGCTGATCTCTAAGAGTTTGAGGCCAGCCTGGTCTACAGAGCAAGCTCCAGGACAGCCAGGGTTGCACAGAGAAAGTGATGGTGCTTATCGGCTCTGAGGATGTTATTCTCACCAAGTCCTGGGAGACTAGGCCAGGCCAATGTGTTGGTCTTGCCTGGGAAATTAACTTCCAGCTCTTGAAAAGTTTGTGACTCTAATTGGCTACCTTGTTTAACAGTGCTGTTACCCTGGCGACACGGTAGCCTCTCGTTGCTAAACAGCATCAACAGTTGCAAGTTTTCTTTATTAAACCACTTTCCCCATATTTGTAAAGGCAAAGTAAAACCTGTGGCCCCTGTGGGATTTTTATTGATTAAAAAATTGAGTATTGGCCTTTCTTGCTTTCTTTCTTTTTTTTAATAGCCAAAGGAGTGTGTCTTTGTCTGACCGAAATTAACCATTTGAAGCTATGATAAAAGAAACTGACAAACTGCCAACTAACACTAAAACATCCTGCTTTCTGAGTCTGTAGACATAAGCCCTGGACTGCAGGCCCCTGGTCTACCTGTCAGCTAACAGCATTCTCTTGTGAGGCAACAGTCCTGTGCTCGACTTCTTTTTTACAAAGGATCTTACAGGCCAAACAAGATGGCTCAGCCAGTAGAGGTGCTTGCCAACAAGCCTGACAACCTGAGTTCAATCCCTGGGATCCACATGGTGAAAGGAAAAGACCCAACTCTGACAAGTTGTCCTCTGACCGTCACATACATGACATGGTGTACACACACACACACAGACACACGCACACACAGACGACGACAACAACACACACACACCAACAATTAGACAAGATGAGGAACCCCATGCCTGTGCCTGGTAGGCAGTGGCCTGGGACTGAGGCCAAGGCTGGTGCAGTAAGCAGAGGGAACTGAGAGGAATCTGGGTGCTCAGCCAAGCTTCCCAGATGCTGCAGGGATCTGGGATGGACACGGGCACCCCTGGAGACTACCAAGAAGCAAAGCATCGAGAAGGAAGGCCATCAAACCCAGAGTCCCTGCACCTTGAGTGCAGGGAGGGAGGCGTACCCAGCTCGTCAGTGATGAGGTGTTTCCCTTGAACGGAGTTCCGGCACTGGTTCCTGGGTCGGCTGCTGTTGCCTAGGTTAAACTGCACCTTCCACGGGATGGGCTGTTCCCGGTCTTGAACCTGGAGGAGGTTCCGATCTCTCACGGCCCTCTCTTCCTGCAATGAGACCACAGGGGGAGGAGAGTTCAAGGCACTTTTCGGGCGATCTCACCTGCTCGAAAGGAGTCTGTACCTCCATCTCTCTAGTCTCGCCCCGACTCTCCGGCACAGGTGCAGTCTATGCCATCAGCAAACCGTGCCAAGCTAAAGCTATCCTCCCCAGGTGCTGAGCTGATGTGCAGGGCCCCAGGAGCAAACAAAAGTCTACGGAATTCTGGGGGAAAAAAATTTCTCTCTGCCAGCAAGCTAAGTTTTTAGACACTAACACACACACCACTGGACAGAACACAAAGCCCGAATACTTTTACAAGGAAACTATAATTCTAATCAACTCTGACTGTCACCCGATACCTCTAGACCGGGAGGCCTCAGCTGCATAAGTGACTCACATACAAAACTGAATGGGGCCTGGGGATGGCTTTAGGGCCTGACAGCCTGCAAGGCTCTTCCTTGGTGTGAAAAAGCACACGGCAGCCATCCTTCGGCTGCTTCTAGATGCTGTTCTGCCTACACGGCCCTTTGCTGAGCCAGCCAGGAGAGGAGTGGCCCCTGGGTGAGAGAGAGAGAGCGCCTGGATCCCTTCTCTTAGACAGGAACCTCACCACTGAGCTAGGAGGAAGGAGCCCAGACACTGGAAAGCTAGAGAAGCATGAGGCAGCCATCTTGGAAAGCTTCTAGCCAAGAATGTATAACGAAAGAACTATAAAAGGCCCTCTCCAGTTGCCTTGTTTTGCGTTTTAAAACAGAGCTTCTCATCCTGTAGTTCAGGCTTGTCTGGAACTCAAGGCAATCCTCCTGCCTCAGCCTCCTAAATGCTGTGATTATGGGTGTGAGGCACCATGGCCTGTTCGGTTTGGAGGTTTTAAGGAAGGATCTTCCTGTGCAGCCTCAACTGGCCCCCACATCCTCCGGCAACAGCCCGCCAGGAGCTGTGACTATGGGATTAGGGTGTGCACCACCACGCCTGCTATCTTGATGGCTTTGTTTTCAAGCATCGCCAATGTTGCTCTGTAACTAAGGGGACCCTGGGCATTGGATGGCGACACAGGAAGTTCAGAAAACCCAAACAGGACCTTTGTCATTACTGTGGGAAGGCAATCTGGGAAGTTGGTGAGGTTGAAGAAGTGCTCACCTTGCTCTAGGAAACGCTTTATTGAGGGTAGTCCTACCGAAACCACACGCTGAGGTTTCCCATAGCTGTTTCAATGGCAGGAAAAACAAAAACATCAAACCAAACCAAAACCTAGAAACCTGACACCACAGAAATGTCTGACTAAACACCAGCAGGGATACACTGTCACCAAAAAGCTAAGTACTCATGACACCTCCCCTGACTCCTACCTTCTTACACTTCCTCCACTCCAGATTCTGTGTACTCTAGAAATGTTTAGATGACCTTGGTTATCTGGGTATATAAAAAACATATATACAGGGCTGGAGAGCGGACTCAACGGCTGGAAGCATTGGCTGCTCTTCCAGAGGACCCAAGTTTAGTTCCCAGAACTGGCACTGTGTAGCATACGACCGTCTATAACTCAGGCTCCAGGTTCCTCTGGCCTCTGTGGGCACCTGGACTCATGTGCACACACCCACACACAGACACATGCACACACAGAGTTTACAATGCAAAAAGGTTATTCATGCCGGGCAGCGGTGGCGCACGCCTTTAATCTCAGCACTTGGGAGGCAGAGGCAGGCAGATTTCTGAGTTCGAGGCCAGCCTGGTCTACAGAGTGAGTTCTAGGACAACCAGGGCTACACAGAGAAACCCTGTCTTGAAAAACCAAAAAAAAAAGGTTACTCACCCTTGGAATAATCTTACTTTTCATTTTATATGAAAACACGCTCATTGTGAATGGTAGAAGGAAATAACTGGCCTGGAGAACCTATACCATCCTTGCAGGTTTCTTGCCAAGCTAACATCATCACCTCCAAAGGAAAGATTTACTTAAAAAAAAAAACAAACAAAAAAAAAACAATGCTTATCAACATGAAATTCAGAAACCCCAACACTTAAAGAAAAGCTCACTTGTTTTTTGCAGGTTGGCCTCTGACCTCTGACCCAGGGTATACTGGCATCACCATCGATTGCTCTTGACACTAATTGGACAGTAAAATATTTCCAAGGACCCACATTATCTAGATAATCACATCGTCCTGGATCCATCACGTTAACATGCCATCACTAAGTAAACACAGCCTCCACAGGCCTGCAGCAGCTCCGGTTCTGCTCGCAGGATGACCCTGCAGTTCAGTGTGGGTCTCGGAGAAAGTCCTGTCAATCACTTGTAGATGGAAGTGCCAGACAATACCTAACTTCACCAAGGTTTGATGAACCCTCGGAGGTATCACCAGCACTTAAACAGGTGGCCTCTCTCCTATCACAAGCCCATCAGGACTGGTCCTCCTTCAGTCTGCTCAATGTAAAACAGTCTCTTCAAGATGGCATTCGTGTGGCCTGCCTTTCCTTTTCGTTTCGTTTAAAGGATAAGGCTAGCCGGCACAGGATAGGACAGGTGACAACTCAGCAGCTGCTACCTCAGTTACAGAAAGAGAGGGGCTGAGCCCAAGAACCGTAGGAGACAGGGACTCCCTTAGGAACAGCCTGTCACTCAGGAGCAGACCTTAGCTGAAGCCCAAGCAACGCAACCCAGAAGGATCTCCACCATGGGCCCCGTTCCTGGTGAACAGGAGGGCAGTTCTCCAGCACCCGAACTTGTCAAATATGAATAAAAGTTTGAGAACTGCAGTTCGACAATGGAGAATTATAGCTGCAAAGAATCATAAAGAACTTTTAAAAACAAGATTTTCTATTATTTGTTTATATGTGTATATATATGGGGGGGGGCACACAGAAGCCAGAAAAAGGTATTAAATCCCATGGAACTAGAGTTAGCAGGTGCTGGCTGGGAACAGAACCCAGGTCCTCTGCAAAAGCAGCCAGCGCTCTGAGCCACAGAGCCACTATCTAGCCCCCAGAGAGTTTGTAAAGATGGGGAAACACTTGTAAGTTAAGCGAGAAAACAGCACACCTCAAGTGAGAGAAGCAAAACATTCAGGAAAAATAAGAGGAAGAAACGACACCCAAATATCCCAGCAGCCCTTCTGTGGGTGACCCGTGCCCATGCCATGCCTTGCAGAAGTTGCAGAGCACAAGTCTTTGCTGGTAACCAGTTTAAGAGGGGTGGAAAATGACACGGGGCAGCTCTCTGCACTCACCACACTTTATACAATGCCTATGTGGTGGTTTGAGTAAGAATGGCCACCACAGGCTCACAGGATTTGAATACATGTACTTGGTCCCCAGTTGGTGGAACTGTTTGGGGAGGATTAGGAGGCGTGGCCTTGCTGGAGGAGGAGTATCACTGGAGGTGGGGCTCTGAGGTTTCAAAAGTCCAAGTTAGCTCTCCCTGCTGACTGTTTGGATCAAGATGTGAGCTCTCTGCTCCTGCTCCGGCACTCTACCTGACTGCCTGCTGCCACGCTCCCTGCCATGACGGTCATGGACTTTAACTCTCCGAAACTCTTAAGTCTCAACCAACCAAACTCTAAGCTGCCCTGGTCACAGTGTATAATCCAGAAACAGAAAAGCAACACAGACAGCCTCACACCATCTGCATGGCTAACTTCTTTCCAGCACAACTCACTGATCTACCCTTCCTCTCTCCTACTCCTGCAGCAGATGGCAGGCACCCAGGGAGGAGACTTCAGTGCCCGCTCTGCCTCCTCCATTCCCCCTCCCCTGCACGGTGCTGTGCCCAGGTCACCTGGCGCCACTCACCGCCCCCAACACTCTCCCCTGATGGCATCCTCTCTGCACTCCCATCTCTAACAATTTAAATTATCCCCTAAAGCATTAATTAGGATAAAAACCAAAGAAAAGAAGCATCCCAGGATCCAAGGCAACGGGGTCAGCAGTTGTCTGGGCAGAGGCTGCTGCACATGCTTGAGAAGCCTCAGGGATGCAGAGCCAAAGAGCCGGGGGACTTGTGCACACCACAGCCTCCTCTCCACGCGGGATGAGCATCTCTTTTCCTAGCCCACCCATGTGTGTTCCTCTTACCACCTCCATTTCAGAAATGAGAGGGAAAGGGCAGGCCAGATGAGACCAGCCAGGCACCTAGCTTCAGGGTGGCACACAGCCAGAAAAGAAACCAAGTCAGGATGGGACTGATTCACAACGGCAGAGCACGGAGGAAGGCCTGTGTGAGAGCGGTCCAAGTCAATGAGGACCCACAGCTAGAGTTTGTGTGTCTATGGATGGAGAACCAAAACATAATTCTGGCAATACTTAATTTCAAATCAAGATCTTATTCATTTAAAAAATGGTAATAATGAACTCGTGACACATTAGCAGTTGTTTTTTGTTTGGTTTTGGTTAGAGATTTTTTTTAAAAATATATATATATATTTATATATGTACATATTTATATACATATGTATATATATAAGCTGGTTGTAGTGGTGCCTGCCTTTGACCCCACCACTTGGAGGCAGAGGCAGAGGGATCACTATGAGTTTGAGGCCAGCTTGGTCGACCTAGTGAGTACGAGGGTGGCCAGGGCTACATAGTGAGACCCCAACACACACACATACACACACACACACAGAACATGCAACATACACACATGGCCCAGCAAAACATTCCTAGTTCAGTGCCAGTGAGTTATGAAAACATGTCCGCACCAAACCTAGGTGGGTGTTCTCTGCCAAAAGATGGAACCCCGATGCCCACGAGTGATGAGTGGCCTGATGTGACAGCTGCTTACAGGGGAACCCTGGGTCACAAGGAAACACAGGTGAATCTAGAAATGTCACAGCATTCATAAAGATCACATGTCATAAGACTCCATGCAATATGGATGAGGGCAGGAGAGAGGCTCAGGGGGTAAAGCATTTGCCACACAAGCCTGATGACCAGTGTTTGATTCCCAGAACCCAGTGGGCTGCTGAGATGGCTGAGCGGGTGAAGATGCTTGCCACCAGGCTGAACAACCTAAGTTCAATCCTGTGGGAACCAACACGATGGGAAGGACTCCCCCAAACTGTCCCCTGACCTTATGTACTCTTTCCTTCCCTTCAGTACTACACACAACACACTCACACAGAATAAATAAAAATGCAATATCTTTTCAAACAGGAGGCAGACTGGAGAGGGAGGGCAAGTCAATGAAAGTGCCTTCGATTGTAACTGTGGTAACAGCTACCTCACTGTGCTCTTACTAAAGCCACTGGGATACACACTCAGGTGAGCTGCTGCTTTGGAAGGTAAACTGTATGTCACATGGGCTAGGAACCCAGCCTACCCACTCCCAAGCACTCAGTAATATCCTGCTCTGTGAAGAGATCTTCACAGATCTGCCAAATGGTAACACATTTCTGTCACATTATGTACCACACTTGTTCATGTCACAACTAATGGAAGTTAACAAGCTCGGGGGAAGAAACACAGTCTTCAAAAGTCTGAGTTTTCCCTCCAATTGCATTTTATCTCTGGCAGTGGAGACCCTCAGCTGTCTCTGAGGGAACAGGTTCTTTCCCAAGTCTTATAAACAAACCATTTATCTACCACTCATTCTTTTGGGGGGGGGGGCTGGCTAGTTTAGCTGGTAACTCAACTATTTACCTACCATTCATTCTTCAGGGGAGGGGGCAGGGCTGGCTAGTTTAGCTGGTAACTCAACTATCAGCCAGAGTTCAGTATACTGAAGGCAGCATGGGCAGCCTAGCTCCCACCTCAGCACAGAGCAGACAAGTGCTTTAAATCAGTCATTTCCCCTGCCTCCTTCTCAGTGAGAGTGAGTCAGTTGTTGTATCTGCCCCTGCAACAGGAAAGAACCTGCTCTAGGACAATGCTATGGCTCATGTCCCAGTATGCTGAGAGCACTATCCACCATGACTGGTTACTGTTGGGGCAAGGGTCACCAAAGCTGAACACAGTCAACATGGTTTAAGTGTTATTTCAAAACTAATTCAGACCTCACTGACTCCTTGAAGCAGGCTCTCTGGAGGTGTGCAAACTGACTGGCTAGGTTACTCTGAAAAGCCCCAGGAGCTTAACACAATACACATTTCTCATCTGTGTCACCAGTGTCCCACGGTGAGCAGAGACAGTATTACAGGGTGGGAACTACACATGCACCTAGACTAGCACCCCCCACCCCTGACCCCACCCCCACATCTTTTTGGAACTCACTACGCAGACTGGGGATCCGTGAGTCACTATGTAGACTTACAGCGATCTATGCCTCCCTTGCCCTCCCAAGTGCTGGGACCAAAGGTGCGTAAGCCCTTCTACTCCCGGCATGATCCCATCTTTAAAAACACTTCACACAGGATGCTGACTCACGTCTGTCACCCTGTCACAAAAGAAGAACTTCAGTTTGAAAATCCTGTGTATCACATTCACAATCCACACCTTCTCAAAGAAACCTAATTCCTAACTACAGCCAGGTCCTAAGAAAAACGACACTCCATGGAGAAGTAATTTGGCCACAGGACCTGAAGATGAGACAGATGAGCAACACCCAGCCTGTGGCTCCACTTCACAAACATGAGGGCAAGCAACACAGGAAGAAAACATCCTGAATCCAGAGAATGGAAGACATGGCAGCCGCAAACGAGTCTTAGGCAAAGCAATCCTAACAGCATACAAGAGTGACCCAAGAGCTGTACAGGAGAATGCTCCAAGAGCCAACAGGGGAATCCTCCAAGAGCCAACAGGACAGTGCTCCAAGAGCTGGACAGGAGAGTGCTCCAAGAGCCAACAGGAGAGTGCTCCAAGAGCTTCACAGGAGAGAGTGCTCCAAGAACCAGAATTGAAACACAGGTTAGAAGCTGTTCTCTGTACCCTAGGACAAGAGCACAGGGCTGGCTGGGTATGTGGAAACATGGCTTCCACTCCTTTAGAGGTACCACTTCCCAACTTGACAGCACATCCCACCAACCACTTCTAAGACCTCTATTTCACAGGTGAAAGCCAGGCAGACAGCACGTGTACTGGCCGATTTTGTGTCAACTTGACACAAGCTGGAGTTATCACAGAGAAAGGAGTTTCAGTTGAGAAAATGCCTCCATGAGATCCAGCAGTAAGGCATTTTCTCAAATAGTGATGGGGGGGGAGGGCCATTGTGGGTGGTACCATCTGTGGGCTGGTAGTCCTGGGTTCTATAAGAGAGCAAGCTGAGCAAGCCAGGGGAAGCAAGCCAGTAAGCAGTGCCCCTCCATGGCCTCAGCATCAGCTCCTGGTTCCTGACCTGCTTGAGTTCTAGTCCTGGCTTCCTTTCGTGATGAACAGCAGCATGGAAGTATAAGCTCAATAAACCCTTTCCTCCCCAACTTGCTTCTTGGTCATGGTGCTTGTGCAGGAATAGAAACCCTGACTAAGACAGCATGCAACAGTCCCAGGGCCAACAGAGTTGTGTGTAGCTACCCAGTTGTAAACTGGCAATCCACCCCCATCCCAGAATCAATGTTAAACCCTTCACACCCAAGATGACATTAGCGAAGCAGTGACATCACAGACTGAGAAGTGGGATGTCTCTTATGTAACTAGAATTCTGTGAGACCATCCCCAGGAATGGACCAGTACCCTTGAAAGGGGCTGAAGGGACCAGGGTGCCTTCTCTACTGTGTGAGAAAAATGCAGGCCAGGGGGCGCCACCACATGCAGAATCAGTTGGCATCCCAGTCTGGGGATCTCCCAGCTGCCAGGGTGCATGTGTGATGTTCAGGCCACCAGAGTGCATGGTGATGCTTCAGTAGACCACACTAAGAACACAAGTTCTTCTCACCCTCGTGGGACTTGATCTCACACAGGTTCTCCACATGTCCAGTCATTTACTGGCCAAAGGCCCCATCATGACAACAACGGGACAGCACAGGTCGGCAAAGGTAATCAGTGCATCCGGCTTCAGAGGAAACAGATCAAGCAAAGAAACAAACAAACAAACAAACAAACTAGAGGTTTCATAATGACCCTCGTATAGTCTTAAATCTCAAGCAAAAAAAAAAAAGCAAAAATAATAAATAAATAAAAGCAAGGTAGGCAGGGGTGGTGCATGCCCTTAATCCCAGCACTCAAAAGCAGATCTCTGGGTTCAAGACCAGCCTGGTCTACAAAATGAGCTCCAGAATAGCTGGGACTACACAGGGAAACCCTGGAGGGGAGGGGGGGGGGTTACAGCAGAAAGATACTTTACCTCACCACAGACAGACAGACAGACAGACACACACGTAATTAAATTGTGGCTGTTGGAATGGTCACCAGGTAGACAGCATCTGAGCCAAGATTGTAAAAAGGGGAATAAACTGGCTTAGGAGAAAAGTCAAGTCACCACAACCAAGACTCACTTGAACCAACATCTGGTCCCCATGAAGTGTGGGGGAGGGGGGCTGGAAATGAAGGCTACAGTGTCTGAACAAGACACACAAGTCTCTGTTCTCATAAACATTATGTTGAACAAGAGGGTGAGGTGACACACACAAGCAAACACACAAACAAGAAATTCTGGGTTAGTAATTACCACAAAAGCAAGTGGGCAGGAGACTGCACTACAGTGGGGAACCCAGCATGGCCCAAGTCACTAACTATGGTCAGTTAAACCCAAACTGACCTAAAGCAGTTCAGTCACACAGCCAGCTCAGATGAGCCCTCTTCACTTGAGCAAAGAATTACACATTTGGGAAGGCCTGTGGTGGAAATCTTGTCTAGACTATCACCATAGAACAGACTAGGACAAATCGGAAGCAGACTAGCTGGGCTACGGCACCCATCGGGTCCAGGCAACCGATGAGAGTGTCTTGCCCCGGAAGGAGCAACAGAAATAATACAGACAAATGAGTAAGTACGGGACATTGCAGAGGCAGAGTTTTGGGGCTAGGAGTGACAGGAAGAAATGGACGACCCAACTGTGTGGACAGTGATGACGTCACTTAGTGAGATGCTGAGGTACAAAGCCCGAAGAGGAGAGACGAGAGTTCTGTTCCAGGTGGGTGCAATGGAGACAATTATCAGAATGTGGAAAAGCCAGACAAGATTACACGGTCAAATCTGGACAAGAGAGTATAAGACCCTCCATTAAAAAAAAAAAAATCCACGCAACCAAGTTGTGCCCCAAATGGAGAACCTCCAGGAACCTGTTGGGTCACCTAGGTGGACAGGCACAGGTAGCCCTTGGTCACTTCCTAGCCTAGCCATCTCTACTTCCTGCCCACCTGTCCATCAAGAGGCCTGGGACTGTGCGGAGCAGGGAACGTGCCAGAGGAGGGTGCACAGGTCTGAGGACCCACTCTGCCTGGCCTACCTGCCAGATCAGGCACGGGGGAGGGGAGGTACAAAGACCTGCAGCGGGATGTCCCCCCCCCCCCTTTGCGGCCTTCGGTGCACAGGTGACTAGGGGGTTAGAGTCAGAGAACAGCAGGATCACACAATCAGAGAGAGGAGGACTAAAGAGCTGGGGGGAGGACTAAAAGATCGGAGGGAGGAGTAGTGGATGATACAAGGACTGAAAGGAAGAGGCTCAGAGGCTCGGAGGGAGGACTGAATGGTTGCATATTAGGAGTACTACAAGGTGGAGGACTGCAGAGAGGAGCATCAGAGGATCAAGGGAGGGAGGAAGTGTGAGGACTTAGGATCAAGGAGGAGGGGTTGGAAAAGGACAGAGACAAGAGGGTTGGAGGGCAGAGGAGGAAGGGAAGAGGGAGGGCTGGAAGATGGGCGGAGGATCAGAGGAAAGAAGATGGGGACGAGGACATAGTATTTGAGGGAGGAGGGCTGGAGGAGGAAGAAGGATCAGAAGGACGGAGGTCCCGAGCGCAGTCGCTTACCTGCTTGAAGGTGCTGCTGAGGAAGTAAACCAGCGAGAGCCCGAAAACCAGGGCGAGCACCCAGCGCTTGCGCAGGAGCCGGCGCCACAGCAGCGCCGCAAGGTTCAGCATCCCGGAAGGGCGCAGGCGCAGAGACGACCCCGCGGCATGACCCCCCAGTACGCTCCCAGCACTGCTTTACCGTCCCGCGGCAAGCGGCCGGCCAAGTGATCCGCCGCACGCCCCGCCCAGTGACGACACTGCCAGGCCCCTCCATGCCTCTTCGCCATTGGTTTCGCTGGAGCTACGGCCTTCCATTGGCTGAATATGAAGGCAGAGGCGGGCCGTCTCGGACCGGAGGCAGGCCTCTCTGTGCCTAGGTCCTAGCGCCGACCCTATTTCCTGAGACTGAGCCGGCCGGAAGTCACATGCTACCCTGGCCACGCCAGTGATTGGCTGGGCTGGATTAGTAGAGGCCGTGATTGCTGAAGTGTCTGGCAGGTAAACGAAGGCGATGCTCGCCCACCGCTACCCTGTAGCCCCGCGAGCCAGGGCGCAGAGGCGCTTCCTGCGGTTTGGGGACGCCGCTTGAGCCCAAGCGTCCTGTAGGGAAGGTGTGGCCTCATAGGGAGGGCCAGGGTGTGTGGGACCGAGATGGTCCATTCATTCATTCCGTAGCATCCTGTGTGCTACAGGATTCCATCCGAGAATAGTTGTGATCGCCTGCTTGCCACAGAATCATGGGCATTTAATTTATGACGTTTTGTCAAGCTTGTAGATGGAAACTTGGGGATACCGTGTTTTATTTTCCCCGAGGATAAGGAGTAGTGAAGCCACATGGAGTATTAAGCCAGATTGCAAATTCTTGAGACATGTTGCATGATGACGTTTCCTTTCTTTCTGAAAATGGCAGGGTTGAGGTTTTAGCTCGGTGACAGAGGGCTTTCCTGAATATGAATATGATACCTAGAAGTCTTTTCCCAGCTATTTAACCTTGCAGAAAAGACAGGCTCCTTAGCTGGTGGCTTCCTAGGTTAGTGGTCTCAAGAAGGCTGTGCAGAATTAAGAGGCCCTTTCGCACCCAGTTATGTTGGCCTGGACTAAGAGATGGATCTCTCTATATAGGGAAAATATGCCAGGAAATTGAGCCCGTTCATGGAAGCATATTCTTTAAAGATTTTACTTTTATTTTTTTTAATTATGTGTGAATGTGGGTTTGTGTGTGGGAGTGCAGGTGCCCTCCGAGGCCAGTAGAGGGAGTCAGATCACTTAGAGCTGGGGGTACAGGTAGTTGTGAGCTGCCATTGTGGGTGCTGGGAACTGGACTTAAGTCTTCTGCAGGAGAAATAGCCACAGCGAGCCTCTCTCCAAGCACTGTCTGGTGTTTGTTGGTCTTTTATTGCTGTGGGTGGTAGGACAAGGTGCAGGGATCTGTCGCTGGGGAAAGTCAAGGTGATTTCATCTCTGCACAAATGTTCACCTTCCATCTCAGCAATGCCGAGGTGGAAGGGCAACCCAGACACAGGATCTCTCACAGATCATTATAAACAAACCTGCATGCCAATGACTGGTAAGTTCTGTGAGAAAAGCAGCCCAAACTCAACAGGAAACCCAAGAGTAAGAAGGCCTCTGGAAGGAGGCTCCATTAGCATCAAAGGAAGTAGCGTGTAACCCTCAGCTGGAAAAGCAGTCCAGGGAAGAAACAGCAGGTGCAAAGGCCTGGCGGCAGGAACTCTTAACTTTAGAGCGTATGGAGGTACCTGGAATTCTTATGTCCAGGGGTAACTCACAGAATCAAGGTTATAAACAGGTAATGGTGCCCCTGGCACAATGTGGAGGCTTCCAAAAACTCTGAATTTTATTCTAAAATCATTTTTGCATAGTCCCTAGTGTGTGCCTGTACTCATGTATGCACACACGTGTGTGCATGTGCGCTTGCGCGCCTACATAGGCACACATGCAGGTATGGATGGATGCTCCTGGGGAGGGGGGGTGTTTGCAAATGTGTGTGGAGGTCAGAGGTCACCCCAGGCGTCATTTTGCCAGAACTGTCCATCTTATTTTTTGAGATAGGATCGCTCACTGGGACCTAGGGCTCCTCAGCTGGAAGGACTGGGCCAGGGAGTACTGGGAATCCTCCTGGTTTTGCCTACCCAGTGCTTGGACTACACAGTGCAACACTGTGTAATGCCTGGCTACTTAAAGAGGTGCAGGGGATCAACTCAGATCCTCATGCATGTGTGGCAAGCACTTTATCAACAAAGCTATCTCTCCAACCCACAGGATGCATAGTTTGCTAATAAGACAAACCTATTAAGGCCATAACCCACCATCAGCACCTCAGAAGGAGGCTCAAGGCTACCAGAACTACTGGGCAAATGGGATCAGCTATTATAGTTCCCAGCACATCCGCCAGCTTATTCTGTAACAAGTCATCGCAAGGCCTGTTCACGAAAGTGCTTTGTGCCACCCAAGGTCTGCTGTCTCCCATGAGTCTCCTGCCTTGCCCTTCCCTCTGAAGAAGAAGAGGAGAACGCCTGCTTTCTCTGGGACCCAGTGACCACATCCCATCAGGAACCCTGAAGGTCCACGGCACATTTCGTCAACATGGAGTTCTGAGGTCCATGTGGCTCCTTGCAGCACACCAGGTGATGTGTCAACATGGGGATTTGCACCTTCAATTATGAAGTGCCTGAGATGCAAGATGGAAGGAGCCCTTGGGTTCCCCTGCTCCATTTCCTCCCAGGAAATAGATGGGGGTAGGGAAGCCACAGAGAGGTTCCTGGCTTGTCTAAGGTCACACAGCAAGTTAAAGGGCAGCGTCTGCTGCTCACTGCACCCCATCTAGCACCTATCTGCACCTCCATTTGTTGTTTTCTCCTTTTGCATAGGAGCCACCTCCACCCGTGACTCTCTGTAGCCTCACTGTGAGATGGGATGGTCCCTCTGTCCCGTGGGATGTAATACCAAACTGAGGACTGCGTGGCAGAAATGATAGAAATGTAGTTTGGAAATTGTCAGAGAGCCTTAGTCATGTAACATAGGAGTGGTACTTATTTACAGTCACCATGGCAACAGGCAAGGGGTGTGTCAGGAGATGTGGCTCACACGCGTGTGTCGGCTTTCAGGTGCTAAGGAAAATGCAGAGACGCCACAGTAGCAACACTGACAACATTCTGCCTGAAAGGTAAGAGTCTCCGCCCCCTCCCCCTCCCCCAGTTTCCTCCATCTGGGGACCCTAGGCTTATCAATGTTAGTTACTGGCGATATAAAACAGTCCCAGTGGAGAATAGCTTTGCAGTGTATTTGACAGTTTCTCCTTCCCATAAGAACACAACTGCCAGGCCGTGGTGGCGCATGCCTTTAATCCCAGCACTCGGGAGGCAGAGGCAGGCGGATCTCTGAGTTCGAGGCCAGCCTGGTTTACAGAGTGAGTTCCGGGACAGCCAGGGCTACACAGAGAAACCCTGTCTGGAAAAACCAAAAAAAAAAAAACCATACCCAAGGCCGCTGGCTTTATAAAGAGAAAAGGTTTCTGTAGATCACAGTCTTGGAGGTTGGGAGAGCCAATGGCAAGACTGTGGTCATATTTGACCTCATCACCTAGTGGCGTGGTCCTAATGGCGTGGTCGGCAGTGGCAGCTGCATGTGAAGGTGAGAGTGATTGACTTCTCAAACATGGCGGAGAGGACCAGGCAGCCTCAGTGGATAAGTGCTTGCCGGGCAAGCCTGGGAAACGGAATTTATATTGGTAGGGCACACAAAAACCTGTACCTGGGAGGCAGAGACGGGAATTCAGGGCAAGTTATCTGGCTAGACTAGTGGGAATCGGCTTGCTCTGGATTCTGTGAGAGACCCAGCCTCAAGAAACACAGTGGAGAGCTGTGTTCTACCAGGCCATTGCTCCTCTATGTGTGCAGCACACCCTCAAGGATCTAAAGACCGCCCACTAAGCTCCACCTCTTAAAGGCCCACAGCACCTCCTAATAGCATGCCTTTATTGTACCTTAGGGAACATTCGCCTTAGACCTAAACTAAGCAGAGACTGTTACTGACACAGGGCAACTGCTCTTGTCTTAGGACAGTTGTCAAACCCTGTGAGACGACAGATCTGTGTGACTGAGACTCTTCCCGCCTGTGTTTCATGTATAGAAATGCCTGGCCTCCTCCAGTTGCTGCAGCAATCCCCACAGGGTCTGGCCTGCCTACTGGAGCATTTCTGACCAGTATGGAGGCTGGAAAGTCCAAGGCCAGGGAGCTGCCTGCCGATAGCTGGTTCCTGGATGCCTATCTGCTTGCTTTGTGAACCAGTGAGTTTACTGGGGTCACTTTCAGGAAAATGAGTGCGTCAGAGGCAGCTGCATCACCAAAAAGCCCAGCCCAGCAGGGGTGAGATTCACACTGGAATCATCCTTTCAGAAAACTGTCTAGCTCTTCCTGAGGCTGTGGAGGTGCAGGAGGCAGAGGAGAGGAAGGGGTCTGATGACCTCCCCCCAACCCCCCCCCGTGCGCTCTGTGTGTGTGTGTGTGTGTCCGTGTCCCAATCTTGTGAGGATTTCGCACAGCTGTTCTGATTTCAGGACGGTGATAGCCACATCATTCTCAGAGGACCATGTTGTACACCAGTCTCCAAACTGAGGCTTCTTGTCATAAACACGGATAGGGGGCAGATGCGCCAGCTGTGGTGCCTTTGGTGGGAAGCGGCACCTGCAGGTCCCAGTCTGTCCAGCCGTAGAGAGGTGACACAGGTCAAGTTGGAGTTGCTGATGGAATAGTGTCTTCCAGAGCCCAAGGACACACGTTCAGCACCTGTCTTCCCGTTGGCAAGCGTGATGGAGTCTTCTGAGCTGAGGACAGCTTTGGGGGCAGAGACAATGGCAGATAAAACACTGTCCACCATGCACTGAGGGTATACTCCACGCCTCCCTAAGAGCAGCCTGAAGTTCTGAGAGGGCAGGTCCGTTAGCAAAGTCACACAGCCAGGAAGTGGCAGGGCTGAGAGTTGACCTTCGGTCCACTTGTTCCTATCAAACTTTGTGCTTTAATTTTTTAATTACATTATTTATAGTTTTAATTGTGTTACTTATTTGTACTTTTTAATTGAATTATTTGTAATTTTTAATTAGTTGTAATTTTAGTTACATCGTTTCTTTATTTATTTACATTATGCACTTCTTTGCCTCCAGTACTGGTATTCACAGGCTACTAAGACTATCCGGTTTTTACATGGCAGCCGCCACTGCCAACCACACCACTAGGTGATGAAGTCAAATATGGCCACTGAGCCAACCTCCAAGACTTGCTGTGTTTTATAAAAAGACAAAGAGGAAGGAATATGTTGTGGTGGGTGTGCAGTCAGGTGTGGGGGAAAGGCGTGCTTCCACAGGCCCATGCTGAGGCATCCCTTCCCCCTGAGGGACCAGCCACACCACTCTGTCCTATAGTATAGAATGGAGTTTCTTCAGGGGAGTTGAGAGGATAGCAGAGGCAAAGAAAGGCAGAGAGGGGAGGGGGGAGGGAGCAGGGGGGAGAGGGGAGGGGGAGGGGCAAGCAGCCCCTTTTATAGTGAGTCAGGCACACCTGGCTGTTGCCAGGTAACTGTGGGGCGGAGCCTAGATAAGATGCTAACAACTGTGATCTACGGAAACCTTTTCTCTTTGTTAAGCCGCTGCCTTGGGTGTGTTCTCATAGCGAATGAGGTGCCTGTGTCCTGGCAGTATGTAGGCCAGCTTGGGGGACTTCTTTCTGCCATGTAAGTCCCAGGTAGCAAGCTCAGTTTGTCAGCCTTGTCTGGAACACCGGTACCCGGGTATGCATCTCATTGGCTCTTTCAGACATAGTTTGCCATCTCAGATCCAAGTGGAGCCATTCCCCTGGGCTGTCAGAGCGCTTGCTCTTAAGTAGTTAAGTTGGAAGTGCATAGCCTCCTCCGACTCCCTAAGGAATAATCTTTCCCTTTTAGGCTACAGTCCCGGCTGGATACAGAAGAGGGGCAGAGGGGAGGGAAGCCAAAAGCCCTTGGTGGTTTGAGCTTTCCCTATTTGTCCTGAAGTTCCCAGGAGCCTCAGGAACTCAAGTGAGCTCAGGGGTTGGGGGAGGCTTTCCAGAGTCCCCTGGGACAGTGGGGTCATCCACACAGGCCTGGGCACCTGGCAGGACATGTGCTTTCTGAGCCAAGCTCTTGAAATGCAGAGAAAGCTCAATCCCTCTGAGACGCATAGCCATGGTGTCTGTTGTTGTTGCTGCCACTAATATCAGTATTTTTATCCGGAGCCCAGGGAAGGGGGACCACACAATTCCCAGGCTTTGGAGCCACCGGGGAGGGGGCCCAGAGGGGAGAATAATGAGGTAGCCAGCTTCAAGCCGTGCCAGGGTTAGGATGATGTACCGTGAAGCCCAGTTTGTGAAGGAAACGACCCCGAGGTTTCCCCAAACCAACCTGTTCCTTTGCCCTCAGTGTCTTGTACAACAGTAGTAGGCTTCCCACAGTCAAAAACAATTCCATGATCAAGTGAGTTTTGTAAATACCAGGCTCAATCAAATGCTTTAAACAATTCCATTTATCTGTGTGGACTGGGCTACCTGTGGGAGTCGGTTCATTCCTTTCAACATGTAAGTCCCAGGATTTGAACCCAGGCTTTACAGCAAGCACTTCTACCCACTAATCCATGCAGTTGGCCCCTAAAATGTACTCAGTCAATTACTGGCCAGACTAATCCCTCATCCCTCCAAACAACATTGGTTGAGCATGCTCTGTGTGAGATGCATTGTGCTTTCTGGAGGGGTACAAAGGGAGTAATCAATCAAGTTTGTCCCTGTAGATGCGTGTTCAGATCTCCAGGGGAATTGTCGAGGTAGAGGGCCCATCCCTCTTTTTTTTTTTTTTTTTTTTGGTTTTTCGAGACAGGGTTTCTCTGTATAGCCCTGGCTGTCCTGGAACTCACTCTGTTGACCAGGCTGGTCTCGAACTCAGAAATCCGCCTGCCTCCTGAGTGCTGGGATTAAAGGTGTGCGCCACCACTGCCCACCAACGATTTTGATACATTTGGTCTTTGATGGGTCTTGGACCACCTGCAGTTTTGCTGGGCCCTGCACAGTAGTCACAGCACACACCTAGGATTGCACTTCTAACTGTAAAGTAGGAATGCACTTGGTATCTGTCTCTAGGATTTAGCAATCTTCTAGAAATATAGACTGGGAGCCCTTAGAGAGCTTTTACTGTGATAGTGAGATACCAACTATACCTAAATTTAATTATTATATGAATTGAATTAATAATCAACTAGTAATTAAACAACTAATCATATCCATATAAGAGAGCCTGGATGGCACAAGGCCAGGCCAAAAGCAGCTTTGATGGGGAGTTTCTAAGAGAGCGAGTCCAGTGCTGGGTTGTGGCTCAGTGCATAGCACATTCACCTTGCACTCAGAAAGCCCTGGGTTCAATCCCCAGCACTGTATAAACCTGAGGTGGCACACACCTGAAATCCCAGCGTTTGGATGTCGGAGGCAGGGGAATTGGGAGTTCAAGGCCAGCCTCAGCTGGGTAGCAAGTTTGAGGCTAGCTTGGGGATAGATGAGACCCTGCTTCAAAAGTAACTTAAGTAAATGTAGGCTGCAAAGCTGGTCCACCTGGGACCAAACCCTCGGTTCTTGTTCCTCACCAGCAATTCACCTGTGACCAAGTGCTTGCGGCTGTGTGTGCCTCTGTTGGTTTATCTGTGAAGTGGGAATATTATGTATTCCTGATATTGGTTGGTAGGAGGATTTCATGAGTCATTCCACATGTAGGATCCTGAGCCTAACCACTGAGCAACAATCCCCAGCCGTCTTCCCACTTTCCCAAGGGTAAGTTGCCCAGCCTGGTCTTTTAAGTTGGGCTCCACTCAGCCTCTCAGGTTCTGGGCTCACAAGCCTATTGGAGCTGGTGCCACTGGTGGCCTCGCACACAGAGACTTGCTTTCTCGTGCTACAAGCGGCAGGGTCCACTTTCTGGAGGCTCCCTCTTCCACCTGCTGTGTGTCTGTCCCATTCGGGATTGGGGTCCCCTATTTAAGACCCTCCCCTAATAGGGTCACATTCTGAGGTTCGAGGGCCTAGGGCTGCACCCAGTATTTTGAGGAGAGACAGTAGCATTGGTCATATTGTTGGTGCTTTCTGCCCACCATCCCATGAGGGTGCTAGTTTTCTGTCTTAGGCTGAGTGACATTATGAAGAAAGAAGGTTTGTTTCACTTATAGTTCCGGACGTTCGCGATGCTTCTGATTATGGGGTTTGTTTGTTTGTTTGTTTGTTTTTTCTGGTTCATTCCCTCTTCTCATAAAGCACCTAGGATTCAATCCTGGGGATATAATTGATGTCCTCTGAGTGTGCAGACTCTCTGCCCCTTCCCTGTAGACACCTGAGTGGAGTTCAGTCTGCTCTGTCCAGCAGAGACTAACCTGCAGTGTGAGTTTAGGGCCTGGTCTGATGTGAGCTTTGTCTGTCATCTTGTCTTGCAGAAGTCGCAGCCAGGCGCTCAGCCCTGAGACCAGCGTGGATGAGGGTGGTGTATTTGAGAGCCTGAAGGCAGAGACGGCCTCCCCTCCTGTGCTCTTCTCAGGCCTGGCAGGTAGCCTGCCTGCCAGCCCCTTCCCAGCAGGCCTGGTGCTGGGCTCCACAGCGGGGGGCGGGGATGTCTTCATCCCCATGCCAGCCACCAGGGATGAGGCCAGTGGCCGCAGCACTGAAGGAAGCACCTACCACCACCGCCAGGCCCACCACCACTTTCACCATGGTACCCACCGTGGGGGTTCCCTGCTGCAGCACGTGGGTGGGGACCACCGTGGGCACTCGGAGGAAGGGGTCGACGAGCAGCCCGGAACTCCGGCACCCGCACTGTCTGAGCTGAAGGCTGTGATCTGCTGGCTTCAGAAAGGACTGCCCTTTATCCTCATCCTGCTGGCCAAACTGTGCTTCCAGCACAAGCTGGGTGAGTCCCAAAGGGCCCCGCAGAGCTAGGGAAGGACTGCGAATGCCCAGAACCAGGTCCATACCATGCACCAAGGACTGCGCATGCCCAGAGCCAGGACCAGCCAGTAGAGGGACCATGGTGCACCGTGCTTGAATACATGGTGTTTTGGGTCAGCCCTGGGTTTAAATTTCCAGCCTAATTCTATGACCTTGAACAAGTGGCCTGGCCTCTCTGAGCCTCGGTTTTCTCTGTCCAGTGGGGTTGAGATAGAAACTTCTTTAGTGGGTCTGTCTGTTAAGGAAAGAGCAGAGTGTCAGACTTCAGGCAGCACAGCTCCGGCCCTTCCTAGCTGCATGACACTGGGTGTTTTATTTAGCTTTCTGCCTTGGTTCTGTCTTCCAAATAAGAGTTAAATACAAACAGCTGTTCCTCTCAATCCCCAATTCTGCATCTGTAGATCCAGTCAACTACCTATGGGACATTCAAGGAAGAGATGGGGGTGGCTCAAGGGGGTAAAGTGCCTGCCTGTAGGCATGGGGACCTCGGTTAATCACTAGTACCCATGTAAGCAGCTGGGCACACACCTGGCATCCCAGTGTTGGGGAGGCAGAGACAGAATCCCTGCAGCTCACTGGCCAGGCTCAGTGAGAGACCCTGTCTCAAAAGCTAAGGTGAAGTCTGATGGAGAAAGACACCTGGTGTCGATGTGTGGGTCCCAGGTGCATGTGCACACATGTGCACACATGTGAACACACAACACTCGGGAAGAAGGGAGTGTCTATTGAACTCGCCCCGCTAACATTCCATCCATGACACGGTGTAAGGCATTTCTGTCACAGTGACAGTTCAGAGGTGATTTAACCTACGATGGGGGTGTGTGTAGGTGCCATTCCATGTTCAAAGTGAAGCAGCGGCAGATTTGGGTGTCTACAGGGTTCCTAGAACACTCCCCACAAGTGCCGGGGGCTGACTACTTCGTGGAGTCACGATGAGGAAGCATTTGAGGTCGTGCATGTAACAATATAAATGAAGTGCTCTGCAAGTATGTGGTTACCTTTGTGTTCATTACTGCCACATATTCAAATCACCAGAGCCGGCCAGAAGGCTCAGCAGGTAAAGGCCCTTGACACCAAACCTGATGCCCTGAGTCCAGTCCTCCAGACCCATGGAGCATGAGATAACCCATTCCTACAGGCTGTCTTCTGATCGCCCCACGAGAGTACCATCACACACACACACACATGCACATGTGCATATGCACACATGCATGCCCGCCCCCCCCACACACATACACTGACAGAGCCTGGCACGTAGCAGGTACTCGGCATGATGGGGTCTCATATAGTACTTAGCCAAGTACCTAGCACACACTCGTGACTTCATGATGCCTGCTTCAGCGCTGATGGCACCATTCTGCCCTGCAGTATTTACAGACTGAGACTCAGTTACTTCTTTCGTACAAGACAACCTCAAGGGCCAGCGAGGCTGCTCAGTGGGTGGTGGTGTTTGCCTTGCAGTGAGTTCTATCTCTAGCACCCATGATCCTGGGGAAGAAGGCAACTGCTGAGGGTTGTCCTGACCTCCTTACATACACCGAAGCATGTGTAGCCTCATGCTCAGGGACTCACGCACAATAATAATAATAATAATAATAATAATAATAATAATAATAATAATAATATAACCAAAACAACAAAAAAAGAGAATCTCAAGATGAGCCCATCTTTTGTTTCTTATTTTCCCCTCTCTGGGGAACTCCAGCCAATTATCACCCCCTTCCTAGCTGGAGCCCCCCATGTCACTACCCTCCCCTTCTGTCCCCAGGCATGGAAGCCAGCATGTCCTTAAGTCTCACCCTGAATTCTGCCAAACTTATGTCTAAGGGTTTTTTGTTTTGTCTTTTGTTTTTTGAGACAAGGTCTCATTTGTAGCCTTGGCTGTCGGTGTGAATTTTTAGCTGAGCCTCACCTTGAACTTGCAGTGGTCCTCTTGGCTCCACCTCCTCAGTGCTAGAATGGTGGGTACGTGCCACTGCACCTGGCCCTTGCATAGTCCTTAAGTGCCATCACTGATTTTGTTTTTCCCCTTATTTATCAGTTTGTTAGAGACAGTATCTTCCTCAGCAGACATCAAACTTGGTATCCTCCTGCCTCAGGTCAGACCTGATCACAGGTCTGACAGGTGTGTACCACCACTATGCCCAGCTTCAGTATGCTATGTGGTTGTTCTTAATTTACATTTGTTTACTCTGTGTGTGTGTGTGTGTGTGCACGCGCACAAACATATGTACAGTGGCACCTATGTAGAGGTCAGAGGACATTTTTCAAGAGTTGGTTCTGTCTTTCTATAGTGTGGGTCCTGGGGATCGAACTTAGGCTGTCAGGCTCGGCTGCAAGCCTCTTAACTTGCTAAGCCAGCTCATCATTCCTGTTGTTTAATCCAAAAAATAAAGGACTAGGGTTACCATTCTTCCACGTTTCTAACGAAGAGAAACACGTCTACGCATTCGATTTAGAAGAGTCTGAAGCATAACACTGCAACACCAGCCACATCTCAGTCCTGTCTGAAGCAACAGCAGGGTTGGAAGTCATTCCTTGGGAGCAAGCCTGGGCTGCAGCTTGGTGGACAGTGGTGATTAAATGAGTTGTGGAATCCAGTTCAGTCCTGTTCTCCCTTCTACCCCGCCCTCAGCCTGACAGCAGAGATTTCCATCTTCTTCCTTAGCACCGTTTCTCCCTATGGTCTCCTGTGTCTGCATTACAAATAACTCCACGTTCATTTTAGAGTAGACAGAATAATATCCCCCAGAGTCACTGCTGGAGGTCACAGCCTGTGCGCCCTGCCCCACTGTGAGGTAGCTGCTGTTAGCTGTCTGTCCATCACACAGATGAGGGTACTGGGGCTCAGAGAGGGGCAGCAACTTGCCCGCAGTCACACAGCACAAGTAACAAGCTGGAATTCGAACTATGGTCTGGCCACACCGCTCCGCTCTCTCTGACCTCTCCAGATGAGAGGGGCTCAGCATCCTTGCTGACATACTGGCTAGCCTAACTCCTGGAAGCTGATCTTTCTCCCCTCAGTTCTTTCCTTACCAACTCCAGAAATGTGGTAGGGTTTTTTGTTTGTTTGTTTGTTTGTTTGTTTTTCCCCAGCATTGCTCAGGGTCCCGGGCTAGGCTAGAGAGCTGAGTGGGTGGAAGCCAGCATGTCCCCCATGTCAACCTGCTATCCCCACAGGCATTGCTGTGTGCATCGGGATGGCCAGCACCTTCGCCTATGCAAACTCCACCCTCCGGGAGCAGGTGTCCTTGAAGGTGAGTCCCCTGTGGGTGCAAGAGTGATTGATTTCCTGTGTCACAGCCCTGCAAACTCCAGATCTGACAAAGGATCACAGTAGTCAACAAGGTGGAAGGCTGGGGAGACCTCCAGCCAGCATTGTCCCCTGACCTCCACACGGACACAGTGGTGTGTACACACCTGCAGTTACAAACACATGCACACCTTTCTCTCACACATACACACAATTAAAAAAATTCCCAGTCACCTTCAGGCCCACAGTAGGTACCTTGGAGCTGTCAATAACTCCATGCACCTTCAAGCCCACAGTAGGTGCCTTGGAGCTGTCAATAACTCCATGCACCTTCAGGCCCACAGTAGGTGCCTTGGAGCTGTCAATAACTCCATGCACCTTCAGGCCCACAGTAGGTGCCTTGGAGCTATCAACTCCATGTATCTTCAGGCCCACAGTAGGTGCCTTGGCGCTATCAATAACTCCATGCATCTTCAGGCCCACAATAGGTGCCTTGGCGCTATCAATAACTCCATGCATCTTCAGGCCCACAGTAGGTGCCTTGGAGCTGTTGGCCACAGGCTTTTCTCTAGATTGCTCCTTGACTTACACGCCCTTGAGTTTCGCTGTGTCACCTTAATGACAGTAGCAGAAAAACAAATAAATTCATCTGTCGCTGACAAGAGCGGGGCTCAATGGCTGCACCTTTAGTCCCAGGACTCAGGAGGGTGAACTGGGAAGATCTAAAGGCCAGGAGTTCCAGTCCTGCTCCCACCCAGCGTGCTCTGTGTGCTGGGCTACCAAGCAGGGCTGTCCAGCAGGCTGGGTGTGACCCAAGTATCATCACTGATTATTTACAACTTAGGGTGGGTTCATCAGCACACCATTGACCTGTCTTAAGTCAAGGCTCTCTACCAATTCAGACCCATCAAGGCGATTAAATGAGACAGAGCTCAGAAGGGTTGAACGTGCCGCCCAGTCTACTGGGAAACATCCGTGAGGTGGATGCTGTTGTGGACACATATCTAGTGAGAGTTCTGGACTCTTTCAAGAAGAGGGAAATATTTTAAGAGTGCGTTATCGATTTAATCCCGGGTGTGGGTAGGTGGGACCGATTTGCAGCAGATGCCTGTGATTTGCCTCGCGCTCTAGCAGAGGCGTGATTTTGTCAGCTGCAAGTAGGTCCTGTGATTGTGTGATGTTTGGAATTTGGGGAACTTTTCAAAGAGCGTATAAATGCCCTGAGTCAGTGCTTGTTAGTCGTTCAGGGGGGCTGGTTGTGGTCTGCTCCATAGTCAAAGAAGAAACAAGAGGAAATCGGATTCATAGATCTCTCTCTCCCCCTCTCTTTCCCTCTCTCCTTTCCTCCCTCCCCCTCTATCCTTCTTTCTCTCTTATCTAATGATAGGGGGTGAAATGGGGATGAAGGGTGGGAAAAAGAACCCACAAAGTAGCAAAGACAGGCTACCCATTCAAGTAGTATGTTCAGGGTTGGGCAGATGGTGTGGATTCAGTGGGAGTGTGTCAAATGCAGGCTAAAGGATACAGCCAGCCTATGT
Source organism: Rhynchomys soricoides (assembly GCA_019843965.1). Taxonomy (NCBI): domain Eukaryota; kingdom Metazoa; phylum Chordata; class Mammalia; order Rodentia; family Muridae; genus Rhynchomys; species Rhynchomys soricoides. The sequence goes on from JADRCH010000259.1 coordinate 202,466, forward strand.
CAATCCTGAGTCTGTGCTCTGAATGGGAGCTCTGGTCTTTCTAGATGGTTCTCCAGGAAGGCATTCTCCTCCCTGTCACCTTCGGTGTGGCTAGTCCTTGAGTCCCAGTGAGAGGGGAAGACACCAGAACCTTCCCTCACCTTCTGCTTGCTTCAGGACTGTGAACTTTGCACACACCACAAACATTCTAGAATGTTCCACCCCAAGCACTGTTGGCTTCACAGCACCCCCATTTTCTCTGCAGGAGAAGAGATCTGTTCTGGTCATCTTGTGGATTCTGGCCTTCCTGGCAGGGAACACACTGTATGTCCTTTACACCTTCAGCTCCCAGCAGCTGTACAGCAGGTGAGAGGGGCCATCTTACAGATTGGGAAGTGCGCGCACACACACACACACACACACACACACACACACAGACGGGGATATAACACCAATGGATATGCAATTTTGCATGAAGAACAGGAAGACCATGTGGAATTAATTTTAGTGATAATTTTATTGAACCATCAACCATAGCTGTACATTCTGGAAACACAGATACAAAGTATTAAGGAAACAGTTCAGTCTGGACTGAGCCCATGCAGGCTTTGTCCTGGCTACTTCTCCCTGAACCACACTGAAACTATTTGCATGACATTTACATAACATTTACATAGCTTTTGATATTTAGCAACTTGTAAAGCCTGGCTGGTGAAGGTAAGTGAGGTTATTTGTGAATCGTAGGCTAGAGACTTTGTGTTCAGGCATCTTTGGGATGCCCTGGGACAAATCCTTCGTGGGTGCCAAGGGATGACTGTGTGTGTGTTTGTATCCAAAATATTTCAACACTCGAGGAAGCTGAGGCAGGAGGATTTCAAGTTGGAAGCTAGGATGGGCCACATGATGAAACTTCGTATCATAGGAGGAGAGAGGGAAGGAATTGGGGGCAGGAGGGGAGAGTAGAGAAAGAATGGTGATCAGCAGGCGATGAGGGAAGGTGCTGGCTTCTTGTTTAATGGGTTCTGTAGGAGGGGGAGGGATGGGGATGAGAGCTATCCACAGTGGGGATGCGCTTATGTTAACTTACACATCTAAATGAATAAGGGAGGAGATTTTCCCATTGCTTGTGCTGTACCACAATGGGAAAAGAATGCACATGTCCCAGCAGCCCTTCCTGAGTGGGGGATGTTTTAACCTCAGCGCTTTGTTAAGGATAAAGAGCCCTACTGTGGGCAGAAAGAATATCTTAGGAAAACTGTCTGGGAGTCTTAGTTCAGAGAATCTCACCAGAATGTTCTCACTGTGTGACAGTGGTCAGAAGTGACCTCTCACTGTGGATGGAGAGGGTTGAACTCTGGACAGGGTGGACATTCAAGGTGGGCTCTTGGATTATGGAAAACTGTCCCCCCTGTGAGAACTGAGTCTGCAGCGGTGGCGGGGGAAGGAGGCTCCAGAGCAGTCTTGGGAGTTCATCAAAGCAGGGCTCACACTCTACACTGGTCCAGTGTCAAGAATGCTAAGGTCCTGCTGCAGGGCGGAGGAGATGAGGTTTCCCAGCAGCCGGGACGGGTTCCCACCCATGCTGTTTTCTAGACGCCATCTTGTTCCCGGACATAGACTCAGGGCCTCTTCAGGCCAGGGCTGAGTCATGCTGGCAGCTCAGGAGACTGGTAGAGAGGGCGAGAGAAAAGCCACAGGGCTGCGACCTTGTCCTGTCTGGTGCCACCAGTCTCCAGTTGTATGTGAGTTGTTCTAACAGCCACTGTCATGTGCTTCCCCAAGTGGGGAAACACTTTTGGGTTGCCTCTCACCCACCACTGCCACCACCAAAAGCTAAAAAGAAAAGCCATCAAGATGTAGGCACACACCTGTCTTCCCCACGCTGGGGACTCACCGAAGCTTAAGAAGTAGCGTGGTGAATTCAAGACCAACCCCGGGGCACATAGGAAGACCATGTGTCAGCAGCATGGTCTGCCTAAGGTAGGTCAGCCAGTGAGGTTGGAGTCCCCAGGAAAAGATAAGAACCTCAGGAGTGAGGTCAGTGCCTCAGACCTGTCCCTGGAGGCCACAGAAGCTGCTAGAGTACAGGCTGACCCCACACCACTTTCTGTCCTGTTAGGTTTCCTGGGCACTTAGAAAACATCTCTCCGTGTTTGCTGAGTTTCCCTCAGTTTCCTTGCTGGTCATCACACAGAGCCTCTAAGCCATTGGGAAGAGAGGAGAGAAGCCAGCGCCCATCAGCCTGGCTTCAGTCCTAGTGCCGCACTCTAGCTGAGGCTCGTGAGCAGGTGACTCCGCCTTTCCAGGCTATGGTGTCCTCACTTGGAATGGTATGATCTCTGTACCTGCGTCATCCTTTCAGAGCCTTAGGGAAGATAAGTGAGTTGAGCTGAATAGAGCAGGGTTGGAACCACAGAGGGAGACAAGATGTTTTCCCGCTGTAAAAATTATGAATGAGGAGTTGGGGAGCAGAGCCAGAGTGTGGGCCGTGGACTGGGATCAGTTTAGAAACTGCCTGTTGACGTAAGTACAGCAACTGAGCATGAAATTCAAAATGCAGAGTCCTAGACAGCGCTTCGTGTTCACAGCCTGCTTGGCTGTGCACATGTGAAACGGTCCGTCCTGCCCGTCCTATGCAGGTGAAGTGGGTTTGTGTCCTCTCTAATCTCAGATGCAGTGGGTTTGCCCCTTACAGGGTCATATACAGGCGATGGGATTGTAATCCACCTGGCGTAGATAGGCCTATGTCATGTCTGGTCATGCACAGGTGCCACACTGAGTATGCAGCCTGAATTGATTGACAAGCGTTCCTCCCCGGCCACCAGGGTGCCTGGCTGCACACCCACCTCTGTCTTTTACCAGTTGCATGACTTGACCATGTTTCTTTACTTGTCTGTGCCTCTGTTTTCTTATCTGTAAAATGGGGGTGGATGACAGAAACTCAGGGTTTCTATTGCCGCTGTCACCACTGAGTGACAGGGTCTGCAGTACATCTGTGATCTCATCCTGGCCTGTCAGTTAAGCTAGGGGAGAGGGAGCGAGCCCTGATTTGCTGATGACACTGAGTTAACTCAGCCAGCCTAGATGTGAATGCAAGTCCGTCTGGTTCTGATGCCCTTGTCTGGCTGGCTTGTGACCTTGAGCTTTAGCCCTCATCTCTAAAGTGGAGCTCAGCCATGCTTGCTGCAGAGCTCCTGATGGTGGAGTAATTAGGAGATGCATGGAGTATCCACCTTAGCACAGGGCATAGGGCACAGGGCATAGGGCACAGGACACAGGGCATAGTACACAGGGC
>JADRCH010000259.1:205749-228885 GCA_019843965.1 Rhynchomys soricoides
GGACACAGGGCATAGTACACAGGGCACAGGACACAGGGCATAGGGCATAGTACACAGGGCATAGGGCTCAGGGCATAGGGCATAGTACACAGGGCACAGGACATAGTGCACAGGACATAGGGTATAGTGCATAGGGCATAAAGCATAGTACACAGAGCATAGGGCTCATGGCATAGGGCATAGTACACAGGGCACAGGACACAGAGCATAGGGCTCAGGGCATAGGGCTCAGGGCATAGGCCTCAGGACATAAGGTATAGTGCACAGGGCATAGGGCACAGGACATAGGGCATAGGGCTCAGGGCACAGGACATAGTGCACAAAGCATAAGGCAAAGTACACAGAGCATAGGGCTCAGGGCATAGGGCTCAGGGCATAGGGCACAGGGCATGGTGCACAGGGCATAAGGCTCAGGGCATAGTGCACAGGGCATAGGGCACAGGACATAGGGCATAGGGCTCAGGGCACAGGACATAGTGCACAAAGCATAGGGCTCAGGGCATAGGGCATAGTGCACAAAGCATAGGGCTCAGGGCATAGGGCACAGGGCATAAGGCTTTCCCCTTCATGCCTCCTCTCTCCTTTCTATGAAGATGATTTTGGATACATGAAACTGAAGGGGAGGGTGGCAGAATGGTTGGAGGGAAGTGCTCTGTAGGCAAAAAACAAGGGCCTGTGTTTGATTCCCAGAACCCTAACAATGAGAAGGTGGAGGCAGGGGCATCCCTGGGGCTCATTGGCCAGCCAGCCTAGCCTAATTGCCAAGTTCCAGGTCAGCGAGTGATCCTGTATCAACAAAAAGGAAAAGACAGAAGGTGGACGGCTTCTGAGGAATACCTGAAGTTGACCTCTGACCTCCACATACATGTACAGACTCATCTGTACACACCTATAAACCTGCACACACATGAATACATACAATACAAATTGAAATGGTGAGGACCTTTATGATGCTCCAGCCCAGGATCTTCATTTAATCCCCAAGGGAACTAGGCTCAGAGAGGTTGAGAGTCCTGTCTGAGGTCACACAGCAGGCCAGTAGCAGATTGGAGACTCAGGCCACAGAAGTGTGACACCAAGGTTGGTGTATTTTATGTTGGTGACATTTGAGGGAAAGTGGCCAAGGACCAGGGTCTAAATGAGTGACTTAGCTCTCGGAGCGTTCCGCAGCCTCATATTCCTGAAGCCCAACCTGGAGACCTTAGACTTCTTTGACCTGCTGTGGATCGTGGGCATCGCTGACTTTGTGCTGAAGTACATCACCATCGCCCTCAAGTGCCTCATCGTAGCCCTGCCCAAGATCATCCTGGCCGTCAAGTCCAAGGTAAGCCCGCCTGCTGCCACCCATGGCCCCAGTCACCTCAGGAGAGAGCCAGGGCAGAGCGGATGCAGCACTGCCACCCACCCCGATGCCCCTGCATCTGCACTCTTCGGTGTGTTTTCCTCCTTAGAGCCTGTCTACTTGCCCAGGTCCTGCATCTCTCAGAGGAAGGTGACACTAGCTAACAGCTCTGACTCTGTACATTCCAGGGACTCTTTTTTGTAAAGGTGACTGAGACTCAGCAGGAAAGGGCTCTGTGATCAATTAGTAATGCCTGCTACGGCAAAGGAGGGGGTGTGTGGGGAAGTGGTGGTGCTTTGCAGTGTGCAGCAGGGAAATGCTTTGGGGTGAGTTCTTGAAGCGTGGCCTTTAGAACTCGAGGACTGGGCCACTGTCGCTCACTCCAAGGACAACGGGTCGAATTGGCTCTCAGCCTTGAGTGACAACTGACCCAAGCCACTAGAGGTTAATTTTTCAGCAGGTTCCTTCCTTTCCCCACTGTGCACCGACTCAGGTGAGCCCAAACCCTATGATGTTGAGGTTTTCTTAGATGAGGCCACATCTCTGTGCCCTAAACATGTGTGTGTTCCTCAGGAGAGGAACCATTGGACATAAAAGAGCCCTGAGCTACCTCTCCAGACTTGCTCAGACCATAATAACCATAGTCATGGTTCATGCTGTGTTCTTATCGGCACCAGAAAATCAGCGTGACCAGTGGTTAGGCACAAGGACTTGAGCAGCAGGCACATTTGTGTCTGGGTCTAGCTAGATTCCTCTCTGCCTGTGTGATGTTGGGCAGATAACAAAACCTCTCTGAGCTCCTCACCTGTCTACTGTTGGGAATCACGCCTTCCCTCAGAAGTGCTGACCTTGTCAGAACCGTTGCTTTGGGGAAGGAGAAAGTGCTGTGCCTGCACCCAGTGTATGGGGTGCTGCTCAGCTTCACAGCACAGGTTCATTACAGGTTTATCATCCTCCATCCGAAGCGCTCGCTCGGATCACTATTCTTCACATTTTATTTAGGCTATCCGCATATTCATAATGAGTACGTCGAGAAAGTGATCAGTGCATGAACATGGAATGCACCTGAGTCTCACCATGTGGCGAAAGTGGCATCAGGCAATATTGTTGGCAGCACCTATTTTCCATTGCAGTGTGCCATGGGAGGTCAGGGGAGAATTTTCCACTTGTGTGTGTCTTCGTGCCTGAGCAAACAGTTGCAGATTTTCGGGCATTGGGGATGCTATAGTCTTGGTTGGGGTGCTCCATCTGCAGGGATAAGACTTAATCTTCATGTCACCTGACCCAGAGCTTTTCCTGATGTCTGAGGCTGCAGAATCCTGGCCAGGTGCCTGGTTCTTCGTGTGTGCTGTATGTATGGCTTTGTATTCTAGGAATGGGAACCCAGGGCTTTAGAAACTTCCACTTTCCTGTCGATCTAATGAGTGAGAATCCAAGATGCATGTGTCCACCTCCTGGAGACCATGTGTCTTGACAAGGAATAGCTTACAGCCATTAGCTGCTTAGACAAAGTAGGTCATTTCCCTCAGGAATACAGGCTCAGGCAGCCACCTGCGGGCACAGAGCATTTCACCTTTGCGATCCTCAAGGTGCGAACCTTGTCCTTACCCATAGCCAGCGTGGAGTACAGCAGTGCTGGCTGGGGAGGGGCCCAAGCATGGAGCACAGCAGTGCTGGCTGGGGAGGAGCCCAAGCATGGAGCACAGCAGTGGAGGCTGGGGAGAAGCCCAAGCATGGAGCACAGCAGTGCAGGCTGGGGAGGAGCCCAAGCATGGAGCACAGCAGTGCAGGCTGGGGAGGAGCTGGGCTTGAAGCTAGCAGACACAGCTCTGCCCCTCCCTCCACTCACTTGAGCACCTGTCACTAATGGAGTGTTCTGGCTCTGCACAGTCTACAGGATCAGCCTGGGAGGAAGGAGAGGCAGAGGCCCTACCAGAGCTTGTGGTGGGCGATACTGATGCTGAGAACAGACTGTCAACAGAGGTCATTTTTCCTGCCCGTTCTGGCTGCCATGGAGAGCAGCTGCTAAACTGTCCACCACCAGTAGGGCCCCTGGCATTTGCTGGTCATGAACTTGATCTTGCTGTGACTGTCACTCTCTTCTCGCATTTGTAGAGACTCTGGCACAGGGTGGTTCAGTGACTTGCCCAGGACCACAGTCAGATGCTGAAGAGCAAACAACATGGTAGGAAGTCACCCCTGAGTCAGAGCAATGTGGCTCTCTACTGTGGGTAGACAGAGGCACTGTGCATGCCTGCTTCAGATAGCAACTGATGGCACAGCACAGAGGATAACACCAGAGGCAGGAGCCCTCCAACATTGACAATAGTGATACATTTATGGAGTCCACTGTTATGTGACTTGTCTTCTGGAATTCTCCAGTTCTTGTCTCTGGGAAAGGGGTCTGGTCTACCAAGTTCCCATTTTGAGTCGGACCCTTTGTAGCTCAGCGGATGGCCAATGAGTAAGTTTCATGCTGTACACACACACACACACACACACACACACACACCAATTCATTCAGTTGCCAGCAGGGGGAACCTGGACTGTGGCCCCTGCGGAAGGCTCTTCCCAGCACAGGTGTGGCCGAAGCAAGCAATGGGCTGGTTTCTGGGCGTGGGCAGGGGACCTCCTTCAAGCCTGGGTGTCTGAGCATCTTCTGGCTATTCTGGATCTTGGAACATGGCTGTTCATGAGCCCATAGCTTATGTTCACAACCTGGGGATGACCTTAAACACATTTCCTTACTTCGTCCTGGTAGCTGTCTGCTTCTCTCCACTTTGTATCTTAAGTGACTCTGATGTCCTGTGATGGTGTGTATAGTGAATAGCATCCTACTATCTGCTGCTGTACCCTAGACTTTGCTGCCATGAAAGCTGTTGGCTTTTCTCAGTTTCTCCTCTGATCCCCTCGCTCTGTTCCTGCCTTTTCAGACAACTGATGGGATGGTTCAGCTCGTCACTTTTCTCTGCACCCTATGTCTAAAACCCCCTGTCCCTAGAAGGGAGTGAGCATATCTAGCATACTTGGTGGGACACAGCATCTCTACGCATTCAGAATCACACGTGCATGTGTGTGCGCGCATGTGCATGTGTGTGCGCACATCGTGTCTGAATGGAGAAACGTGTACATGTGTAAAGATAGATGGATGGATGACATGCATGACTGCGAGAGTGATGGGTAGACTGTGCGCAGTACCTGAATGGGGGAGGAAGATGGATGAATGGATCCGTGGATCCGTGGATAGACTAATGAATGGATGAAGGCGGACCGGAAGGTGGCTAGGAGGGACAGAAAGATGGACAGGTGGGGGGAGCAGGCTGAATGAATTGGATGGACAGGTGGGTGAGAAGGTGGACAGAAGGAAGGAAAAATAGGTGGGTGGATGTACAGCTGGACAGGAGGATGGATGGAAGGGTGAATGGAGGATAGACCGGCTCTTCCCTCCCTTCCTCCACTTAGGACAGTGAGAGCGAGGATCCCATCCTCAGCTCGGCTCTTTTTATTATACCCGTGCAGATGTCTGAGCAAGGCAGTCCTGACAATAGAAATGCACAAATATTCTTCTCTGTGCTCTGAAAGATGGTAGGAACTCTCAGAGGGCTCTGGAGACCCAGCTGACAGTCACAATGGCGGAGCATTGCCAGGCCATCACCACTAGCCAGGCAGTGTATCCCGCAGGTGGATTGTTCAGACCTCTAAGAGACTGACAGGGGTGGGCTGTCTTGAAAGCTCACAGGACATCTCCCACAAAAAGTAGACACACTCCTTCCCTGTGGCATCTAGAGTCCCAGCACACCCTCACCTTCAGTCTCACCAGTCCTCAGAGAGGAGATGCTCTGATCTCTCCTCACACAGACTGAGCTGAGGGGGCAAAGACTGCAGACCTTGAGCTGACCATAGGCCAGCCTCAGGAGAGGGGGTGTGGCTCAGCCCTTCATGAGCAGGGTGCTCCCATCAACCCCTGCTCACAGCGGCCTCATAAGGCAACTGTCTTGGACTTTTAGAATATTTTATTTGAGGTAAAATTCACATAAAAGTAACCAGTTACCATTTAAAAGGATGTCATTGACTCTGTGACATTTTGTACAATGACAGTGCACCCAGCACCCCTGTGTATTTCCAGAACATTCCCGTCATCCCAGAAGAAAGCCCGTATTCATTAAGCAGTCACCCAGGCTCCTCCCACCAGCCCTAAGCAGCCACTAATCTGCCTTCCATGTGTAGAGTGGATTTGCCCACTGTGTACAGTTTCTACACAGAGACTTACATCCTAGCTTTTAACCAACATCTATGTCTCCAAGTTCATTAGCATTGTGCATGGGCCGGCACAGCTGCACACACCTGTAATCCTGGTGCTCAAGAGTCAGAGGCGGGAGAATTGGAAGCTCAGGCAGCCTGGGAACTAAGTAAGATCTTACTCAGAATTAAAAAAATAAAATAAAATAAAAAACCAACCCAGAGGTTAGGGGATGTCTGGGTGCTGTCAGAGCACTCGCTCCGCAGGCAAGAGGTCCTGACTTCAAACCCCAGGACCACAGCACAGTCAGGCAGGGCTGCAGGTACCCTAACCCCAGCATTGCAGGGCACAGACAGGCAGATCCCCAGTGCGGTTTCCTTCAGTGAGAGACTCTGTCATAGGCAATAAAGGATAGCTCCTAAGGTCCTTCTCTGCCTTTTCTGGCACGGTATCCCGCACATGTATGCATGCCCCCTCGTGCACACATATTTGTGTGCAAGAAAACAGCACCCACACTGGAGTCTGGCTCAGCCTTCACTTCTTTCCATGACTGGACTTCATCCCACAATGTGGACAGACTACCATTCACTTAGCCATTTGTCCCCCGAGGGACTTTAGGGTTCCTACCACCTACTGTGAATAGTGCCAACAGGACCTTCTGTGTGCAGGGATGCAAACAGATAAATCTAGCTCCTTAGATTTGTTTAGTGAGCTCTTCTGAGCTAGTTAAGAGTCAGGTCTGTGGACACAAATCCCTGCGGTAATCACCAATCCAGGCTGGAGAGTCCGTCTTTCCTCTCCTTCAGACGGCATTCTGTCGGACCAGGGGGTGGGGGTGGGCGCTGACACCCCTTCCCTACACCTTTGAGGTATGGGTGACAGTTATTAATGCCTCTCTGGCAACCGTCCAGCTCCTTCCTTGATGATTATTATTTTATTCGGAGAGATTAATGTGCCGGGTCAGAGCGTAATCCAGCCTGTAACAAGTGATGTGAATGGTCCTCCCAAGATAAATTGCAGGCTGGGAAAAGGTCTGCAGCCTCTCCTTGCCTGTCTGAGAGCTCTGGAGAATCCTCATCAATCCTTGTCTGGGAGGAAGAAAGCCACGGGTGTTCCTCTGCAGCTGGGGTGGGGTGGGTGTGGGGGGAGGCACATCTGTCAGGGACCCCTAATGGCCCTCAGCACAGATGCTCCTACATAGACCTCCATGCCAGCCACTGAGAGAGTGGGCTGGTTGAATATTGCAGTTATGATATTGAATACCTCTGGTATTTGACCCCATTTGATGGCCTGACGTGCGACTGAGTGAGCCACCTTGCCTGGGGACTTGGGGACATTCTTCCTTTTCTTAATCATCCCTCTGCTGTGACCAATTCCCAAATTCCCCCATGTCTCCTAGCACGACAGGGTCTGTCAGGGCCCTTCACAAATGGGCCCCTTGGTGAGTCAGGATCCTTGAGTTTAAGATGGCAGCCACTGATCTTCAAGCTCAACTCCAAATTGTCACCCCGGTCTGGTGTTCCGAGCTGACATTTGCTTTTGTTCGTTTCTTAGAGTTTCGTTGTGTTTCCTGGGCTGGCTTTGAATTCTTAATCCTCCTGCCTCAGTCTCTTGAGTGCTAGGATCCTGGGTTAAAGCACCACACCTGGGACTGAGCTGCCATTTGTCATTATAAATCCACATAATAGGCTAGGGGTGTAACTTGGTAGAGTACTTGCCCGCATCAAATCAATCAATTAATTATGCCCAGGCACTATACACAACACATGTAGCTTGGGCCGCCAGATCTGGCTTCTGCTCCACCTCTCTCCTAACCATACTTCCTCCCCCCTCCCTTCCTCCTTCCACATAGACCAGCTTCCTTGGGAACTTTGCGGTCCCCTTCTCAAGCCCTTCACACTTCCTGTCCCCTCTGCCTGTGGCAGCCACCGCGCTGGTCCCATGACTGCTTCCTTCCCATGGGCAGGCAGGCAGGCAGAGAGACAGACACAGAGAGAGAGAGAGAGAGAGAGAGAGAGCACTCATCTCTCTCCTTCCTAACTGTAGCCAGCCACTTGAAGCTCCTGTAGCCATCTCTTCCCACACAATGGATCACATCTTCAAACTGTGAGCCAACATAAGCCTTTCTGAACCCTTAAGGAAATTCTTCTCAGGTATTTGGTCACAGCACTGACTAAGGGATATATGATTAGCTGGCAGGGGTCATCCTGCTCCACTCCGTAATGGAGAAACATAACAGCAGGTTAGCTTAAGAACTCTGCAGGCCCCTGTCAAGGGAAGCCCCACCATATGGCAGATCCCGCCCAGGCCTTGAACCAGCAAAGCTGGACTTCAGTCCTGGCTCCTTCGTTTAGAGCCCTTAGTGCACCGATCCTCAGCCTATCGCCCAATGCTCAGCTCTCTTCTCTTGGCAGCCGGTCATGTTTATTCCGTTATATGCCGGAGACAGTCAGGTGTTTGTTATGCTGCACAGTGGACCAGGGCGAGCCAGAGCACAGTGAGGTGGGCTTTGCCAGTCTGACTGTTCCGAGGGACCCATCGCTAGGTTGGGTCCCTGAGGGCCAGGGAGGAGAAAGCCACTGCAAGCACCTGTCCAGCCTACTGCTAAATGGGGCTACTTAGCAATGCTGCTGAAGCTAAGTGTCTTCTTGTGTACCCAGGCTAGCACCCAAAGTAACAGCCTGCAATGTGTCCCTCAGAACTTGTCATGTATTGAAGTCCTAACCCATACCTCATCAGCAAGAGGCTGTGTTTACATTTTTAATGTTTACTTTTTAAGTTATACTTAAAAACTCTCTGTGGTCTTGGGGATCAAGCTTGGTGCTTCAGACTTGACAGCAAGTGCTCTACCCACGGAGCCATCTTGTCACCCGAGGGATGGAATCTTTGAAGAATGATGAAGAAGGTATGTCTGTTACGTATCTTATTCCTGTGACAGAACACCTGACAGAGCGACCCAAGAGTGGAAGGCCGATGTTCTGGCTTGTGAGTCAGGGTAGAGTCCATGGCGGAGAAGGCACGGAGGCAGGGGCTGCCCTTTGCTGTGGCAGAGGGATCCTGAGGGGACTGAGTATAAGGCAGGATGTAATAGGGGGTGCAGGTGAAGCCCTCAAGCCCCACCCCGCATCCCAATCCTGGTCTAAAACAGCACCATCAGCTAGGGACCAAGTGTTTAAACACACAGTTGTAAGATGGGTGTTTTGAATTCAGATCGAGGGGAAGGTCACAGGGCTGCCCTGGCGCTGTGTGACCCTTAGTCTCTTATATCCGGAGGAAATGAAGACTGGCTCACCCTCCCTGTTCGAAATACACGGTTCCTCCTCCCTTCCCGGAAGTTAAAATTGTCACAGCCACTGTGTACACACAGAAGCAACGGCAGGCGTGTGCTCTTCTAGGTCACCTTGCTTATCTTACCCATTAGCCCTGGACATGGCTCTAGCCAACACACACAGAAAACAATCTGCTGATTGAAAGGTGGGACCCAGAGTCTGTGCATTTTCTGCCAGAGCGTCCATCTGCCATTTACCAGCAGCTTGGCCTCTTCTGCCTTCACCGCCCCATCTGCAAAATGGGGTCATAACCGAAGCTCCTGATAGTCACTGCCTAGGAAATAACCACTGACTCAACAACTTCAAAAACAGTCGCTGGGGGCTGGGAAGGTGGCTTGATCAGGAAAGTGCTTGCGAGGGTCTGAGCTCTGGTCCCCAGCACCCACGGCAGTGCACACCAGCCCTGGGGAAGGGCACATAGCGCAGGCAGATCCCTAACACTCACTGGTTGTCCAGTCAAGGCAACTTGTGAGTGTTCTGTGAGAGACTGTCTCCAAACGTAAGGCGAAGAGCACCTGGGGATGATACCCAACATGGACCTCTGGCCTCTGCATGCATGTGTACCCACACACCCACAAACATGCATGATCCCAACTCTGCTGGCAGTCAGTACGAATACACATCCCACTCACACAGTGAGAAACTGCAGGGGTGTAACCTGTAGTCAGGACCATAGCAAGCTCTGACTGATCTGAACACACACCATTGACTTACAGGCTTTATTCCTTTTCGGTGCTGTGTAATATTCCAAGTGTTAATTGACCCAAAATGGTGTGATGGTTAGATTGGCTCTTCGTCTTTGCCAACATGACAGATACAATGCCCAGCATCCCTGCAAGCATACATGAGGTTTCTCTAATGTGGCCATGCAGGATGGAATTGTTGGAGTGAGTATCTTCCACTTTATGGAGAATCCCAGTGGTTTCCTTGTCTCCCCATTGACTGGAGCAGTGTGCATTGCCTACAGGGCTGGATTCAAGCTGCACTTTCCCCATGTCTGTCTCCCTGCTTGAGATGACTGTGAAGTGCCTCATCCTCAGGGTGGACCAGGAGCCCATCCTAAGGAAGGCTAAACCACTGTCCTTTGGAAAGGCCCCAGGGTGAAATGTGGACCCAGCATGACTCCACCAGTGCTCTCTCTCCAAGCCTGTCGACCCAGTAGCTTCCTTCCTATTGATTTTTGCCAGAGCAGTCTGCAGTTTAGTCTCCTGACTTTGGTGGGAATCTGCCAAGGATCCGTATCAGGCATAGTCTCTTTCCAGAGAAACAGAGTCAGTAGCACAGCTGTGCTTTGAGAGCTTCATGTCAAGGAATGGGCTCCATGGTGGAGGCTGTGCAGATCTGAAATCCTCAAGATGGCCGGGAAGCCTGGCAGGAGTAACACTGGAGCCAAGAGCAAAAGTCCCTCCTTAGCAGGAGGCTGCTCCTGAGGCTGGCTCACCATATAGCCTTAGTGTGGACGAGATGAGACATACCCACAAGATGCAGAACAGTCCCTGCCATGTCCTGGCCCAGGTGTCAACCAATCTGCAGCTCACAGTGACACCTAGGAGAGTACCAGGTAGCAGAAGTGGACAGTGGCCTCGTTAGCAAAATGGATGCAAGATCTGAGATGGACAGCATCAGATGCACACATGGGGCACTCCTCATCCCAGCAGGGGCTCCAGTTCAAGGCCATCCTGGGCTTGAGCAAACTACACGTGTAACTCTGCCATTCCTCAGGTCCCACCCACCATTTGTTTGACAGTCTCTCATTGGCCTGGGACTCAACACCTAGGCTAGGTGGCCTGGCCGTCAAGCCTCAGGGCTTTGCGAGTCTCTGCCTCCCCGTCTCGTGCCCACTGGGATGATGAACACTTTGCCGCTAGGCCTGGTTTTTTACATGGACACCAGGGATCTGAACACATGTCCTCTTGTGAGGAAGGAGCTTTACCAACCAAGCCATCTCCCCAGCCCCATAAACAACAGAGAACCTCTCAGGGAAAAAAATGTATTAGGAGGTGGCGATGTGCATATTCACACAGTTGGGGAGCTGAGGCAGGAGGATTGCCATGAGTTTAAGACAAGCCTAGGCTACATAGTGAGACCCTGTCTCAAAAAACTAACCATGGGGGAGTGGGAGGGAGAAAACAAAGGAAGTGCCCAGTCCAGTTATCAGCACTGAATTTGATGAACAGAATCTCATTTTTGTTGTTGGATCTGTGTCTGAGAAGCATGGTTTCATGGGGTCATGTGATTTCCTGTTATCAAGCCCACATTCTCACAGAGAGAGAGAGAGAGCCACCACCATGATGCCAGGGCCGTTCACACTCTATTATTGTTATTGTTACGTGTATTGTGTGTGCAGGCATGTGCTCCTCGCTTCCCACCCTGCTGGTCCCAGGGCTAGAACACAGGTCATCAGACTTGGCTGCAAGCCCCCTGACTCACTGAACCATCTCGCCAGCCGACGTTCCTGCCTTAGGGTTTTGGCATTGATGTTCCTGTATACCTCCCCGCCCCAGACAGCTACTGTCTTGCTTCTGTCACATTGGCTCTGCCCATGTACAAACAGACCCGTGGGCTACCCTGTCAGTGTCATTGCCGGGTGCTGTTGAAGCTAAGGCCATTTGGAGAGTCTTCTGTTGAAAAAAGGGGACAGGGGACACAAAGAGACACTAGTCTCTGCCCTAGGACCCTAACACTTCTCTGCAGATGAACCACCCCAGCAAGATGTATTAATTTATCTAGGGTCACACAGCATTCTGTGACAGAACAACCATGTGAGGCTCCAGGCCTTTCAGATGGTGAGGAGTATGCCCTTCAGGGCCCACGGTATTAATCAAATAATAAATGTCACATTAATCCAGTATAAACATGGGAAACAGCGATGCGTCTGCTCCTACCCTTGGAGTTTCATCTATGTAAGCTCATTCCAAGCTGTGTTAGTCACTGTTCTGTCGCTGTGAGGAGACACCCTGGCCAAGGCAATTAATTCTTATAAAAAAGAGCATTTACTCCATGATTGTCATGGCAGATAGGCATGGTGCTGGAGCAGTAGCTGGGAGCTTTACATCTTGATCTGCAGGCAGCAGGCAGAGAGAGAAACACACACTCTGCTTGGTATGGACTTTTAAAACCTCAAAGTGGCACATCCTCCAACCAGGCCACACCTCCTAATCCTTCCCAAGGAGTGCCACTAATTGGGGACCAAGCATTCAAATAGATGAGCCTGTGGAGGCCATTTTCATCCAAACCACCACCCGTGGCCATAATACCGTGTGAGGTAAATAGTCTTATATGCTTCACTTGGCAGACAGGGAAACTGAGGCACAGGGAAGCTAACTGACTTGATGGGGGTTAGCGGGTGGTGGGGCATACACTTGAATTCCATTTCTTTAGTTTCAGAACTCAGTTTCTTGGCATGCTGTCACAGACACGGCATGTGTGCATACATGCAAGCACACACTAGTGCGCATGCACACATCCCGGGCCCACACTCCTGCCAGTCTATCACAGGACAATGGCAGCTACTGCTGTTCAACACGGTGGGAGACAGTCGTCACTGCCCCCTGTCAACCCAGGCCCCACACCCTCATGAGCCTCTCAGACTCATACCTCAGCCCTCTGCCACCCAGCTCCTCAGCTTCTGTCTCAGGGGACTATCTTTTCTTTTTGTTTTGTCCCCTCCTGTGTCTTTACTCTGTCCCTTAGGAGACTCTCAAAGGCTACAGTCAGCCACCAAGGGAGATAGCAGAGACAGGACCCAGTGGACATCTGGGAGTTCTCACACCTCGGCTTACACTAGTGTTGGGGGGGGGGGGGAGGTTTACATTACATTATTTATTTATTTACTCAGCCCTGCTCCACACCCCCCAAGCTGTTGTTCTCCACTGGGAAAAATGAAAAACAGCCTCAGACAACAGCAGACAAGGCAGACCACATGGCCCCCGCAGTTTAATTTCCTTTAATTCATTTTATATTGAACCAAATGATACTGTTTGTTTTTAATGGCAAACACTCAGCACGGAGGAGGAGCAGCCGGGATCCTGGGGGAAAATCAGGAACACAGCTGCTGTTGAAATCCTGGCTCCTTTTATCCCCGGCCCCCAATCCCACCTCCCCATCTCCTTTGGAAATAGGTTTCCAGGTTGAAGGATGACACCCTTCTCCTGCTCGGATGGTGGCTGTCTAAGGGACAGGCCTGGCTGTGCCCCAACTCTGTCACCCAACCTAGGGAGGCTCCAGTGGAAGAATGGAGACCCAGGCCAGGCTGCTGTGGCTGTCCTCCTTGCTTATCATGGGCAAGCAGAGCCTACCAGTGCCCAAGGCATGGATAGGGCACAGCCTAAGTGCATCCTTAACTCCCAGGGCCTGAGGCTGCCTCACAGGGGCTCCACAGCAGCTCCTGTGCTCAAGAAACCGAAGCAGGGCTGGGAATAACCACCTACATCCAGATCAACTGTCTGGGGCCTGCCCTTCTGTGGGCTGGGTGGGGCCTGGTGCCTCTTTGGAGCCTTCTGTGACTGTGACTCTTCAAGATCCCTTTTTGCTGAACTGGGCCTTAGCGAATAACCGTTCTTACTGGTGATTAGAACTCAAACTCTGAAGCCCCTGGGCAAGGAGGCAGAGGCCTTTGGCTCGATCATGGTCTTGGTGAGGCCAAGCCAGGGTGGTAGATGCCACAGGAGGTCATCCCAAGGCCGCCTCGTGCTGCAGGAGGGAGCTACACCTGCTCTCTTGTCAGGTTCAGACAGGCCTCTGTTCTGCTGGTAAGGAAACCAGGCTAGTTGCAGGTCATGTGACTCATCCAAAGGCATGATCTGGTAAGATTGGCTTCTGCCCACTAGCCAGCTGGGTCTGTGCTGGAGGAGCCCTCAGAACCAGGGCTTCCAAGCCCAACCTCCCAGTGCAGAAGGGGGCAAGCAGGAAAGCAGGCATCCCAAAACAGCCACCCACAAGGCTGCCCTAGTCTGTAGCCAAGAATGGACCCATGGCAGGCTTCCTGCCTCAGCTTCCCAAGTGCTAGGATTACAGGTGTGTGCCACCTTATGAGAAATGATTGAGGCAGAGCTGGGCAGTGTGAAGCCAGAAGGGTCCTTCCACAGGGGCAAACAGCCATAGCACTGGCATGACTTTCCAGATTACAGTAGAAAGTCCCATTGCTAACAGTGATGTCTGCCAAGCTCTCATGCCATGAACATGTATGGTCACAGTATCCAGAGGCCAGGTAAGGCTTGGACAAGGCAGGGAGGCTGAGCGAGTCAACGGTATCCTACCATGCCACCCATACTGTGAGTACAGGGTGGCAACTTCCCAGATGTGTCCTTCGAGAGCACCCACATGTCCCTCTAGTAAACAGTAGCAGCTTGCATCCAGGACATGGCCCTTCTCCGGTTTCCTCTACCAGCCCTCCTACCTAGAGCTGAGGCTGGCCCCACTGGTGTGAGCCTCCACTTGTTCACAAAGGCTCCAAGGTGTTAGGAAAGATCTGGGCTCTAAGCCACCTGTGATGCTGCACATGCCTTTGATCCTGACACTCAGGGAGCAGAGGCAGGCAGAGCTTTGTGAGTTCAAGGCCAGTGTCTTGTGAGGTCCAGGTCAGCTGGCGCTACAAAGTGAAAATGTCTCAAAAAAAAAAAGAAAGAAAGAAAAGATACAGAAATGTGTGCAGATTTTAAATGAAAGACATAATGCCCCCCCCCGTGACACTTTCTGTGGCCATCTATCCCCCTTTCTGTTGTTCACAGGAAACCAGTCCCACGTCTGCCTTTTGTACATTTGTCTGTCTCCATTCTCACCAAGCTATTGATCGTGGACGGAGGGAACATGGAATATACTGTTTTACCCCCCAGTCAGACTGGAGTTTGAATGTCTTTTGTTTTTGGTTTTATGTTTTTTTGTTTTTGTTTGTTTGTTTGTTTGTTTGTTTTTCAAGACAGGGTTTCTCTGTGTAGCTCTGGCTGTCCTGGAACTCACTCTGTAGACCAGGCTGGCCTCGAACTCCTGCCTCCCAAGTGCTGGGATTAAAGGCATGCACCACCACTGCCCGGCATAAATGTCAACATTACCCAAGCCAATAATTTTGTGCCTTCACCTCCAAAACATTTATCACGCACAGTCTGACAAACACTGGTGTGGCGTAGGAACGGAATAAAAGTTCCAGTTGAGGAGGCGGGGCCTGCCCCTTTGGTCAGGTGATCACCATTAACCTAAGCCATCAGATCACAGTCTGCACCCTGGGCAGTGGAGAAACGGCCCAGAAGAGGACCTGGATTTGGCTCCCAGCACCCATAAGGCAGTTTACAGGCATCTCCATCTGTAACTTCAGTTCCAGGGCACCCAATATCGTCTTCTGGCCTCCATGGGCACCAAGCACACATGTGGTGCATATACACGATGCAGACAGAGACACACACGCATGCATACAATGCATACTCATAAAACCGCATCTTGGAGGTCAGTGGGAAGGGCTCTCAGTTGTGACTACAATGATCAGGTTTCTCTGCAGTGGGGTTGGCCCTAGCCTGGAGCTTGGACACCCGGCAGCCTTAAGTGCGAAGCCTGCTAATGACCCAATACAGCCGCAAGTCTGAAACACCGCCTAGACTGTCAGTCACGCCAAGAGCTCAGCACTCCTTGGGCACCGAGGTCTCTTGGCGCGGGAATGATGTCATCGTCTTGCGCCGTCCAGCAGGCCAGGGGCACTCCAGACGCTGGCGAGGAGCCTGTGGTGTGGAGCTGGGGAGGCCACGATGATCTCATCCACCTGGGAGAGGCTGGGCGACCGCTGACGTCATCGCAGCACCCTGTTGCCAAGCAACGCGGAGCCGCTGGCCACACCCCAGCTTCCTAGGTTCTGGGTTGTTCTGCCAGCGTTCCCTTCTTCCTCTTGCTCCACCTTCCTCCTCTCCTTCTTCCCTCATCTTCCCCTCTTCTCACATCTCACTATATTTCTTAGGCTCTTGTTTTCTGCCTTCCTCACGGGTGTCTTGAAGCACCCCTCAGAATTTAAGTCCTTGCTCCTCTGCCTGTCCTGTCTGAGCCTGCTTCCTCACCTGCTAATAAGAACAGCCGTGGGGACAGCATGAGGGTGCTACGTTTTCTACGGACAGCCTTTCCTCACCCAACAGGCAGCCTGTCTCCTTTTCTGTCCCTTCCCTCTCTGCTCAGATGGTCTTCTAAATGGCTCGATGTTTGAGTTGTCTCGTCTCGTGCTTGGAATTGGTCATAACCACCTCCCTCTCAGAGGGGTTCTGGCTGTGCAGTTCCTTCTTGGCATGTGCTAAAGGAGATTATAAAACAGGCCTGGTGTGGTACCTGTAATCCCAGCGCTTGGGAGACTGCAGCAGGAGGATCATAAGTCCAAGCCAACCTGTTCAGTGGCCTTTTCTATCAGGCCTCTGATTGGCTCATTTCTCTCCTGTCTTTGGCTCAGTCTTTTGTCCCATGATGCTCTCTGCCTCTTTTTTCTGTATTGCTCTCTGCAGCCTTCCAGCTTCTTCTCCCAGAGCTCAGAGGTCAGCTAGGAGCCTCCTCTCTTGGAGAAGTCCCCCAATGTGCCCCTCGGTTCCTGACTCTGCCCTTCAGATGATTGCTGGTGCTGTTTTGTCCTGAGGGTACTGGCAGCTGAGGCCCCAACAGCCCAGCAGCCTGGCAAGTCATTTTCCTAGAAAAACAAGCCTTTATTTTCAGCCCTCTGTGTCAGCTTGGAAAAACAAAAATGCAAACAGGGACTGGGGCTGAGGAGTCCCTCTGCCTTCAAGGCTACGGTATTTTCCATTTATTCCTCCACACCAAAGGAGGCGTTGGAGTGCAGCCAGGCTGTGGGCTCAGGCAGCAGAGCTATCTACCTACTTTTCCTGGACCCTTGACTTACCAGGGGACCCTTGGCTCTCTTTACAGTTTTTGAAAGAACTGTCATGGGGTCCTCCCCACCGTGGCCATTCAGAGAATCAGGTAACCAAGTTCAGACTCAGCCCTCTGTTCCCAGGAGGAGGCTTAACTCCAAAAGGACCCTTCCAACATTTGCTATGTACTGTGGTAGCCAGGCTCAGGAAGAAACACAAAATCTGCCCTTTCTGTGGGAACTCAAGCTATCAAAAATGTCGCCACTGACTTCCATCGCCTTAACAGATCTGCATTCTTCTAGGTCCAGCATTCTTCTCGCTGTGTGACCTGGAGCAGGTTCCCTCACCACTTTGCGCCTCCATCACTGACTCTATACAGTGAGAGTCAGCTGTAGCTAGAACTTAGTTACTTTGTGGGTTCTTCTTTCTTCCACCCCTCTTCCATTCTTTCCACCCTTAACTCTAGGTAGGAGAGAAAGGATAGAGAGGAGAGGGAGATGAAGAGATCCCTGGATAAAGTTGGGGTAGGAAAGGGAGCTACCATTAGACTACTTCCTGCTTATCGGGAGCATCCGGTTCCTTGGGGGCAAGTTTGAGCCTCGCCATTGTCAGGATATCTAATTTCTTCTCTTTTTGCACATGACAACAGCAACTCATTAGCAGCCACACTGTTCGGGTTTGAACATTCATGTAGCCTCTGAAAAGTCCCCAGAATTCCATATGACCCCCACACACAGCACAGAAACTCTCTCTGTAGCTGGCAAAACCACACCCCTGCCAGAGCACGGGTGGAATCACAGTCACCTGCTGTGAAGCAGCCCTCACATCTCCACACTGAATTAACATGAAAACACATTCACATACTATTTCTGTGTTTTTAAAAGAAAGTTCTCACTGCAGTCAGCAGCACCTGCCTCTGTGGTGCTCTGTGCAGAGCGGTGCCCAGCATATGACCTCCTAAGTATTAGGTCACCAAAGAGGAGCACAGGCAGCCACAGCCAACTAGTGGGGAAGTGAATGGGGGATTCTTGACTCCATGTTTGAGTTCCTGGATCCACCTGTACTTGAAGCTGCAGCCATCTTGCCTCTGGGGTTCTGAGATTTCCACTTATTTCTCCAAGCTGCTTTGTTACCTCTCTGACCCTCATGATCCCAGGGTACTCCAGTACTTGAGTTAATAGTGATTAGAGGCTCAAAAGGTCAGAGCTGGGTCAGTACCTCTGGAATACAGAGCAGAACACTGAGGTTCAGAGAGAGAGAGAGAGAGAGCGCCTCACTCGGAGTTCCAGAACCATAAGAGATGTTCACCTGACTCGTGGACTCACAACCACACACATTTCACATTGATCTCATGGTGCCATTGCTGATGTGAGAAAGCCTTTTTTGTTTTTTTAAACCTCACTCTCTCTCCATTGAGAAGGCTTGGTGCATTCACCACGGGGCATTTTATGATTGGCAGACTGCCCACGGGGCCATAGCCAACACTCGTTGAATCCTCCCATGTCTCTGGATTAACCCCACACCTCTCAGGCCTTAGCTCATTGCCTCTATCAGTCCTAAGAGGGGCGCTCCCACTGGCCCCTGTTACTAGTGTCAACAGGGGCTTCCATTGTTGACGTGTGCCAGGAGAACCTCAGCAAGAGCACATTAGAATTCTAACCCAGAGCACAGGAACAGAAGACCACATTCTTTACAGGAAGAGTCCAGTTGAGTCCTGCCTCTACTCCAGTCATTGCTTGCTTCTTTCCTCACTGGGTACTTTTCATGATAATTTTGTGTCCAGCGCAGCAATGGCTGCCAACCCGTCTTCCTCAGCCAACTTCAGAAGTTTCCTTTCCAAGTTGTTTTTGGATACAAGGATGATCTGGCTGTGACATCGCTCACCCCACTGATCACCAGGGGTGATGTGTATAAGCTCGTTGGCTAGGTGGATGCCTCCTTTCTCCTTTACTACTCCTTGTTTGTGTGCCCCTTGCAAAGCTGCGTGCTCACTCAGAGGAATAAGACACCCTTCCCTGAATTGAGGAGGACTTCTCCTCTGTCAAGAGTATACAAGTAGCTGCCTCTCCTGCTAAGAACAGTGGTTCTCAACCTTCCTAATGCCGTGGCCCTTTAATACAGTCCATCATGTTGTGGTGATCCCCCCAACTATGAAATTGTTTTTGTTGCTGTTTCATAATTGTAATGTTGCTATTATGAATCATAATGCAAATATTTGATATGTAGGATATTGGGTATGTGACCCCTGTGAAACAGTCAATTGATCCCCAAAGGGTTCAAGACCCACAGGTTGAGAACCACTGTGCTAGACCCTCCAAACAAGCTGGCAGAGTTGTTGGGTTTTTTAGTTTGTTTGTTTGGTTGGTTGGTTTGGTTTTTGTTTTTTTTTTTTTTTGTTTTTTTTTTTGAGACAGGGTTTCTCGGTGTAGCCCTGGCTGTCCTGGAACTCACTCTGTAGACCAGGCTGGCCTTGAACTCAGAAATCCGCCTGCCTCTGCCTCCTGAGTGCTGGGATTAAAGGCATGCGCCACCACTGCCCACTAGAGTTGTTTACTTTAAAGCTCCTGGTGTGCAGAGATTCCCCGTTGGTAGCATCTTTGGCGTGAGAGCCCTGTAAGACTATGGTCATCGGAATCTGGTTAACTGTTTCAACCACAGCTTCACCCAAGCTGTCCACCAAGACTCAAGGAAAGTGAGGAAACCAGCCTAGTAGGGAACAGATGCACATGGAGGGTGGGGTGGGGATGGGAAAAGCCAGTGCAAAGGCCCTGGGGTTCGACTGCGCCTGGCTCACAGGGATGCTGGCAGATGGTGCATTGTGCAGCCAATGGAAGACATGGTGCTTCAGACACCTCTCCCAGTGTGGCAGAAGACACTGGTCTGAGGGAGTCTGACGCAGTTCTGGGCCCAAGATTGACCTTGTATTCTGAAAGCTTGTCTTGGCCACCATGCGAGGAATTTACTGCATAGACCGGGAGCTGTTTGCAGCAGGATGTCTAAGTAAATTGAATACTGCTCATGACAGCCAGGGACATCAAGAGCATGGATAGGGTTTGGTCACAGAGAGGAGACATACTTCACTAAAGGTGCCCAGCTGGGAAAGGGCAGGGTTAGGATTTGAACCTAGCCACTAGGAACATATAGAGACCTAAGTTTGAATCACAGGTCCACTACTGGCCAGCCCTACACATCTGTTTAGGTTGCTATGACAACCAGCCTGAGCCTGGATGGCTTCTCACAGTACAGAAGGCTTTAGAATCCAAGATCAAACCCTTGTATGATGCAGTTCCCGGTGAGACCCCTTATCCCGTCTTCTCTCTGTGCAGGATAGGATGGCCTTGAACTCACAGCAACCTCCTTTCTCAGCCTCCAAGACCTCATGAGGATGAGGTTGGAATTGCAGGGATAAGCAAGTAGTTTGACCTATGTGTCTGTGTGAGTGTATGTGCGTACCCAGAAAACTATGTAAGGTCTCTAAGACATTGTAAGCCTCTCCTGATGTGGGTGCTGGGCACCAAACCCGAGTTGCCTCTACAAGAGCAACAAGGGCTCTTAACTGCTGAACCTCCATTCTAGCCCGTAATGTCTCTTTTCGCCCGGCCATGGTGCCTCTTATAATGGCACCAATCCTGTTACAAGGTGCCACCTCATGTCCATGTCACTTCCCAGGGGCCTTGTGTCCCAGTGTAGCTGGCTGTGTCTCCAGGTTCCACCCCAGCCATTTAAACCTTCTATGGCTCGGCATTCCTCAGGGCGGTTGTGGCTGTACTGAAGTGGACAGCCGGTTTACCATTGTTTCCTAAGCAACAGAGTCTGTTTACATAGTGTTTATATTACATCCACATCAGAAGCTACTGTAACCTACTGGGTGTGGCTGCTATGCAAACATTCTACTGTCTTGTATGAGAGACTTGAGCATCACAGATTTGGCCATGTTTTGTTTGGAGGATTCTAGAATCCTCTTCTGTGGATACTGAGGGATGGGGATTAGGGCTTTGGTGCATGAGTTTAAGGAGATGTAATATGGTCTGGAGACTGCGGAGTGCCCTTGCCAGAATGCTGCTACTCTCCTCCTCCTCCCCCTCCTCCCTCTCCTCCTCCCTTTTCTCTTCCCTCTCCTCTTCCTCCTCCTCCTCCTCCCCCTCCTTCCTCTCCTCCTCCCTTTTCTCCTCCCTCTCCTCTTCCTCCTCCTCCCACTCCTCCCTCTCCTCCTCCCTTTTCTCCTCCCTCTCCTCTTCCTCCTCCCCCTCTTCCCTCTCCTCCTCCCTTTTCTCCTCCCTCTCCTCCTCCTCCCCCCTCTTCCCTCTCCTCCTCCCTTTTCTCCTCCCTCTCCTCTTCCTTCTCCTCCTCTTCCTCCTCCTCCTCCTCCTCTTCCTCTTCCTCCTCCCTCTTCCTTTTCCTCCTGTCCTCCCCCTGCCCCTTCTCTTGCCTCTTCTCCTCTTCTTCTTTTAGTTCTTGGCTTGAAACCAAAGCCATTAACTCTCTCTATTCTGTGATTCCCAAGTTCATTTGGGATATGCTGGGGATAGTTCATTTCTCTGCCATATGATGTCCTCCCGGCCTGGGCAGCCCAGCCGGGCCTTGTCTCTTGATTCTGCTACCTCAGTTGAAGAAACAGAAGTGGCTGGCCCAGGATCCCAGCCTCTTCTCTTGCTCCCCCCTCCCCACCCCAGCCAGCCTCACAGACAATAAAAACAGGGAAGGAAAAACTGCCCATCTCCTTGGGTCTCGACAGTCAACACATCTCTGCGTCAGTTCTAACCTGCTTTCCTTCCTTCCTTCCTTTCCTGGTCTCCTCCCACTCCGTTCTTTTTCTTCCCCCCCACTCTGATGTTGGGGATGGAACTCAGAGTTTCATGTTCGAAGCCACCCTGCCCCACTGCCCTTTATTTCGCTGAACCTGAACTCTCTCATGTGTCTTTCCAGCGTGGCACCAACTTGTAACACTCCCTGGCCAGGATCAGCCTGAGGCCGAGCATTGGCTGTAGCTATATCCTGCACTTTTGCTGTGGACCTGTATTGTAGACCTCTTACTCCCTCCGATCGTCATGGTATCTGTGATACCGTGGTCACCTGGCCGATCCAGGTCACCTGAGCTCCTGAGAGTGGAAAGTTGAACTTTCAGGAAGTTTGCAATGGTCCTTATGGGAGTCTTTACACCACAGAGATTGGCAAACACACAAATCAAGGACTGTTTACCCCCAGGGACCTGGTTTACCTGAATGCCACTGTGTGCAGTTGTGCATGTGTGTGTTTCTGTGGTTGTGTGTCTGAATGTATGAGTGTGTGTCAGCATATACATACGTGTATGTACGTGGGTTATAAGTATCTGTGGGAGTGTGGAGGGGCTAGCGAATGGGTGTGAGCAGGTGTGGACTGTGTGTGTACATGTGTACATATGTGTATCTCTGTATGTAGAAGAAGTGAGGCTCAAGGAAGTGACATTACTGCCCAGAGTCACCTCGTTTAGTGAGTGGCAGACCCAAGCGTGGCAAGTCTTAAGCTCTGAGCTGTCCCGCCTCGTAGGTGGATGCTCGGTGGGAATATTTGTTAGTCTCGGGGACACATGAATAACCAACCCTTCCTCTCTGAGTCCATATTGATGTCTTGGATGGTCCCTCTCCCCTGTCCTCCCCACTCTTCAGATCAACTGGAAGTGCCCAGGGTTCATCTCCTTCCTCTGTGCCCTAGGTTCTTCAATCTCTTGTTGTTTCCTTGTTTGCCTGCTTTTCTGCGTCTCAACCCCGACAGTGAGGGAGACTGCAGCTCGCCCGGGACCGCCCCTGCCTGCACCCCTTCCCCCATCACACTCCAAGCTCAGAGTGCTCCCATCACCTCCCCACCCCACACCCCACAAGCCTTACAACAGTCTTCCTGTGTCTTTCCTGGTGACAGGGAGGAGAGGCTCCCGCACTTCATCGCCTTCCCATTGTTGGACGTGCCATAGTAACCCCGCCTCCTGTTTAGTGGTCGTCAGAAGAAACATACAAGAAACCTGGAATTAAGAAACTGCTTAATTAGGGAGGACGCGGTTCTCCCTGGATATGCAGTTCCCAGTGACCACCCCACCCCACAGCTAATTGCTACTTTTACGATGGTTCCGCTAGGCTCTCACTCCCTTGATTTTATTTTCCCTGACACAGGAGCTTGCTGATGAAATGGCGTTCGTTCCCACATTCCAACTCTGATTTTCTGTCGGCAGAGTGTAAGAAGGTGCCAGGAGGAGTAGTGAGAGTGGAGCCTTCTGCCCTACTGTGTGCAAGGATATGCCCTGAGAAGTGTGGATGGGTGGATGGATGGATGGATGGGTGGGTGGATGGATGGATGGATGGATGAATGGGTAGATGGGTGGATGGGTAGATGGATGGATGGGTGGATGGATGGGTGGATGGATGG
>JADRCH010000259.1:233885-270045 GCA_019843965.1 Rhynchomys soricoides
ACCCACACACACACAGGGGACCCCACACACACATACAGGGGACCCCCCCACACACACACAGGGGACCCACCCACCCACATACAGGGGACCCACACACACAACACACAGGGGACCACCACACACACACATTCAGGGGACGGACACACATACAGGGGATCACACACACACACACACAGGGCCTCAGTCAAACAGTCACAATGGGAGCGAGTAGCTAGATGACCATTCTTGGCTCTTACATGGGTCTGCTCTAAGGAGTCGCCTTTGGATGCTGAGCACCTAGCCGTCATGATAAATGGAAAGTAGAAAGTTTCCCTTGGGCCTTTGGCTGGTGAAACTGCTTGGCTCCTCAACGTGCTCACTGCTCAGACTGATGATCTGAGTCTGACTCTGGAGCCTGCATGGCGGAAGGAGAGAACGGACTCCTGCAAGTTGTCCTCTGACCTCAGCACACAAGCTGTGGCTCACACAAGCACTCATACACTAGAGGACAACAGATGATAGTTTGTGTAAAGAATCCGCTCTTATATACTGCACTGGTGTATCCTGGGCCTTCCCGTCACCGAGTCCTTAGTCTTGCCT
Organism: Rhynchomys soricoides; assembly: GCA_019843965.1. Taxonomy (NCBI): domain Eukaryota; kingdom Metazoa; phylum Chordata; class Mammalia; order Rodentia; family Muridae; genus Rhynchomys; species Rhynchomys soricoides. Next base: position 234,465 of record JADRCH010000259.1, read on the forward strand.
TGAAGAATGCCGGGTGGTTAAGCTGCAGGCTCAAAGATTTGAATTGGTCTCTTTTCCTCGTGGTTCCTTCGAAGACAACAGAAGTGACACTGGCCTTCCCAGTGCGTCATATCCCAAGATTCGTGGCGTTACGGTGACTTATGAGTAGGGTGCTGACCCTGGTTGCTTGGGTAGTAGGGTGTGTGGTTAACCACAGAGTTGGTGTTTCACAGGATAATCTTTCACGGCTGTGTGGCTCTCCATCATAGACCTCCAACAGCCAGGCTCTGCCTCTTGTGTATTTCCTTTGTGACCTTTTTGCTGTTACAGAGTCCGTCCTGGTGACAGTCTTTCTTGGCATGTTCTGTGGGAAGCCCTGCTTTGTTAGAGGCACAGGGCTCACTGACATCTTTAAAGCTGTGGACACCGGAGAAAGGGCTGTTGGCTCGTGTGTGTGTGTGTGTGTGTGTGTGTGTGAGAGAGAGAGAGAGAGAGAGAGAGAGAGAGCTGTGCATGTGTGTGTGAAAGAGAGAGGTGTGTGAGAGAGCAGGGGGGCGTGAATGTGTGTGTGTGCACGAGAGGTGGGTGGGTGTGCACGAGAGAGGGGTGTGTGTGTGCACGAGAGGTGTGTGTGTGTGTGTATCTGTGTGTATATATGTCATGTGTGTATGTGTGCCCCCCCAAAGAACCCTGTACACTGAGGCAGGCTCTCTCACTGAACGCTCACTGACCCAGCTACTCTAGCTGGCCAGCTTTCCCTGGGGCCCCTTGTCCCTGGTTCCCAAACACTGGGATGATAGCACACCTGCCTGTTTTTATGGGTGGTAGAGATCTGAACTCTGGTCTTTACGTTTGTTTGGCAAACACGTTATCCACTGAGCCCTTTCTCCAGCCAATATAGAGGCCTTTATAACCATCTTCGAAGCAACATAATACCTGTGAAATACATCCGTGTTGATAGACGTATCAGTCATCGGTTACAGTCTCGGAGTAGTCTTCTATTTCATAAATACTGCCTGAATTGGTGTTCAGGATCAGCTACGGGCGGTGCATTTGGGCAGTTTCTAGTCAGTGGACCTTGTGACTGCAGCTGCCGAGAACATTGTCTACAAGTGGGCCCATTTCCGTGTCTGTCAGGGAATGTCCTTGGAGGGGTGTCAAAGGCCCCCCATCAAGGCAGCATTTATAGTCCATAGATCCCAGGAAGAAGCAGCTAACTCCTCCCCCTCTCCTAGCACAGCGCCCCCCCACCCCTCCCCACCCCCACTTGTTCAAGGACATGGGAAGCAGGAGCCTGAACCTGTAGCATCTCGGGCACAGAAGCAGGTCCTCTTCCTGCTCAGTATCTTTATATCTCACAACAACCCTTGGGGTGAGAATGGGAACTTCATTCTGAGAGTCAACCAGGAGTGAGGCCCCGCACTGAGATATTTCCCAAGGTGTCATCTGTCCCCTTTGGAGACCAGAAGAGATAGAACTGCAGACATGGGTGCCTGCCTTGGTCCCAGCCTGGCCTTCCTGGCTTCCTGTGGTGCCAGAGTCTGCCTTCTTGAGTAGTTTGGGGAAGGCAGTGAGCTACCCTCTGCCTTCCATACTGCACTGAGATAGACAGTTGACCACACCCACGCCCTATCCCAAGTGCTGTTTCACCATCCCTGATACCTGATCCTGACACTTCCATCCTGGGGACAGTGGGCACAGGATGGTGGACAAGGGCTTCAGGCAGGAGCCACGTCTGTCCCCCTGGCCACATCCATCGCTCCCCATTAGAGCCAGCTTGAGTGCTTTCCGAAGCTGATTAATGGCCTGCCTGTGACCTGGACTGTCATTACAGCCCTGCCTGGGCCCCAGCTCTGTCCTCTGGGTCTTTGATGCTAACACTAATTGATGCTTTTTGTGCGGCTGCAGGGAAAGTTTTATCTGGTCATCGAGGAGCTGAGCCAGCTGTTCAGGTCGCTTGTTCCCATCCAGCTGTGGTACAAGTACATCATGGAGGATGACTCTTCCAACAGCTACTTCCTGGGAGGGGCCCTGATCATCCTCTACAGTCTCTGCAAGGTGAGCTGCTCGCTGGGCCAGGCTTGAGGGGCTGGCGAGCCGCTAGGACCAGCCACGAATATCTGCCTGTTTTAAATCAAAATGTATTTCATATAATATAGAATTAACCATCCATCAGTCTATCCTTTTCCTCCTTCTTTTCTGGTGCTGGGAACTGAATCCAGGGCTTCACTCATAGCAGGCAGGCACTCTGCTGTTACACTGTATCCCTCTTTAAAACTCTGGCACAGGGTCTCACTATGTTCCCAAGCCATCCTTGAACTCCCAATCCCCCTGCCTCGGCCTCCAGAGAAGCTGGGAAGGATTACAGGCCTGCATGACCAGGGCTGCTGCTGCTAACCTTAGGCCGTGAACAGTCAGTGGCATTTGCTGTCACAGAGTGGTTCAGCTGCCTCCCCTCTTCTGGATAGCGGCCATTCTCCGTCCCTCCTGCCTCCCAGCCTCCAGCAGACACCAATTCTGTCTCTTCAAAAGTGCTGGTGCTGGGTGTTTGCTCTCAGTGGGATGTACAAGAGTGTGGCTCCTTTGATTTGTTGAGATTCATTGGCATTTTTGAGATTCATCCATATCAAAACATCATAACACATGCTCAGACTTTGAAAAGTGCATTTAGTGTTGGAGATGGGACATGTGCATGCCATAGTGCACATGTAGAGGTCAGGTCCGCCCTTCTCCCACTGGGTTTTTAAACTCAGGAGGTCAGGTTTGATGGCAAGTGCCTTATTAAACCATCTTATTGGCTCCAAAAGTAAACTCCCATTCTCTTGCTTGCCTCTCGCCTCTCTTCCTTCTCTGTTTCTGGCTTTAAAGGACCTAGGGACAATAAATGTGTCCACTTTGCTTCCTTCCAACAGGACCAGCCCAGCAATCCATGAAGATGCAGAACCAGCCTTGGGGGCCTTATCGTGCTCACTATGATCAGCTAGCAGTGGCTGGCTATAGTGTTGGGAAAGTGATGTGATTGATTAGTAATGCCTGCCCTGTGCTTGGCCAGGGGGAAAACAGTACTTTTGCTGTTTGATCAGAGTAACAGAGGAGATTGTTGATACCGGGTGCAGGACAGAAGTCAGGCAAAGCTGATAGAAATGGGAAGAAGCTTCCCTGAAATGATCAGTCAAAGCCGAAGGTGGGGACTGCAGGGAGATTGTTTTCAGCCTTTGCCCTACTCTCTTTTCAGTCATTCGACATCTGCGGTCGGGTGGGCGGCCTCAGGAAAGCACTGAAGCTTCTCTGCTCCTCACAGGTCAGTGAGGCCCAGGCCCAGGGAACCAGATGGTGCAGCCCACAGCAGCCCTTCCTTACCTTGCAGACACTGCCTCACTGAAGGGCTCACTGCTGAGTTTGTCTCCCCCTCCCCCTCTCCCTTAAACAGAATTATGGAGTCCGAGCCACAGGGCAGCAGTGCACGGAGGCTGGCGCTGTCTGCGCCATCTGCCAAGCTGAGTTCCGAGACCCCATGATTCTCCTGTGCCAGGTGAGCAAACAGCTCCCCCAGTGGGACCCCACTGCAGAAAAAGCTGGTCCTGTAAGCACATCTCAGGGCCCCAGTGTGGTCTTTAGGGGCAACCTGGTCAAGACCAGAAACAGCTAGACCACCCTTCTTTCTTCTGGCTGAATAGCCAAGGGCAGGTTGCTTTTCCTCTCTGAGCCTCAGTGTTGTTGGTAAATATAGAACTTGTCCATCTTGGTATGGTGTAATATCAGACAGTCCTGAGTTCGAATCCCAGCCACATCCATTCTGATGAGAATTTCCCTGCTGGCGAAATGAGCCAATTTCAAGCCAATGAAAGTATATTGGCAGGTTTATTGGGGTCACCTCTCGGCAAACTCACTGACCCCCCCCAGGAGGAAGGGCAGTTAAGTCACCATGGAGAGAGAGAGACCTCAGGGAAAGGAGAAGAGAAAGAGAGAAGCAGGTGGAGAAGGGTGATCAAAATGTTTAGATTATGTATTAAAGAACCTCTCTGGGAGAGGAAGCCTGGGCTGGAAAGTTCAGTATACAGGGCAGGGTGTGCAGGGAGAACCTAGAGGCTAGGTCTACTTTGGCATGTAAAATGTGCGCTTCAACCTCTAGTCCAGGGTCAGAAGCACATTCTTTAAAAATGTCCGCCGGGCAGTGGTGGTACATGCCTTTAATCCCAGCACTCGGGAGGCAGAGGCAGGCGGATTTCTGAGTTCGAGGCCAGCCTGGTCTACAGAGTGAGTTCCAGGACGGCCAGGGCAAGACAGAAAAACCCAACCCCAAAAAAAAAAAAAAAAAAAAAAAAAAAAAAAGTCCATACTGTGGACGTAGCTCAGGGCCTGCTCATGCTGACTGTGCATTGTACCACTGACTGAACACCTCCAGCCCTACCAACAGTCTATGGGGTTTGCTGTTCTTTTGAGACAGGGTCTCACTGTGTAGCTCAAAAATCCCGGAACTCAGAATCCTCCTGCCTCCACATCCCAGCACTGAGATCACAGGTATGCACCACCACACCCAGCTTCTGGGAGTGTTCTTGATCCCTGGTGTGATGTGGGAGTGTCACTCCATCTCCCCATGACAGATATAAAGTGATCATGATGCTGTGTATTGTGTGTATGTCTGACTGTAGTCACAGGACGGTGGTACTGCCTGCACCATCCGCCATGCAGAGCTGACCCTGCATGGCTCACCACAGCAGTTGCCAGCACTGTCTTTATTATTTTCAGTGAAGTTAGTATTACCCTTTGTTTTCATTATTATTATTAGGGGTCCCCAAGCCACAGTGGTAAGTGCTTTGACTCCCTAATGTGCCCCTTCCCCTCTCCTGACACCGGGGCAGGGTGAGGGTTGAGCTCAGAGGAGAGGGGAGGACGCACAGAGCTGGTCCCCTCCTTGGGAAGCTCATGGTCTCCTTAGGGATTCAGACACATATTCATAAATAACTATGAAACAAGGCAGGCAGTGATAAGAGCTGTGGAAGAGAGATTCATGTGGAGTCCCCAGGGACGGGGCAGAGAGGGAAGTGCTCCAGCACGGGGAGGCTTTTGCATAAGCCTGGGTTCCAGAAGGAAGGAGAAGCAAAGCAGATGGTCTCCCTAACGCCCTTGGAAGATGGGATAGGAGGTGGGGTCCTCTTTTAGCATTAGCAAGAAAAATTTGTTATTGCTGTTTGAGAGAGACTTTGAAGGAGTTTGGTTTAAATTGAATTTTTAATGCTCTTTCTGTCTTTTTTTTTTTTTTTTTTTTGATACTGGGTCTTATGTAGCTCAGACAGTCTCAAACTCACTATGTGGCTGAGAATGGCTGAGCTTGATGCCTCTGCCTCTGCCTCTGCCTCTGCCTCTGCCTCTGCCTCTGTCTCAAGCCCTGGGAAACAAGTGTGCAATGCTGTGGCCAGGGCCTCAAGTGTGCTGAGCAAACAAGCTACTAACTAAGCTGCAGCTCCATCCTCTTACTGTGATCTGCTTTGAAACTGGCAGTGAGACCAGGTGTAGTGGTGTACATCTTGAATCCCGGCACTTGAGAGGCAAACGGGAGGATCTCCCTCCACAAGTTCAAGGCCAGCCTGGGCTCCATGGCAAGCTCCTCTCCAAACAAACAAACAAACAAACAAAATGACAGTTTGTGTGCCTGAGTCAGAATTCAGAAAGGAGACATGACAGCTACCTAGAATGTGCAACTGGGTTTGGATCCCAGGACAGAGAGGAAGATAAAACTGCTGTTTTGATAAAATTTAAATCAAGCCTAGAGTTCTTCTGTAGTAACATGTCAACTCAGTTCACTTGGCTTTGGCAAATGCACTTCTCAGGCATGCAGTAATTGGAGGGGAAACTGAGGCTGGTGAGGGCCATGTTTCCATCATTGAGTTTTTCCATAATGCTAAACTTATTCCAGAATAAAAGGGGTTTTTTTTTGTTTTTTTGTTTTTTTAAGAAAAAGATTGTTTGCAAGATATACAAGGATGGGAGCTAGCGAGGCAGCAAGGTGCGTTGAGGGTGTTGGCTGCATAGACCAGTGGCCTGCGCTCAGTTCCTAGAACCACGTAGTGGAAGGAGAGAACCGTCTCCTGTACATTCTTCCCCAGCCTCCACATGTTCACTGTGGTGCATGCACACACATGGAATAATACATCCATACATGCATACATGATACATACACGATACGCACATGATGCATACATGTATACATACTTACTTGCATGCGAAGACTAGTGACAGGTTGCTTGCCCTCGTCACCAGGTTTCTGTCCTGTACCAACCACAGAAGCAACACAGTTGCCAGCTTCCTTTATCTCCTGCCAAAGGCATTTTATAGAATTAAAAACCACGTCAATCATAGCATGTGCCAGTGTTTAGTGTGCACGTGTGTCTCTGTACATGTATACAAACAGATATTCCCATAGACATCTTTCATAGCAACCTGAACTTACAGCACAATCTCCCTGAGGTGTGTGTCGCTCAGCACCACTGTAACCTGTGGTTGGTGCTCAGAGATCACCCCTTATTCTGCCTTACAGCCACAGACTTGACATTCAGAGCACCACCATTTGTGTGGCTATTTCCTGAGAAGCACAGCCTCTTACCATCTCTTGTTACTGTGAAGAAGGCTGTCACGCGGGGGACTGAAATAGATTGATCGTGCCTGCCTGAGCCCATGGTGTTGATTAAATGAGTTCGCTCAGGTAGATCCTCAGAAGCCCACGTGGCCTGTGATGGGGCTCAGCACATGGTAGCTGTTCCCAGCAGGTGCTCTGTCTTGTGGCGGGCTCGTGGTAGCATGAATTCCTAGTTGGTAGAATTCCTGGGTGAGACGGCCCTCGTTTTGACGGGTCTTGGTAAATTGCCCTCTTTGGAGAGACTGCCCGCCTGTTCTCCATACCGAGTGTGCTCCAGCAGCTTGCGCCTTTCCTCACTTGACACAGCATTACCGAAGCCCTCGACTTTGCCAGACTGACAGGTGACAGTGCTGTCGAGCTCCGCTTCCATTTGCATCTCCCTAATTATGAGCGTGGCTGGGCAGCTCTGCATGTGCTTTGGAGCCATCTGTATTTCCTTCTCTGTGACGGGGATAATCTGAACATGATGGTGAGGTGGAATTCGTTCTCCTGGCAGTCTCTCTGGGCCTCAATCTGCCTGTCTCTCCCATTCTTGCACCACATCTTCCCATAGGTGGAGGAGGAGACAAGACACCATTGTCCTAGAGTTAGGAGTGACAGCCACATACAGTGGCTGAAGATACACAAGCATTGCCAGACTGAGCTCACATCCCCACCTTGCTCTGCTGGTGTGTGCTGGACCTGTAAGAGCAGAGTTGACCTATGCAGGTGAAAGGGTCTTCCGTCATCAATGAATGAATAAGCTCAGATGTCACTTAAGAATGGCTTCCCCATTTGTGCCTCCCCAGACTAGCTGTGATTCTGGCTACTGTGGTCTTACATAGTGTGTTCTTACACACCATGGTCCTATACAATGTAGGTTTTCACCACAGAGACCTTTCCAGTTGCTTCCATGATTATTCATGGAATAAATGATTGTGTGAGATCTTTGTCCCCTTGGCCAAACTGCAAGCACCTTGAGAGTGAAGGCTATAACTCTCTTGTTTAACAGTAGAGACATAGTCTGGGCACAGTGAGCGGTGGATAGTTGGATGGATGGATGGATGGATAGATTGGTGGGTGGGTGGGTGGGTGGATGGATGGATGGATGGACTGGTGGGTGGACGGACGACAGACGGACAGATGGACGGATTGGTGGGTGGATGGATGGGTGGATGGGTGGATGGATTGATGGATCAATGGGTGGGTAGGTGGATGGATGGACGTGTGGTTGGATGGATGGATGGATAGCCCTCCTGTCTCGCCTTCAAAGAGTTACTGGGTGAACCTCAGCACATCACTTCCTCTGCCCTCAGTGTTTCCCCTGAGGTAGTACCTGGAAACAGATTGCAAATGGAGGGTGGTCAGGCAGTGAGTATCCCTCGAGGCTGCAGCTCTGCTCCAGTGCTGGTTTGGGTAGTCCCCCCACACGTACTCAGGGTCTGTCACCCACCAAGATACAGGAACTCAGGAAATGGGGGTGCTCAACATACTTTTTGAAAGGGCTCCTTTGCCAAAGAGCAGAGAGTAGTCAGAGAACAAAGCATATTCCTGGTTCTAGACCACTGTGAGCCTGCTGAGGGTGTGAACAGCTGGCAAGACATACATTGATTTGGGCTTAAAATTTGTTCATACCTGATGCATAAGAAGCGATGTCTTTCTCTAGCTTAAGACTAGCTGCGGGGGAGAGGAGCCCTGCTTATTAACAGAGCAGAGTTAGGCTCAGAAAAGCAAAGGCATGCTTGCCCAAGATACAGAACCAGGATTCTCAACCGGGTGCTGTTGACTCTACCCTTTCCGCTAAGCCTTGGCCTCTTGCCTGGGGTCACTGAAGGCTGTGCTGGGGAGTCAGGGCACCTCTCCTAGAACCCTTGCCAACACGCAGAGGTCTGTCCAACAGAGCCTATCCTCATACCCCCCTGAGTGTGAGGGAATAGCTGAGCTGGGGTCCAGGCTGCGCACACCTGCTCCTGACTGCTGCCTCCTTCCCCTTACGTCATGTGTACCTCCTAAGCACCAACGACCCCTAAGTATTAGCTCCACAACCAAGCAATACAACTCCTGGTGGCCCTGGCCCTCTAAGCCATCATCCACCCAAGGGTGAAAGAGCACGTCCTGGGCAAGTGTGGGTCTCTTAATGCAGTCAGAGGTAATGATGCTTGCAGCTGCGTGTTTAAAAAGCAGAACATGTTGCTTGGCAGAGGTGGCCCACGCCTTTAATCTCAGCACTTGAGAGGCAGAGGCAGGCGGATTTCTGAGTTCGAGGCCAGCCTGGTCTACAGAGTGAGTTCCAGGACAGCCAGGGCTACTCAGAGAAACCCTGTCTCGAAAAACCAAAAAAAAAAAAAAATGAGAACATGTCTTGGGTTGCGGTTTAATTCCAAGTCTGGATGTGGCTGGCCTTAGTTTTGTGACTGAAGAGGATCTAAGATTGATTGAGTGACTTCGTGTGTGTGTGTGTGTATGTGTGTGTGTATGTGTGTGTGTGCGTGCGCACGCGCGCACGCATGCATGCATGTCTTGTTGCATAGTAGCCACATCTTCAGCAGTGTTTTTACAGATCAGTTGTTTCTGACCTCATGTCTCAGACCCTCCCAGTGTGCACACTATACACAATAGCACAGAATGAACTGTGGGTGGTTTTTGCTCTAGAACTGAGTTATCAGCTGCCGCTGCTGCATAACAAGTTATTCTGAAACGTGGTAGCAGCACTATAAACTCCTGTGACTTCGTGGTTCCCATGGGCCACGAATCCAAGCCCCGATTCGCCATGGCCTCTGCTTTCCAGTAACTCACAGGGTAGCATTGAGGGTCTCCTAGCTCCTGAGCGAGCAGCCTCTTCCAAGCTTTAGCATATGGTTGTGAGCTGGATTCAGATCCTTGTGGCCTGTAAGACTGAAGGTCCTTGGTGGCTGTTGTGGCCACAAATAGCCCTGGCTTCCTTGCCAAGCTGGAATTGTTGGAGCAAGCCCATGAGGACCTCAGAGAGTAAAAACAAGGCGAAAGTCATGCTTTTTGAAATCTCCAGAGGTGACTTCCATTACTGTATTGTCCTTGTTATAAGCAATGCACCATGGGTAGGGGTCCACAAGGAGGAAAAGGTCACACGGGCCATGATACCCAGCTGCCTGCTACACTCCTGACTCCCACTGCCTAGCTGCTCTGCGTCCTTGGCCCTGTGTCTTCCCCTCTCTGAGTCTCTTTGCTGGGATGTGATCACATGGGTAGAGTTCATCACAGAGAAGGGACTGTGAGACTGCTCCTGTCTGTCACCCGTTAGACAGGACACCCGCCTGTGTCTATCTGCTTGCTCCAGGCTCACACAGATGTCCTGAGACAAGAGACACCTTCCCCTTCCACAGCCTCTGCTTCCATGCAGGTCTGTGTCTGTGGTCTGTCCACCCCTGTGATGCTTGCTCTGAGTGTAATGTGGAGATAGTAATGAGACTCAGACACCCGGCATGTAAACACAGTCGCCAGGGCTCCTCTGCCAACCCCACGATCAGTGAGTCACAGCCCGGAGAGGAGAACCCTCCAGTGCTGGCTGCACTCCTGCCCTCTGACCCCAGCTGGGGAAGTTCTCCATCCATCCATCATATGCCTCCTCCCTCTGCAGAGGTAGACAGAGGCAGGCCAGGGCTCCTCAGCTCCTCAGCCAGGGCTCTGGGCAGGCCGGGTTCCCTGAATTCCTTCATTTGATTCTGTTCTCTGACGAGGAGGCAGACACAGGGTCTTCCTCATGCTAGAGTCTCGTGAGCCTCTGTCCTGACCCGCTTTAATTTCTCAGCCGCATAGAACTCCTCAGGGCTAGACAGGGATGGCTCACAGTCACCAATGACTCCACTTCTGGGGAACCCAACACACATACATGCAGGCATAAAAATCTTTAAAAGACTATAAAGTCCACATTAGTATAAGCTGGTTCATATGTGTAACAAACTGTGAAGGCAGTTTGAGCTAGGCTTGGTAAGGAATGCCATCTGTCTGTCTGTCTGTGTGTCTGTCTGCGCATTCTCTTGCCCCTCGGACTCAGCTACACATCCTGGCCTCAGGACCTTTGCACATGCTGTCTTCTGCCAGGTGTGCCCCACAGCCCACTCCACCCTCCCACAAAAGGTGCCACTTTCTCAGGGTTGCTTCTGCAGGCCCCACCTCTGCCTCCAGCCAGGGCACCAGCTACCGACATGTCTATTTTAGAGCGGATGGGGCTGTTGTCAGCCCTCCTGAAGAGTATGCACGGACGACCTGGCTAGTTGGCTGCTGTGGCCAGGCTCCCGGGTCACACTCTTTCCCTCTGCTGTCCCCACAGCACGTGTTCTGTGAGGAGTGCCTCTGCCTGTGGCTAGACAGGGAGCGCACCTGCCCGCTCTGCCGCTCGGTTGCCGTGGATACCCTGCGATGCTGGAAGGATGGGGCCACGTCTGCACACTTGCAGGTGTACTAAGCTAAACACAAGTGTCTGGGGAGACGGGGAGGGCCCAGCACTGCTGAGCCCAGCCCTGAGGGTTCCTGGGAAACTGCCTCCAGCACTTTCTCCTGCCTTCCACCACCCCTACCTGATGGCCCCAGGGTCTCCACACCAACACATTCCAAACCCCCCTGGTACAGTGTGTGCATCCTACCCCACCAGAAGGAGGAGCCCTCCTCACTCACTGTGGCTTCCCCACAGGTAGGTGATCCGTCCCCACTAACTGGAGGAGTTACCCATACACAGTCTCCCCTTACTTAACCTGCTTCCGCTACTGGCACTCAGTGCTACAAACTGGTATGACTTGAGCTGACCCAGGTCTGCACATAAGAGCCATTGGGAGAATGTCCAACATCGAACACCAGGCTTCGCCCACCTAGCTGACCTTAAAGCACCAAGCATCCTGCTCATGCAGCTTCCTGGCATCTCCACATCAGCCCTGGGATAGGGTACTCTCTCTCTCACACACACACCCTTGGCAGGTGAGAAGCTTGGCGCGTTCGGCCAGCTAGTAAGGGTCGATGTATCTCCAGCGCTGCCTGATGATGTTGCTGCAAGTGCCCCCACCCACCCCGGCTGAGCATCCATGGCCTGGGCCTACAGCATATCAGAGACAGACTGCTCTGAGCATGCGGGCAGCAAGGTCAAATGGCAGGAGCCACGGAAAGACCGGACCTTCGTGATTCCTTTTTTCCTGGGCTCTGCCTGGGACAGTCAGTCTCAGAAGGGTCAGCTCAGGTCCAGAAGTGCATGCCACCTGCCTTCTGTCATTCTTCTGTCCTTGTTCTCTTCTGCATTGTCCCTCACTGAGAGCTAAGCCTGCGCAGAGCTCCGGTGGACGAGGCTGCCTCCCCCTGGGAGCCTTCAATCCATGTCATGAGTGGCATAGGCTCTGGAGCAATCCATTTTCCCCTCCCTCTCTCTAGTGAGGTAATTAGCTCGGAGAAACAACAGTCCTTCCAGCGGCTCTGAAAAGACTGCTTTACATCTTTAACTAAACGCCTGAGCAGACCACGGGGGAACTTCCCAGCTCGCAGGTGCGCTCCGCATCCTTCGGTCTCTAGGACACGGCTGCTTCTCCCCCTGGGAAACTGTCTGATTGGAAACCTGGGACAAAATAGCACAGGTGACCACACAGAAGCTTCTGGAATTCTGCCTGCCTCCACCGGCTCCCAACTGTTCTCTCACAGTCCGCATCTGCACAGCAGGCTGGCCCTAGCCATGTTTGAGAAAACTGCGAGGCTGGTGGGCAGATTAGCATATACACCGTGCAGGGGAGGGTTGGGGGGAGGGGATGAGGGAGAAGGGAGCCTCAGTGCTGTCACCTCTGTGGATTCAGGACCCATGCCCTGGGCACCCCTGCTAGGACCTCTTCCTCTGCTTGGTCTCCCTGGCACTTTCCTGGTACCAGTAACACACCCTTTCCAGGGGACCAGGGCATCTTTCAAGCTCTGTTACTATGGCAATGGCCATGATGTTAAGCAATCCCACTGTCTGGATGTCCTAAGAGGAAAGGGAGGATGGGCCCTTCTGTTCTCTCTGGTTTGAGGGTGTCCCTAGGAGAGCGATGGGACCACCTGCAACTGGTTTTTATCAGGGAGCTCGCTTTGCATGAGATGCTGTCAGCATTGTGGAGGGGTTGGAGGTGCATGGAAGTGAAGCATGGGATCAGAGGCAGCCATTGGAAACCTGACTCCAACCTTTGTGATGTCCCTGTACCCTGCATCGCCTCCCACCGCCCCCCATGGAGCTTCAAAACCTAACATGTTACTTGCTGAGACCAGGAAAGCTAACAGCGAGACTGAAGATGTAGCTCAGACGGTAGAATGCTTGCCTAGCATGCAGGAAGCCCCGAGTTCTGCCGCCAGCACCACATAAACTAGGCGTGGCAGTGCACACCTGTATTGCCAGCACTGGGTGGGAGAGGTAAGAGAATCAGAAGTACAAGATCATTTCTTTGTCACATAGCGAGTTTCCGGACAGCATGGGCTCCATGAGACTCCATTTTAGAAGGGAGAAACAGGTAAACTAACTGTGGGTTATTGGTGAGTGTGCCAAGGGTTTAAACCTTCCCCCCCCATTACCTCTCTAACATCTTGTAAATATAAACCATCCCCCTGCTGTACAAGGAGTGCCACACAGCGAGCATCCCCTGGGACAGTTCCCATCCCTTCAGGGAACACCCCATCAGGGGGTTCTTCCAGGTTAGAGGGCTCAGGCAGAGTTTCCCAGACACCAGGCTGTGAGAAAGTGTCCCCTGGAGAACACACTTCACCTGCAGTGGCATGCCAGTCCTTTGCATTGAGCGGGTCGGTAAAGCGTCAGGGTCTGGATCTGGCTCCCGGTATTTTGTGGGTCACAGACCCAAATCCCACTGAGTCTTCAAAGTCTTGTTTGTGTGTAAGAACCTGAGGATAATGGGGGAGGGGGAAGAGGGCAAAGCCATTAAGAAGGCTTGCCTTGTGATCTTAAGAGGACCCAGGTACAATTCCCAACACTCACGTCAAGGGGCTCACACCTCCAGCTCCAGGAACACAAACAGATCATCGAAATCATCTTCAAGAAACGTATGGAAGAAGAAAGGCCTGCTTTGGACCCGAGCCTAACAGGCCCAGCACCTAAAGGAAGTGACACAGGTACGGAGCCATGGGACCGTCCACTGCTGCAGAGGAAGTGGGCAGATCTGAGGTCTTCTGTGCTTTTTCTTTGGGACATGTCTTTGGTGTCTTTGAGAATCTTCTGCCAATAAACCTCCCTTGTGTATGTAACTTGTATCTGTGAGTCACTGTGCCTCCTGAAGCCAGGTAGACCTGTGTTGAGACCGTGGAGAGGTGGCTATGGAAAGGCATCAGATGCTTCTCCCTAAAGAAGCCAAGAAGAAAGGAAGCCAAAGTGTTGGCTGTAGAGGTGCCTCAGTAGGTAGTGCTGGTCACCCAGTGAGACCCTCGTCTGGATCCTGAGAGTCCATGTACCCATGTAAACAGCTGGGCAAGGCAGCTTGTCTGTGGGGTAGGGAAGACAGGCAGCTTCCTGGGGTCCCCAGCCTAGCTCCGAATTCAGACACAGATTCTGCCTCTAAAAATAAAGTAGAGAGCGACAGATGCAGACTCTGACCTCCATACAGACAGGTCTGCACATACACACATAAGAGTAGAGGTGAGAAGGAGCCATGCTGGGTGGTGACCTCTGCAGAGATGGGAGATCGCCTCCAGCAGCATCCCAAGGGAGGCTCTCTGGGCGGGTTGTGTCTGACACTACCTCACTTTGTACTCACAAAACACACAAGGGGGTCCTTGGCTCTGATTGATGGGAGTCTTCAGGGTGTGTTAGTCTGTGCACCCAGGAGGCCCCTCATCCCTCAAGTGTCCAGGTGCCATACTCAGCTTGCAGGATCTAATGTGGAGTTGATGGTGACCAGGAAGGGTTTGCCAGGCTGGGGCCCCGTTCTGTAATCTACTTAGATTCTGCCAGTGAGGGTGAGTATGTGTCTCCGTGGGAGAGTGCTTGCTGATTGTGCGCTCTAGCACTTGTAGATAGAGGTGTCTTGGGTCACAACGGTAATCAGACTGAGAGGAGGAATGAGGGTTCCAGGGAGTCCTGGGCTTTATACTGAGCTCTATCTCAAAAATAATAAATAATAAATAAATAAATAAATAAATAAATAAATAAATAAATAAAATATAGACCTGGGCTTTATACTGAGCTCTATCTCATAAATAAATAAATAAATAAATAAATAAATAAATAAATAAATAAATGGAATATAGACCTTGCCAGGAAGCCAGACAGGGGCGGGAATGTAAGTGCAAATTAGTAACATCAGGCAACAATGTACCCCTAAGGGTTTGCTAGCTACCCCAGGGAGCCACAGGTCCAATGAAGAGACCCAGTTTCAAAAGACAAGGTGATTGATGCTAAGCGTAGTAATGCACACCTTTAATCCCAGCATTCAGGAGCAGAGGCAGGAGGACCCCCCTCCCAGACCAGACCAGAATACCTGCTCTACTCTACTCATTGAGTTCCAGGCTAACCGGAGCGACACAAAGATCCTGTCTTGACCAGCTCCTGACCTCTGACCTTCATATGCAAGCACACATGAATACACACAAAACTGGAGGATGAGCGTGCGGCCTCACGGTCTGCACAGTTGCCATGGTTATCTACTGGTCTCCGAGGACTCACCTTTCCAGAGAAAACACACAAAGGCCTTCATTAGAGGTGCACAATCAATTTTTTAATAAAAGTGTAACAAATATGTACAAAGCATCCAGGTAGGGGACCCCCCCTTACAAAAGAGCACAAGGCAACAAGGTCAGGACCCAGACAGAATGTCCCCCAAGTTACAGCCTCTCCCCCAGATTCCAAATGTCCTCACAGCCGTCACTACCATGCATACGGGCTCCTTGACTCTTCTAGTGCAAAGATCTTGGGGATCCAGGGTTGGGAGAGAAGATAGACCGGAGAGGGGGGTGAGGGGTGAGAAACTTCCCAGGGCCTCCAGAGTGGTTGGGACAGGCTGTTTGCACATTAGATACCCCTTACCCTGGAGTTTTTTTGAAACCGGGGTCAACCCTCTGAAATCATTCTACCCGCCTGCCCTCACGTGTCCCCAAATGAGGCATTCTCTATTTTCAGCTAAAGTAGACACTCCCTGCTGGGCCACAGGGTTGTCTTTACCCTTGGATTAGCAATGTCTGCACTTGAGCTAGAATACCTTGCCTTCACCCACAATGCTTGCGTTTAAACGAGTGACACCAGAACCACTTGATCTGATACAATAGAGCAGGCGCCACATTGGCTTGGGGGAGGGAGGGGCACACAGACCGAATGCAAACCTTAGTTCAGCCACTTTGCCATGTGGGTACCCTCAGCTTCCTCACCTGTAAAATGGGATCAGTGGTACTACCAATAGGTTGGAGATCTTTCAGCGGAAGCCTTGGAAAGCGCCTCGTGCAGTGTTCAACGGCAGCTGTGCTCCTGTGAGGGGGTCTTTGATTATTGTACAAAAGGAACCGATCCTCCCATGGAGAAGGAGACAACGGAGCAACTTTCTTAATTGCATTCAGCCCAGAGAGTGGCATGCAGAAAATACTATATAGCATTCTGCCAGCAAGGCTTGGGGTCACAATGGTGACCTGGCAGATCTGTTCTAAATTATGAGCCAGACTGGAAAGGGACATTTCACGGCATCTGGTCTCCAAAAAGGACTGTTTCTGCACTGTAACTAAGTCAGTTTGTTCAGCCGTGGAGGTCTTCAGCTGGCACACTGTAGATGTTCAATAAATAGGTGTTAAGTGAATACATTAAAACGTTACAAAGATAAGCTTTCAAGAGACACTGTGATGTCAGCTTTCTCTCTTGGCGGGGCTTCTGAACAGCTCCTATGGAAATAGTCTGCCGCCCCCCTTCCCAAATCCCCAGGCAGCTTCTGACCCCCTGATTTCTCCAAATTTACTTCAGGCTCATAATAGAAAATAGCATGAACCCAGAAGAGGCCCTGTGTTCTGGTCACTGCTGCTTCTAACAGTTCCCTATGGCCATCCAAAAAGTCCACAACATAAGCCAGGTGTAGTGGCCCATGTCAGTAATCAGGAGGTGGAGGCAGGAGGTGGAGGGTTATCCTCTGTGGTATAGTGAGTTCAAGACCAGCCTCGCTCCATGTCTCAAAAAACCAGTAATAGTAATAACAAACAAGCAGTCCCCAGTAGTGACCCAGTATCTCCCAGGGATACTCGCGGAGCTCGTGCCAGGACATGCTCCCTCCCCCAGTTCTCAGTGAGCAAGAATGACATTTTATCAATTTTAGAAACATGACAGTACGGTTAGGTGGGCAGAAGACATGAGCTCAGCTCTATAGAGTGTCATCAGGCCTTTCAGGGCCTCGTTATCCTGTGACATGACACTAGGTTTCAGTCACCATCCCCCATCAAGGTAGAAAGGGAACAGAACAAGGCTATCACAGAGGTGGGAAAGCAGTCCCCTGGATGACTGTGAAGGGGTCGGGGGAAGGGAGTGTGGGGGCATGCCCTCCTGGCCCAGGACTATGGGCAGTGGACACTTCCTGGGCTCTCCAAAAGAAGTCTGGCTCAAACTCCATCTAGACAAAGGGAGATGGAACCCCAAATGTGAACAGAGCTCTTGCTTGTGGGGGGATGAAGTGATAGGGAGAAGCTTCCAGAAGGGAATGGTCTCACGCTCAAAGGCTTCAGTCCCACAGACTCCAAGACTCACCCTCAGAGCAGCCAGCAGCTTTTGGACCCAGGTGGCAGATAGCACCTCAGCACATCACATAACCAGCTCCCTAACAATGATCTCAGAGGCCTCCCAGGCTTTGTGCGGACGTGCGCGCGCGCGCACACACACACACACACACGCACACACCCACTGCTGTCTGCTAAAACCCAGTGTGAGGTCTTTTTAAAATTTATTTCAAAGCCTCTCTCCCTCTTCACAGCCTCTACATAGAAGCGGATGAAAATCAATGCTCCTTGGCAGCCAGGGGGAGCAGGATAAAGGGAGCGATCGTGCCAGCGCTTCACACACTGTGGAAGTTGGTTGGTTGGTTGGTTTTTTTCCTCTTTTTCAATAACACCACAGAAAGGCCGCCCCATTATCTCCTGCAGTCCAAGTAACACCATGGCAGAGACAGTGAGACAATAGAGACACAGCCAGCATGCTTCAGTATCCTAATACAAATGTCTGTCAAGAAGTCAGATCTCGTAGAAAAAAAAAAAACACAACAACAACAGGCATTTAAAAAACAACCCCATCAAACCCGGGGCACTGGAAAGGCGCACTCAAAAAAACTGCAGACGAGCCAAGGCCCGGAGTTGATAAATACACGGTTTCCATTACTAAGGGGAGTATTTACAGAGGACTTGACTGAAAAGTTCCATCAGGAAGGTCATGGGTGCCTGGCTCTCTCGGCAACACAGCTTCATTGAAATGAAAATCACTAGAGATGCCAACCCCTGTGTTTGGAGTTCAAATCCTCCAGGGAGCTATCATTAGCTAACAGGCAAAGCCAGGCTCAAAAAACAAAACACAAGAAGAGAGGTTTTTCTCTCACCCCTCACCCTTGCGCTGGGGTCTCTCCAGGGTCAGCATGTCCCCACTGTGATCTGGACGGTGTATCTTTAAAGAAGCTGACACCAGTGAGTCCCACCGTGGCACACACCTTCTCTGGAAATGGGATGCTTGCAAGGGCTCATTTCCTTGCTAGGAAAGGGATTAAATACAAGCAGAGGGCAGCTAGCAGATCATTCTGGGACCCTCTGTGTAATTCTGGCTGGGCGAGGGCACACGGCCTGCTGCCTGCTGCCTCCCTGCCACGGAAGCTTGATTTTTATGTATTTATTTATTTTTCCTTGCTGAGTTCGGTTCTGGCAGATAAAAGAGGGGAGCTTCAGCATTGAGTTCTCGGTTGCATTTTTTTTTTTTTTTTTAAAAAAAGTGGGTGATCTGGAGAAATGTAAAGGCATGGATTTAAAATGGAGAGAGGAGCCTGTTGACAGCAAACTGAGAAAGTGTGCACTTTACTGGTCATGCTCGGCAAAGTTGGCCAGGGACCGTTTCCCTTGTAGCCCCGTGCACCTGACCAACTGATGCTTTCTAGCAGACCCCCTGATCCCCAGGTACCAGGCAAGTCACCTGCAAATCCAGCCAGCAGAAAATGACATTCCCCCAATAGCCAGCATCCCAAATGCCAGATACCAAGGCAGAAGGCTCAGGAGCTGAGGTCAGCCTGGGTGCCGGGGTGAGGCCTTGTCTCCAAATTTAAAAAGGAAAAAATTAAAATTAAGAGTAACTGCCTTGAGCCCACCGCAAGCATCCCTCACCATCTCGGCTACAGAGACCTTAATGGGGGTGGTGTAGTATCCATGGAGAGGAGTAACATGCATCCGTTGGGATTTTATAAAAGACAAAAGCAATGCCGGCAGTGCGGGCAGTGGTGGCGCACGCCTTTAATCTCAGCACTTGGGAGGCAGAGGCAGGCGGATTTCTGAGTTCGAGGCCAGCCTGGTCTACAGAGTGAGTTCCAGGACAGCCAGGGCTACAGAGAGAAACCCTGTCTCAAAAAAAACCAAAAAATAAAAAATAAAAAAAATAACCACCAGTCAGAGAAACCCTGTCTCAAAAAACAAACAAAAAAACCCAAAAAAACAAAAAAACAAAAAAAACCAAAAAAACCCACCAGTCCTGAAGCTGTGAGCCGTGGCAGCCTAATGTCAGTCTAGCACACAGCTTCATTTTATTTGTATATATATATATATTATATATTTATATTAGCCCTTCTAGAAACTTCTGAAAACAGTAGCTTATTCTGTGTGTTTGGGGAGCAGGGGAAATCATCGGACATTTCATTTAAATGGTCCGCCCCCTCCCCCAGGGTCCTCTGCTTATAAATCACGCTCCATCAGAACGTAGCCATTTCTTGGCTCTTTAATCTATAAAAACCTAAGCCCTGAATCCCCTTAGGAAATTGGGGAAGGCCACAGCAGTCTCTCAGAGTACTGCTGCAGAGAGAGGAGCGACTGCCTTCTCCTAAGCAGCTCCTGTGTACTGGCCTGCCCCTCCCCCCTCATAGGCCTGCCCCCCCTCACAGCCCTCCCCCTTGTGGGGGGTCTGCTCCTAAGCCCTGTGAGCACCACCTCTTCCCCCCATAGAGAGACTTTCCAGTGGCAATCTTGTCACCTGGCCCTTTAAAAAAAGAGAGAGAGAGAGAGAGAGAGAGAGAGAGAGTATATCCAAAGAGCAAAATAGAAACCTCTCATCCCCTGGCCTTCCCGGTCTGTCTGTAAGACTCTGGCTGTACCAAGAAGGGTACACTTAGCACCAAGAAACTGTGAAGTGAAGCACCAGACACACCATATAGGTAGGGAAAGAAAATGACATCCCGTTTCTCTGGCTATGACCACCATGAGATCTGGAGAGCTGTGACGGGGACGGAGAGAGGCTAGGACATGTCAAGAAATGGAGGGATCCCAGGATGCCCCCAACAAAATGGGCCCCACGTCCCCTCTGTCTTGTCCATCTTGCCTTCGGCCGAGTTCCCTGTACTCCACACCAGCATCTGTGCTGAGCAGTTGGTCCACGCTGAGGCTGATCCCACTGGTCCATGTAAGTTTCCTGCACGCGCAGCGGCAAGCATCTCTCTCCCCTGCCTCCCTAGACATTACAGAGTCTCAGAGTTCACATCGCAAGGTTGAGTGGAAAGGAAAGGGACCATGTCCCCCGCAGGCATGCACAGATACGGAATTTTGTATTTTCTCTTGTTTTGTATATATATAGCTAAATAGCACTGGGGTGGCTATCTCTGCAGCTGGACTTCCGGAGGGCTTCCTCATCCGTGTTTGCAACATCGGCTCTTTACACTCTGCTTCCTTCCATGCTCTGGGCTACTCCCTCAGGAAAACAGGAACCAGCTTCCTCCAAGGACACAGGGTTTCGCCAACCTGTAGAAATAAAGATTTGTTTTTTTCTGTCAGTGCAGTCAGCTTCAGGGGTGATGTCAGTGCAGAGAGGGAGGGGGAGAGGGGGATTTGAGACACAAAGCTCTGACTGAGCAGGGAAGGACTCCCCAAAGCCAGGCCTGGCTCTTCTCAGCACCAGAGGCTCTGTCCATGCGGCAGTAACAGCTCTCCTTCCCTGAGAGCACATAAAACACACACACACACACACCACACCCTGAGAGCACATAACTCTCCTCTCTCTCTCTCTCTCTCTCTCTCTCTCTCTCTCTCTCTCTCTCAGACCTGTACATTTACATGAGCATCATCTGTGATTAAAAACAGACTTTGAGCCAACCATCGTTGATACCAGCACTTGAGAAGCAGAGGCAGGCAGATCTGTGAGTTCAAGGCTAGCCTGGTCTACATAGTGATATCCAGGATATCCAGGACTACAGAGAGAAACTGCAGTAACCATACCCAATCTTGTATGTCTAAAATCCAAGCACTTGAAAGGAGGAGGAGGAGGAGGAGGAGGAAGAGGAGGAGGAGGAGGAGGAAGAGGAAGAGGGGGAGGAGGATCATGAGTACAAGGGCATCCTTGGCCAGGCTCAGAAATTAGGAAGCTCCAGAATAGTCTGTGGGACATAAGACCCTGACTGGGGGAGGGAAGATGGGATGAATTGAATTTTGGCCTTGAAGGTAGGTTCCGTTCTTTATTGATGGTAATTTATAAATGACACATAGATGATTTAATAGATTAATGATGAGTATATGATAGGTAGATAAGTAGGTGGATGGATGGATGGATGGGTGGGTGGATGGATGGGTGGGTGGGTAGATGGATGGATGGATAGATGGATTGATGAAATCTTTTTGCATTTTTTCCTTTATGTTTATGAATACTTTGTCTGCATCTCTGTTTGTGCACGCTGTTGTGAAGGCCAGAAGAGGGAGTCAGATCCTCTAGAACTAGAGTTACAGACAGTTGTGAGCTGCCCAGTGGGAGCTGGGAATTGAACCTAGGTCCTCTAGAAGAGCAGCCAGTGCTCTTAACCACTGAGCCATCTCCCCAGCCCAGACTGGTGAAAAATCTAAAGGCTCATTACCCTTTCCCACTTAGTAACAAGTCCTTCATCTGTTCCTCTCACACTTCCATCTGTCTGTATTCCAGACAGAGTTATGGACAGTCTGGTTTTCTCACTCACTCGTCACTCCCACACTCCCCACGGCTGTGACCCACTGCAGTGCCCCCTGCCCATGGGAAATTCCGGGGCCACTGGAGGCAGAGGGGAAGAAGTTCCTAATGCTGCTCTCCTGAAGAAGAGTGCAGTCTGGGGGAACATGGGCTGGGGCAGCCTGGAGAGAGGCAGCACATAGGCACAGAGAGATCCCTACGGAGAATTGGATTCCAGATAACTAGCCAGACTACCATGAGGCCTCAGGGCTGTATATGGGTGAGGTTGATGGGGGAATAGAGCTAGCAAGCAAGTGATCGAGCACAGACCCCGAACATCAAAACCTAGTACATAGTAAACACCATTTAGCCTTCTATGGTGTTACCCTCTGACAGGATGGAGGTGGTACTGATCCATCAGTATAATCTCAAGTGTTCAGAAGGCAGTTTTATAACATGACTAGCAAAATAGTGTAAGAGTAGGGTCCCTCGGGGGGCTATGGTTTCCCCCAGAAAAGGGCCCCTGATCAGGTTTATAGAACCGGGCAAGAGTTCCCTCCTGTGGGCTGGACCTCAGTTCCAATTGGTGATTGGTTGCTGCTATAACATTCCTGGCCATTATTGCTCCGGAGGCTCCAGTGCCGAGGATACGTGATGGTGGATTGCTCAGCTCCAAAGGTGACAGATAGAACAGCCCCTCAGAGACCCAGGGGACATCGCCAAAGATGGGATAGCAAGAATGTAAGAGCTGAGGATGAGAGAACCGGAAGCAAAAAAGAAGTCTTGTGGACATGACACGGCTGTTGACTGGGTCCATGGACATTTCATCATGGATGGGGATGGAACCGGCAGGTTCCCAACGCTCCTAGCGGGACCACTGGAATTTAACATTTATTGGGGGAAGGTGTCACCGTCTTCAGTGGTACAGCCACAGATAACTTGTCCTTGCTCCACGGGGTGGTTTTTCGCCCACACTCGGGCCGGTAACTCTAGTTAAATTCGGTGGGCCATACGAGAAAGAAGACATGGAAATCTGAGGAGACCTTGTCGGGAGTAAGGGAGCCAGTGGGGAAGGGAAATGAGGAGGGGAATGGAGGGGGAGGTGATTGTTTTCACTATATAAATGTATAAAGCTGTCAACAAAAAATCCGGGGGTGGGGGTGGGGGAACTTGTATACAGCCATTCATAGCAACATGATTCAAAATCAACAGGTGGAAAGTCCCAAACATGCGTCAGAGATGAATGGATTAAGTACAAGTGGTTTGCCCATGCTGTAGAATATTATTTGGCCGTAAAAAAGAACTTTCTACTGATTCTCACACAAGATGGACCAAACTTGGGAGAAACTAGGAAGAAAGTGAGAAACAGCACAGAGCACATTTATACAAAAGAGCCACCAGACCAGGCAAGTCTTTGGACACAGAAAGCAGCGTCTATGAGGATAGAGCAGTCCTGGGGAGTACTTACTCATGGATAGTTTATTTTCCTGTGTAGCCCAGGCTGGCCCAGAACTCACAACTTTCCTATCTCTACTTCCCCATGCTGGGGTTTGAGATGTACCATGCCTGGCCGATTCTGGAAGCAAAGGCAACACAGGTTATCAGAGTAGGCACAGACAGGAAGAACACACTCAGTGGTTTGAGAGAAAGCCCATAGATCTTTAGTTCCTGGTTGGAAAAAATCTAGGGTGTTGACTGAATCAGTGGGTGTTTGTGGTGTCTGGCTTCCTGCTGAGTGTGGCCAGCAGGGGACATAGGTAGACCCTGGATATTTACTCTTCAGAAGACTTCCCAGTGGTCACAGACCAGGAAGTCCCAGCCCCAGCTACGCTTTACACTCTGATACCAAGTGTTTCAGATAAAGGATACTCTGTGTGTGTGTGTGTGTGTGTGTGTGTGTGTGTGTGTGTGAGATTTTGGGGGGTGTGGGAAATGGAGAGATGTCTCAGTGGTTCAGAGCAATTGTTGCTCTGCCAGAGAACCCGTGCTCCATTCCCAGCACCACAAGGCAGATCACAACCCTCTTGAACTCCAGTTCCAGGGGGGGGGGAAATCTCATGCTCTCTTCTGGCCACTGTGGGTACTGCACACACATGGCGCACAGACATACATGCAGGCAAATACCCGTACACAGAAGAATAATAAAAAGAATGTTCAACATTTAAAAAGTTTTTAAATGAAAAGCTAAGCAACTGTGCAAATCCATCTGTAATTCCCGTGCTTAAGAGACACACAGGGGGGCTGGAGAGATGTCTCAGAGGTTGATAGCACTGACTGCTCTTCCAGAGGTCCTGAGTTCAATTCCCAGCAAGAACATGATGGCTCACAACTATCTAGAATGAGGTCTGATGCCCTTTTTTGGGCATACAGGCAGAACACTTCGAACATAATAACTAACTAGATAAATAAATAAATACATCTATTTTTAACAGATGAGGCAGCCAGGGGTTCCCAGAGTACACTGTCCAGCCAGAGAACTCTGGGTTCAAGTGAGAGACTCAATTTCAATGTATAAGGTAGAGACAGAGGAAGACACCAAACATTAACCGTGAGCCACCAGTGTGCACGCGCACACACACACACACACACACACACACACAGTGATTTAGAGTTCACATTTTCAGATTTGGGTTGCTCATATGGTCCAGCTAGACTTATGGAGACATAGACAGCTAACTGACTGACGTGATCTAGCATGTATATGTATAAATTGACAGAAGGACAAGATGATACAAGTTCCTCCCCACCCCCGGCTCCCCTTCTCTGGGTAGGGTAGGTTTTCTCTGGGTAGTCCTGGCTGTTCTGGAACTCACTCTGTAGACCAGGCTGGCCTCGAGCTCAGAAATCCACCTGCCTCTGCCTCCCAAGTGCTGGGATCAAAGACACCATTGCCCAGCTTTTTGTTTCTTGCCTACCTACCTTTCTAAACCTAGCACTGTGCTAAACTCCATGTCTGCAGTGCACCAGAGAACAAGGGCATGTCAGCTGCCAGTGGCTTCATGAGTCTGAAGGAGTCAGATGGCCGCAGCGGTCCTGATGCAGGGATTCTGAGCAAAGCTGTTTGGGGCAGCATCCTCAAGGATGGAAGATGGCTTTAGTGGGTTCTCATTTCTGTCTCTACCTGAGTTTTTCATGCTAGAGACCGGGGGGAGCTAATGGGACTGATAGACCTCTGGGAAAGGTGTCTGCTCCCCTTGGTCTGGTCCCTGCTAGCAATCATTATACGTCTGCACAACCTGCTAGAGACTAGACCGCTCTAGTTCCCACCATTGCCAAGCCCAACCACTGACTTTCAGGAGGGTTCTCTCAACCTAGAATCAAGCCCAAATAAACTGGGCATTCCTTTCTTTCTTTGATACATTCCTCTCTCTCTCTCTCTCTCATACATTCTTTTCTCTCTTTGCTCCGCTGCTCAGGCTAACCTCAGACTCCTGTCTCAAGCAATCCTTCTGCCTCACACTCCTGAGCTTATGCTTCTACAGATGTGTGCCACCAAGCCCAACCTGGACAGTCCTTTCATAAAGCAGACTAACAGATACAAAGACAATTGTGCCCGTATATGCTACGTGCTACAACATGGACATGCTTTGACGAGACAACGTCACCTCTGAGAACTATGCCTTTTGCTTGGAAGGTGTCCAAACAAAAATGTTCACTGCGAGCTGGTTTCCAGGGTTACAAAGTGGGAAAGGGTGGATGTCCATGGAGGAGGTGACTAGCTAAGTCAGCGGTGCTTTGTACAGACAAAGGAATGGCTTGTAGCCATAAAGACGGTGATGCCCACCTTTCAGTGTTCACAGGGTGAGATCTCTGTGGATGAGCTCAGGAGCTTAAAGTAGGATCTGCACAGGTGTGCGTGGGTCTGGAGGGAGGATTGCCAGGGAGGGGGAGCCTCCAAGTGGAGGGAGGGCTGCCACAGGTATGCACTGAAATCCATTGAGCCCCTTCCAGTAAGCCAGGATGGGCTGTGGTATATTGATGGGTCGGTAACCCACACACAAGGGGGTCTCACTGCCACATGGGCACAGAGACTCATTGTTGCTGGAATTTCATAATTTCAAGAAAAAACTGGAAGTAGAGGCTTCCGTAGGAGAGCACTTGCTTTGTAAGTATTTCAGGGAAATCCTAAATCAAGCGGGGCTGAGGCCACATTCCACGTGGAAGCCATTGTACCTAACCCATGCTTAGGAACAGCTAGCTGTCTTTTAAAACTACTACATTTTACCACCAGGGGTTTCCTCTGGGCCTCAGTTTCCCCATCTGCAGAGTACAGGAGATGGGTTGAATGGTATCTACTGTCCTAATATCAGGGCTGGATGTTTTTTAGAATACTCCTGTTCAGGTGGGTCACAGATCTTTTGGAAGCAGATCACGACAATGGCTCCTTTCCCAAGTAGACAGGAGCACATAAGTATGACATCAGCCAGGTTTACTGTGTCATTTCCGGGACTTGCTGAATCCCCGCAGATGGTCTCTGTTCCACACACCTTAGTGCTGGGCTACGGTGAGGGGTGACTGCACATGGTCGCTTGTTCCATTATGAGAAGTTCAAGGCCAGCATAGCCAGCCTGGGAGCATAACCCAGGGCACCAACCATGCAATCACAATCTCAGTCTAGACTTGCTGACTTCAGCAGATTGCTGAGGCACAGATGGGGGCAGGAGGGCAGCACAAGCAAGCGCTTTAGACAAGGCTGAGAAAAGTCCCTTCCCACAGCATGAATGTGGGCACACTGGCTGACCTCCACCCCAGAGAAAAGCCATGTACAAGCCCAAACTGTCCATCTCTAAGGTTCATCCATGCCAGGCCATACAGATTAGACCTGCCTGTCTCCTTGACACCAGACACACAGAGCGGCTTCTCACAGTTTGGTGATGTGGGGCCAGGCCTTAATACCTCTGGACCTCTGGAAAAGCAGCCAGTGCTCTTAACCTTTGAGCCATCTCTCCATCCCATGGGTGAATATTCCTAATGGTGAAATCAGAATTGATAAATAAGTCCCATGATCTGCCAACAGGCGGTGTTTCTTTTGGTGTGTGTGTGTGTGTGTGTGTGTGTGTGTGTGTGTGTGTGTTGTGTGCTTGTGAGGCCAGAGGGATCAATGTCAGATGTCCTCAATTCCTCTCCACCATAGTTTTTGAGACAAGGTCTCACGGAACCTCACCGAGCTGCCAGGTTGGCTGGGCGGTCAGTAAACTTCCGGGGTCTGCCTGCTTCTGCCTCCTCAGTTCTGGGATTCCAGGCATTTGTGCAAAGCCTGACTTTTTCATGGGACCTTGGGATCCAAACTTGGGTCCTTTTGCTTATGTGGCAAACACTTGATTCACTGAGCTGGATCCCTAGCCTCTACGGGACTGGCTTTCAAAATGGCTGTTCTTCTGTAATCCATTTCATTGGTCTCAGCGTGTTTCTGCTATCAGAAGACATCCCACTAACAGCCATTTCCCCACCGCTAACATCCCACGTGGGTCGGGTCCCCAGTACTAGAGCTAATGTGATAGATATGACTCATGGCCTTAGGGTCAGGTAGGCTGGGAAACTCTCCAAGGCTTTAGGGACACTTCCCTGACTTAGAGTTGTCTTGCACTCCCCCACTGGCTAGAGGTATAGACCATGAAGAACAACCCAGAGAAAGGCAGTCATTGGGAGTTAGAGGCAGGCAGATCTCTAGGAGCTTGGGGCCAGCATGGTCTACATAGAGAGCTCCAGACTAGCCAGGGCTACACAGTGAGGCCCTGACTCTAAAGATTCCATAGGAAAGGGAGCAGCCAGAGTCAAGCTGATAGGCACATGAGGTACCCAGGCCAGTGGTGGGAATGAGAGTGGGTGGGACATAGGAGTGATTGGCAGTGTGAGACTCACGGTAAAGACTCAGAGAATGCTTCTGGACTGTCTTCTAGACAGTCTCTCTAATCACACATGTTGACAAGTGTTCCACCTGTGGCCATCTGCACAGAGTAGGGCCACAGGTCATTCTTCATCACATCACAAATACATGGATAGGGAAGGCAAATGATACAGGGGCCAAAGGATACAGCACTGACTAAACCTGGAGTGTCATAAGGTATCACAAGGATGGGCCAGCGAAATGGCTCGGTGGGTGAAGGTGCTTGCCACCAAGCTTGAAGACCTGAGTTCGATCCCCAGGAGCCACAAGGTGAGAGACCTGACTCAAGCAGGTTGGTCTCTGACCTCCATATCTGGGATGTGAACACATACACACACGCAAACACATACATACACACTCATATACATACATATACACACAGAGAGACACAATACACACATATACATACACACAAATAAATATAATAATTTTTTAGTTTTGATTTTTTGAGACAGGGTCTTACTATGTAGCCCCAACCATCCTGGAACTCACTTTGTAGACCAGGCTGGCCTCAAACTCACAGAGATCCATTGCCTCTGCCTCCTGAGTGCTGGGATTAAAGGTGTGTGCCACCACGCCCACTGGGCATTTTTTTGTTTGCTTTGGTTTTTGAAAAAAAATGACTTTAAAGGAAAATACTGTAAATGTGAAGACGTTTGTGCTGCTAACGTTTGCCCTTTGTTTCTAAAGCGTCCCCAGTGGCAGGTTCTCGTACCAGTGGATTGAAAATACCCAGGGAAAAAAATGGGCACCAGTACCCAACACGCCCAGGAGTGTTTGTTTCCTAAACACTGCCATGAGTAACTGTCTGTGCAGGTAGAATCTAAGTATCCTCTCAACGACTTAAAGCACACCGGAGGGGGCTGGAGAGATGGCTCAGTGGTTAAGATCACTGACTGCTCTTCCAAAGGTCCTGAGTTCAAATCCCAGCAACCACATGGTGGCTCACAACCATCTGTAATGAGATCTGATGCCCTCTTCCGGAGTGTCTGAAGACAGCGACAGTGTACTGACATCTCTTAAACCTATCTGCCTGTTGATATCCCAGGAATCCTGACACGGGCTTCTGCAATACAGAGGGACAAATGCATTTTAAAGGGCTGGTGGTGTAGCTCAGCTTGCGTAAATGTACACAAAGTCCTGGGTTCCGCCCCCAGCACCCACAAAACAATTGTGGTGATGTGCACTGTAATCCTGACTACTGTACCAGAGGCAGGAAGATCAGAAGCTAAAGATCATCCTTCACAGAAGGTGGCTGAGGCCAGCCGGGCCTGTAGGAGACTTGGCCACAAAAGAAAAAAACAACAAAAAACAAAAAACTTTAAAATAATTGGATTTTATACTGAGGATTGAGCCCAGGGATTGCACAGGCTAAGCTCGTGTGTATCACTGAGCTAGGTACCCAGTCTTGATGTGTTGGTAAAGGCAAAAAAGCAGGTGCTGGAGATATCTCAGATACAAGTTCCCAGCACCCACACAGCAGCTCCTAACTAGCTCTAACTCCAGTCCCAAAGAGCTCTGCCGCCCTCTTCTGGTCTCTGCAGGTACTGATGTACAGGGTGCCCAGACATACAGGCAGGCACTCATACACATAAAATAAATATTTTTTTTAAAAAGCACGCTGCCTGCAGGATCTGCCTTCTCATAGGAAGTGCTCAGCTATCTACAAAATGCTATTTGTCTAACAGAACACACATTATCTGTGTCTCTTAGGACTAAGCCATCTCTGCTGAGAACAGCTGAAGTAGAATGGGTTTATTTGGGCTTTTTGGTTACCTAGGCTGGATTGGGACTAATCTTAACTCAAGTGACTCTCAGAGCTGGGTCAGAGAAACCAAAGCAGCTTCCTCCTAGCTCCCTACTCATGTCTTTGAAGAGTTCTGAGTCGCCAGTCATCATGTCAGGATTTTTTTTTTTTGGTTTTTCGAGACAGGGTTTCTCTGTGTAACCCTGGCTGTCCTGGAACTCACTCTGTAGACCAAGCTGGCCTCGAACTCAGAAATCCACCTGTCTCTGCCTCCCAAGTGCTTGGATTAAAGGCGTGCGCCACCAATGCCAGGCTGTCAGGATCTTATCCTAAGTCTGCCATATTGTAAGGGAGCCCTGGCTTCGGGAGAAGGCTCTGATTGACAGCTCCAGCTCTCGACCTGCCTCAACAGCCAAGCGTATAAGTGAAGATTCCCTTACCCCAACCCAGCCACTCCACAGCAAGAATACTGCATCTCTGACTATACCCTGACTGGATTCCCAACCCCCCAGCATGCACTGGCATAATGAAATAAGCTTTGGAGTAATTCATTACATGACTACAGTAGCCAGATAAGCCTTCTTCACTGCTGCCTGCCTGTTTCCAGGAAAATATCTCCCAGGGGCTGTCATATGACTCCGGCACTAAAGTCCTTGCTGTTCAATCATGAGGACCCCGAGTTCAGATCCTCAGCACTTGAGTAAAAACTTGGGCACCAGGGTGTGCACCTGTAACCCCAGCACTGGGGAAGGCAGAGACAGGTGGAGCTCCCGTAGCCTGCCAGCGTAGCCAATCAGTGAGCTCCAGGCTCGGTGAGAAAGCCTGTCCTTAAAAATGAAGTGGGAGAATGATCAAGGACTCCTATGATGACCTGGATCCTCGATACCTGTATCTGTGTGTGTGGGCAACACACACTTACACACACACACACACACGTGCATACACGCACATGCATACATGCACACACATGTGCAGTGCACACTCACACATGCACACACAAGCACATGCATACATGCACACACATGTGCACGTGCACGCACACACATGTGCACGTGCACACTCACACATACACACATGCACATGCATAGGTGCACTCGCGCGCACACACACACACGCACATGCGTGTACACACACACACACACGCACACAAACAGAAAAGGTGATTGAAGAAGAGGAAGACACCCAACATCAGCCTCTGGTCTACACACACACACATATTAACATGAAAACACTGTGTGCACACACACATACTTTTTAATACAATGCCTAGCATACAGTAGGCATTCAGCAATCGTTAGTCCAGGGTTGGGGTACAGTTGCATTGTACAGCTGAGCCTATGGTCTCCATCCCCAGTCCCATAAAACACTCCTGACATAGTAGGCAGGAAGAGCGGTAGAAAATAAGGGGGGGGGGACCCACCAGCTTGCTTCGTTCATGATGGATTTGTTTCCCCAGTGCATAGTTGTGCAGCAGGGACCAGCAGGTCACCAGGGGCTGAACAGCACTGGTTCACACAAACATTAGTGATGTGCAATGGGAAACAGAAGCTGGGTCCCTTCCTGCCTCTAAGGTACATCAAAACCTAGAGATGGGACGGCTGACTCCACCTGGCTGTATCTGGGGCATACTTAGGTATCCAGTGAAGCTCTTTCTGCTTCCATGGCTAACTCTGGCACTTGTGCCCTTGTGGTCTCTCACTAGGGGTGAGAATGATTCAAAGACGGGGATCCTGTGACCAGAAAGCGGGGCCCCTTCCCCAGAGTTCACCCTTAACAGCTGTCCTCCTGTAGGGACTGTCTCCCTCCCCTGCTAAGCTGGAGCCTGGGCTTTCGTGAGCTTAACACAATCTTGGCTTGTAGCAAAAGGGCAGCCTGCTGGATGCACCTCCAGATTTAACCACTTAATCCCCAAAGTCCCCTGTCTAGCTGGCTGACCAGCCGGCCACTAATTCTTTAAGGCTTCCTTCTTACCTGTTACCTGCCTTGTCACTGACCATTGCTGGGGCCCCCTTTTTCTTCTTCTAGTCCCAAGGCAAGAGTCAGCTGCCCTTCCCTGGTTCCTCTCTCAAAGACAGATTTCAGGGCCTGTTCTCTCTCTTTCCCCTCCCCCTCCCGAGGCAGGCAGCTCCCAGCTCCCTCCCTCCCCACTCCCCACACAGCCTCTTTTGTTTCTCTCCGGTATCTTTGGGCAGTGACTAAGGTTACCTCACACCCATCCTCCCCCTGGCCTCACCAGCCTCCGAGGTGCAGAATGTACTGTGCACCCTCTCACCCCCACCCCACCCCATTACCTTACTGGGTGTTCCTCTCCTTCACTGCAGCCCTCCCCACCTCCCAAGCCAGGGCCAGAGGTGGCTAGCCCATCAAAGCTTGAAGCTCCAGCTCATACTTTGCAAAGACTCAAGTTGATGCTCTGTGCCTCAGTTTCCTTTTTTTTTTTTGAAGTGATAAGAATGACCCTGACTATTTCAAGTGGAGTGAATTTAGAGCTTGGCCCAGCACTGGCTACTTTTAACCAGCTGCTGCAGCTGGGCAGTGGTGGCGCATGCCTTTAGTCCTTGGGAGGCAGAGACAGGCAGATTTCTGAGTTTGAGGCCAGCCTGGTCTACAGAGTGAGTTCCAGGACAGCCAGGGCTAGACAGAGAAACCCTGTCTCGAAACCACCCCCTACCCCCCAAAAAAAACAGCTGCTGCCTTAGCACCTTTCCTCCCACGTACCCTGAAAGGGGATGGCTCTCCTTTATAGCCAGGTTGAGTCCTGCTATGGCTCTTACCTTAGGTCCCCCTGCCCACAAAGGACAGGTACCCAACTCCCATGCTAGGGTTGGAACCTGGGACATCCTACATGCTGAGCAAACAAACCCGTTAGCACTAAGCCTCATTCTCTGTCCTCTTCCCACCCCTCCTCTAGAGCTGGGGTTACAGCCTCATGTCTGTCCACAGGCTTGGACACAGATGCAGGGAATCCAAACTTAGGGTCCTCAAGTCTGCCCAGCAAGCCTGTCCTGTCGGTTTTAGCATCCTACCCGGTCTTAAGCTGACCTCCCCAGAGGGCAAGGAAGAACAGCTTGGGGCAGGAGAATGGCTCAGAAGGCACAGACACCCCTGCCTGACCACTTAAGTTTGATCTCTCAGAAGATGCTCCGAGGAGAGAATCCACTCACGCAAGCTGTCCCCGGACCTCTAGACTTGTGCCATGGCACTTGCATGCCCACACACAATAAACAAACAAACAAACAAACAAATAAACAAGTTTTCAAAAGAATGGTGCATTTCACCTCAATGACCATGGTAGACTATGGCCAAAGGTGGAAAAAGATCAGCTGTTAAATGCTCAGTAATGGTCATGGTAGCTCACATCTGCTATCATCATCATCATCATCATCATCATTATTATTATTATTATTAATTTGATGTCATGATCCATCACCGAGCCACACAGGAGCCCCAGCCCTTACAGCCACCCCAGAAGCAGTAAGGACTGTTCCTTCAACCCCTCTTAAAGTTACCTGTGCTGTAAGCTCATTGCTAATATTGTCCCCGTTTAAAGTATGGAAAAACTGAGCCTTGGGACTTTATTTCTTTTGTCCCTTTTATTGGTAACTTTGTGGACCAAAGGTTACCGGCTCACAGGTGGGCCTCAGAACAAGTTTGTTGGGCCCACTGACCGTGGTTAAAGCTAAGCTCCTAAAAGATGTCCCCCATTCAAACACCTTCCGGGAAACACACAAGGTAGACCAGAGCATTCTCACCCCACCTCTCCCCCGTCCCCAATGCTGGGGCAAGGGGAGAGCATCCCACATCCAGTACCCAGAACTCAACTGATTACCCTCTCAGTGGGCTTTCCTGGCTCTAGCCAACTAGGGCAAACTGGGAAATGATGGGTGTGGTCATTTTTATCACGGGATGGGGTAGAGAGCCCAAGCCCGGGTGGGAGTACCCCCGCCATGGGCTTCAGGGGTGCAAGGGACCAGCTGGAGGAAAGCACCCGCACCTCCAGGGGTCAGGAGCACAAGAGAGAACCCGATGGGTGTGGCAGTTGGGACGTGCAGTAAGCAGGAGAAGCCAGGAAGGAGCTAGGGGCGGGAGTCAGGACGCAGCATGGAGCTACCTCTGGGACAGAAAAAGCTAAGATAGAAAGGCGAAAGTTATCTGCTGTCTCTCCTGCACCCCACATCCATAGCGCACCACCGGGCTCCAGTTCCCAACTTCTCATCCTTGTCAGGATGCAGAGTGGAGCACCGGGTCCGCCTGGACCGCGGCCTCTTTTTCGGGTTCCCTGAGCACCCCAACTCCCGACATGCAAGCACACCTGTACAAGCTCTCGCCCTCGGCCCGAATCTCGGCCTCCGGGGTGGAACGACACTAACAGAGCACTTCTGCCATCCCGCCTGTACTCCAAGACTCCAGAGTTAACATCCCTGCCACCACCCACCCTACCACCCGCTTCTATTTGATTTCCGTCCCTCCCCATTCACTTCCGCACCTTCCATTCCCCCCCCACACACACACACTCCCCAATTCATAACCAGTTTTCCCTCTTCCTCTTTCTCCCTCTTTCTGCCTCCTCCCAAAGTCCACACTTTGGGCGTCAAATCTGCGGCACCCTCCAAAATATGGGTCCCACCCCCGGGATTCCGCAGCAGCGGCACTTCTGAAAGGATGAGCAAAAAGGAGGCGCGCATGGGACCTCCAGAGCCAGGGAGCTGGGCCACAGGGCGCCCGGAAGCGACAGTTCTCTTCGCCAGCGCCCGGGTTGCTCGGGCCCACGCGACATCTGTCGCCCGCGCTCCCGGCTCACACCCCGCTCACCCCCGCAGCTCCCCGGGCGCTGCCACCCCCCACGCTCCGGCTGCCGCCTCTCCCTGCGGCGCCTCGTCAGCTTCCTAAGGTGTCTGCGCGCTCACGGGGCTGGGCTGGGATCATCGCGAAATCTCAGCGTCTCTGGCTACCTCACCTGTGATCTTCACATCCCGACCCACTCTCCGAAGCCAGCCTAGTTCCCCCACTCCCGTTCTCTGAAGCCTCTGAGAACCTAGAAAGGCGACCCCGACACTTCTTGCTCCCCCCAAATGCCTAGCAGGGTACCTGGCGCACAGCGGGTGTTCATAGGTCGTCCCATCAAGGACCCATCTACAGCCCCCGGACATCAAACGATAGGCGCCCAGCACTCTGGGACCGTCCGGAGCACACAGCAGGCGCCCACACCTCACACCGTAGTTGGGGTGGGGGTTGGGGGACAGGAGGCCAAGCTGTAAACCGCGACACCTCGTGGTAAATGGAGCGACAAAGTTACCCGGGAGATGGGACCCTGAAGTGCGCCTGCCTTGGAGAGGACCACGACCTAGCCACGAGAAACTCTCACGGGTGCGGGGGTGGGAGGAGTGGGGGCCATAAAGAATTGGGGTCACAAACTGTAGACCCTTGAGGAGAAGGGAGTTGACAGTGGAGATATGGAGACCTGGTCAAGTTGGAATGCCAGGCGGCTTGGAAAGGGCTGGGGACTCCCGAACCCGTGGTGCATAATTAGGGGAGGCTCTTAGTTCGCACTGGTGTGGTTCACTGCGAGTGTTTACTGAGGCTGGTAGCGATGGTGGAGGCTTAAGTCCTTCTAAAGCCACTATGCTGAAGAGGAAGGGGGAAGAGAAGGGGAGGGAGACAGAGAGAGAGGAGACGGAGAGAGGAGAGAGGAGAGGAGAGGAGAGAGAGGGAAGGAGGGAGAAGACACGAGGGGCGCGGGAGAGGAGAGAGAAAGCAGACTGGAGAAAGGGAACACAGGATAAAGTGGAAAGGCAAAGGGGAGACGTGGAGAAGAATAGCGTGAGCCAGAGGAGAGACGAGAGGATGTGAGAAAGAAGAGAGTGAAAACATTGGAGTCCACGAGAGTGAGGGAGAAGAGAGAGGGGAGGGGAGAGTAGGGAGCGAGGAAGAGTGAAGACAGAACAGAGACAGAAGAAGAGAAAGAGAGAGAGAGAGAGAGAGAGAGAGAGAGAGAGAGAGAAAGGAGGGAGAGGAGACGGAGGAAGAGAGACAGGAAAGAGGGGAACGGAGGGAGGAGGAGATAGAATGAGTTAGGGGAGAGAGGAAAGAGGAGAGAGGAGAAAGGAGGGAAGGAGAGAGGGAGGGGAGAGAGGGAGGAGAGAGAGAGGAGAGATAGAAAGTAGAGAGGGAGACGGAGAGAGAGGGGGAAGGAGGGAGCAAGAGAAGAGAGGGGAAGAGAGGGAGAGAAGAGAGAGGAACAGAGGGAGAGGAGAGGAG
>JADRCH010000259.1:275045-322993 GCA_019843965.1 Rhynchomys soricoides
CTGCAGCCGCAGCGCGGTCACCTGCGCCGCCGCCCAGCGCAGCCCGGGGCGAGCGTCGCCGCAACCGCACACGGCCGGGGGCCCGCGGCCGCGATGCCGGGGACACGGGCACATGGCGTGCGGAGGAGCCTCCCTGGACCCCAAGTTTCGCCCTGCGCCGCGCGTTTGTTGTGCTGACGGAGCTATTATTAATTAAAGTGTCACATGGTGGAGGGGGCGGGGAGGGCGCGGGGAGGGGGTTACATCATCCGGCCCGGGGGGTGGGGAGTGTGTGCAGGAGAAAAAGCCGAGAGGTAACTTTTAACCCTCGAGACGCCGGCTGGGCGGGGACAGGCGGGGATACGGGGCTTCGGGGACGCTGGCCCGGGGCATCCGCTGTCTCGCTTCCGGGGCTGCGGGAGGCTCCAGCTCGGACATAGCCTGGAAAGCCAGTTCGGTGCACACTGTGGATGGAGCTCCGGGAGAATTCGGCTGTTATGCGAAAAGATCCTCGGGCTGTTGTTTTGTGGCTTGAGTGGGTGAGAGGCTGGGGGATTCAAGCCGACTTGCCCTGTTTCGGGGCGGACTCCGCTCCTGTCAGCTTTCGGATCGGTGCACACATTCCCGACACGCGTTCACACCCCCTTCTGGTGACCTGACCTAAGCGCACCCCGGGGTGAGAGTCTGAACCCTGAAATGAAGGCAGGGACCCGGGGCTGGAGGGGTTGGACTCCAATTTGGGCGAGTCGCCTTTGCACTCCAGACACCCCCATCCCCCAACCAAGAACATGGTTCTAGAGAGAAGTTCTTGCAACCTGCTTGCTTTGTGAGTTTTATCTTTCCTAACGGGGTCATGGTTTGCGGGCGACCCTGTAAGGCGCTGGCTTGGTGCCCAGTGAGGTAACCTAACCCGAAGGAAGACCAATCCAGTCCTGCTCCAGCTCCAGCCTGAGAAGTCCCCAGGGGAGAGTGCTGACCAGCGAGGGGGCTCCTGGGACTTCTTAGGGTGCTGGAGAGACTTGCCCACCATGTCAAAGCCACTGGAATTTGGGCAGCTTTGGGATTGAGACCTGGAGAAGCAGGGAGGTGGCCCGTGAGGAAGCTTCCCTGACCCCTTCAGACCTGCAGAGTATCATTAAGACCAGTATAATCTGGTCCCTTGGAAAAGATTCTTCATGACCATGAATTTGGTGGAGTAGCACCCAGCAGTAATACTTCAGTCCTAGCATTACAGAAGCAGAGGCAGGGGGATCACAAGATCAATGACAACCTGGTCCATGTAGTGGTTTCAGGCCAGCCAGGGTTACAGAGAGAATCTTGTATTTAAAAAAAACCCCAAAGAGTCAGGGATGACACTGGGTAAGGGTGCTTGCAACCAAGCCTGATGCTTTAATTTCAGTCCTGTGAATCCGTGTGATCCAAGGACAGAACTGATACCCACAGGTTGTCCTCTGACCTCTGATCCATTTACATACTATGTAATGTGTATGCACTCACATAAAATCGATAGACAGATGATAGATAATTAGATAGATAATTAGATAGATAGATGGTTTTTTTTTAAAAAAAAAAAAAAAACAAACCAGACCCCAAAAGACAAAAAGCTATGAGCTCACCTTAATTTATTTATTTTTGTGGTTTTGTGATGTTATTGTTACTTTAGTTTTGTTTCAAAAAGTCCTATTTTGTAGTCCAGGCTGCGGTTTAATTTCCTGCCTCATCCCCCTGAGCACCGAATGACAGGCCTGCAGCCTGACGGACTTTCAGCCTCATCAGTGGCTGCTGGCTCCCTTGGCTGCTTGGTGAAGTGACTGTCAGAGCCCAGCACAGCCATACTGTGTGCTCTTGGTGGCCCTCACCTTCACCCAGTCTCAGACACTGTGCCCTAACTGCGCACACTCCTGAGTACCTTCCATGCCAGCTGCCTGCCAAGGTCCTGGTCTGTGCTCCTACAGAGAATCTCTTGGTGCCCTGTTTTCAAGATGAGGAAGCCAAGGCCCCAGTCCATGAGGCCTCTTGCCCAAGATAGGGGTTAGTACAAAGCAAAGCCTGGCCCTGAACTAGGGCACCCAGTAGCAGGCACAAAGCTCTAGCTGTGGTTTTTACATTGGCCCTTGTATTCTGAGACTGATAATGCCTCCCTCCCAGGACCTGGGTCCAGACTAAATGAAAGAACTGTGTGCCAACCGCCTGGCATGCAGTGGGCTCAAATAAACCTTGGTCCCCTCTGCTTCTGGCCAGAACTCCTTCTCCATCTCCCGGGACTCCCCCTCCCTAATCCCAGCCATCTTTACAGAGGGCAGCTGAACCATTGCCCAAGTGTAGTGGTCCAAGATTGAAGATACAGTGTCTATTTAAAAAGCCCTTTGGATTTAAATTGAACAATCCCCCCCCCCTTTTAATCTCTGCGCTTTTAACGGCTCACTTCATGGACATTAATTTTAATGGGGACGATTATTACCCTGTTTGGAAGCCTGCCCCTCGAAATGCTGGGCTCGCAAGGTGGCACTGGGTTGGCTCCCAGCAGCTTGGATGTTTTTGAAGCAGAGAGAGTACAGCGTTGGCTTGGGGGGCTGGGGGGGAGGAGAAGAGGGTTATGGGGGAATAGAGTCAAGGGAAGGTCTCTGTCTCCCCATTACTGAATCAGAGTCTCTAAAGTTTGCTCAGATCAGTTACCCTGACCCTCTCTGCACTTGGTCACTGGGAGCTGGACCTTAAACTGTAGCCCTTTTAAAAGTTTTTTTAAAATTTGTTTCTCTCTCTCTCTCTCTCTCTCTCTCTCTCTCTCTCTCTCTCTGCCTGTGTGTGTGTATGCACACATATGACATGGAGTGCATGCAGAGGTCAAAGGCCGATTTGCAGAAATAAGTTCTCTCCTCCCACCATGTGGGTCTCTCGGGGATTGAACTCCAGTTATCAGGCTTGGTGGCAGTCACCTTTATCCACTGAGCCCCAAGATGGGCCCTTTTTGAAGTATCCATTTCTTTAACTTGGAAGTAAAGATGGCACCTGTACCTACCACATAGGCTTAGGACTCTTATAAACCACCTCACCCCCACTAGCCTGGAGCCCAGCATGCTATGTCCATTTAATAAAGAGACAGGTCTGATAGCACATGCCTGTCATTTCTGCTACTCAGGGGGCTGAGGCAGAAGCATTGCTAGGACCTTTCTCTGCCACAGAGTGAATTGGAAGCTAATCTGGACAGCTTACCGAAGCCCTGTCTCAAAAGAAAAGCTAGTCCAAGGGCTGGAATTATAGTTCAGTAATAGAGGACTTGCCTCAAGTGCAAAGGGCCTGGTGGGGGGAGGGGGGGAGAGAGAGAGAGAGAGAGAGAGAGAGAGAGAGAGAACCAAAGAAGCAAACCCTTTGATCAGTAACACTATGCTTTCCCGATACTTCTGGGGAAATTAATTTTGCTAGTATGTTGCAGGCTCTTGCCCCCCCCCACACACACACCACACACACACACAGAGTGACTTTGAAGCTGACCTGGGCAACATGGCAAAAAGGAAGGAAGGAGGAGGGAGGGAGAGGGAAGGAGCAAGAGAGGGAAGAAGGTATAGAGGGAGGGAGGAAGGGAAGGCAGGAAGCTTTAAGAAGTTATTTCAGCCAGCCAGAGGATTAAAGGCCTTGCATGCCTTTAATCCCAGCTCCTGGGGCAGAGGCAGGTGAATCTCTGTGAGTTCCAGGCCAGCCTGGTCTACAGAAGTAGTTCCATGATAGCCAGGGCTACACAGAGAAACCCTGTCTCAAAAACCAAACCAAAACCAACCAACCAACCAACAACAAAGTCACTTCAAAAAACAGTTCATACAATTCCAAATGAAAAATTTTTTTTTCCGGAGAAACCGTTCCTACCAGTTGCAAGGGAGCGCAGACTGCTCCATGTCATGGGAGATTCTAGTCTGAGAAGATTTTGTGTCCAGCGGGGAGTGTAGCTGGTTGACACAAAGACTGACTAGTTGAATGAACGACCATCTCACTGAGTGAATGGATGAATAAACTGGCTGACTGGCTGGCTCTCTTACTGAATAATTTGGAATAACAAATGGAGAGATGGAGGGATGGATGAAAAAAGGAATTTTTATTAGTCTTTTCCTCTTCTAGCATACAGTGTGGGTGCCGGAGGTACAGCTCAGAGGTTAAGTACAATGCTACTCTTCCAGAGGACCCAGGTTCAGTTCCTAGCACCCGAATCTGATGGCTCATCTTCTCCTGTAACTCTGGGTCCAGGGGATCCAGTGCCTTCTGGCCTCTGTGAACATCTGCACACATGTGGCATATAATTATACACTCACGGCTGGGCAGTGGTGGCGCACACCTTTAATCCCAGCACTCAGGAGGCAGAGACAGGCAGATTTCTGAGTTCGAGGCCAGCCTGGTCTACAGAGTGAGTTCCAGGACAGCCAGGGCTACACAGAGAAACCCTGTCTCAAAAAAACAAAAACAAACAAACAAACAAAATAATAATTATACACACACACACACACAATTTTAAAAGTCTAAAAACACAATGATGAGCGAGAAAATAACTTATAATGTCATCTAGGTGTATGTAGTTATAAGAACATGTATGTATGTCTGACCCAGGTCATTCTTTCACTTTCTACAGAAATCAACACTGTTTGAGGCTGGAAAAGGTTGTATAGTTCTTTTCTTTGATTAATACATTTTTTTACTCTCTCTGGTGTTTGAGAGCCCGGGAGCCTTTCCTCAGGTGTTTTAACGTGTGTGGCCGTGTCAGTGACAAATGAAGGGACAGCTGTTGCCTCTTCCACACAGCTGTGTTTCTGGAAGACGTCTGTCCGTGCCAAGTCCAGCTCTGATGCTAGGAGCCAGCTCACAGTACC
Organism: Rhynchomys soricoides; assembly: GCA_019843965.1. Lineage (NCBI taxonomy): Eukaryota > Metazoa > Chordata > Mammalia > Rodentia > Muridae > Rhynchomys > Rhynchomys soricoides. The sequence goes on from JADRCH010000259.1 coordinate 279,878, forward strand.
GAAGCTGGAGATAGCAGGGTGATAGAGTTAAGTTTGGGAGCCAGAGGGAGCTGGGTCGTGGCCATCCTGAATGACAGCTGGGTGCCTTGGCAGGTTGCGCCTCTCTCTGGGCCTTTGGATTTCCCATCTCCAGGCTGGGAATGCCAAGCCTACCATTGGGGTGGCTAGGAGTACTAAATCAGAGAATTATGTCGGGAGTTAATGACGTGATTGACGCTAAAAATGACTTGTGGCCTTTGTGGTTGTCTTGGGATTAGTAAATATCCACTTAAGAAGCAAAATAGCGAGTGTGACCCAACCCCACTGAGAAAACAAGGAGAGTCAGTCAGGTTTCAGAGATCCTGGATCCTCTGTCTCACAGTTATTCCCAGGAGCATCCCCTCCACCAGACAGACTGGAGCAGAGTGGCTTTTGTCCTTCCTGGGTATCCTGAGAAGATAGGGTAACCCTTCTCCAGGGGCTTCCTAACGACCCCTCTGGTGCCTTCCCCTGAGAGCCTTGTTGAAAGTAAAGAGCAGGTGAACAGCCACAGCAGAGGAAACACAAAATTAACCTATTATAGTCTAGTGAATACAGTTGAGGAAGTGGGAACCTCCTTTGCTTAAAGACTAATTCCTTGATTAGGAGTCGGGAGACATGGGGCTGATTCGACTTGAAATTGCTGCTGTGAAAATTCACACCATACCTCATTCAGGAATCATCACCTTCCTGAGGGTGACAGTCATGCAGCCACCCAGAGTGTCCAGGGACTGAACAAGGTCTTCTCTGACCCCGAAACGCCATTCTAGATATTCAGTTTAGACCAGTAGGGACCGGAACTAAAGGACTAATTGGCATCTAGCAGTCAGTGGCCAAAGCAACTCTGAACACCCTGCTGTGCACAGAGAACAAATCCTAAGGCCCCAAATGTCAATACCCTCACTGCCTTTAAGAACCTTCCACCAAGCCGGGCAGTGGTGGCACATGCCTTTAATCCCAGCACTTGGGAGGCAGAGGCAGGTGGATTTCTGAGTTCGAGGCCAGCCTGGGCACACACAGAGTGAGTTCCTGGACAGCCAGGGCTATACAGAGAAACCCTGTCTCGAAAAACCAAAAACCAAAACAAAACAAACAACAACAACAACAAAAACCTTCCACCAGGCAGGTTGCTCAGCACCTATTTGGTGCTAGAAGCAGCAGCTTCAATCTGAAAGCGTTCTGTTATTCAGTTGACAACCTCAGCGGAGGGGCCTGTGTGCCCATCTGGCCCTTTGTCTGCTTTTAATAATAGTCTTATTGCTATCTGGTCATCCCATTCATTTCTGTACAGCAGCTCAGTGTCTCGGTACCATGGCGGCAGAGTTGAATCCTTTTGTGGTAATGTCTAGCTCAAGAAGCTGTTTGTTATCTGGTTCTTTCCAGAAAAAAAGAAATGTGTCAACTCCTGGCTCAGAGGAAGGTTGAGTGTGTGGTGCTAAGATCTCATCAAGGGGGCAGGTCATACTGATGGTGTCATCCGGCATCCTCTGTGAGTCTGTTTTAATCCTGATGATCCCCCCCCCCCCCCCGCCCCAGATCAAGATGGCGGAACGTGAACGGATTCAAGGTACACCTCAAAGCTGGCTGGCTGGGCTCTCAGGTGTGAGAGGTTGGTGGACTCAGGTTTCTACCTAATGCATCCTGCTGCTGCCGTTGCTTGCTGAGACAGGAAGATGTTGGTGAGGAGGGTTCGTCTGGAACAACAAAAAATTGAGGTGGAATTAATAAAAGAAAACCATGTTGGGGTTCTTGTTTCATAAGAGTCTGAGTGAACATCGTGAATATATGGGCACGCTGCCTTCCTCTATTGTCAGCCCGTTGGAAGGGTGTGACCCCATTTATGGCAGGTCCCCTTTACCCCAGCCACTGTCTCATGTGTTGGTCCTATCTGGAAACATCCCCACTTATACAGAGATGCGTTTCACCAGCCTAGGGGACAAACAAAACCTATCATCACCCTGCCTGAGGGAGATACTCTGTCTCCTCTTTGTTAAGCACTTCTGGAAACTCAGTTGATTGCTATCCCTCCCCACGCCCCACCCCCAGCCCTAGCAGGTCAAAAGCTGACCATGTGACTCAGGATAGCAGTCTGCTGTACACCAGAACCATCTGGAGGCCACTGGGGTTGCCGAAGTCTCTGGCCTGAGGCAGCTGCACAGAGAGCTAACTAGAGCTCAGTGACTTCCAGGATGGGCTGGTTCAGGGCTGAACTCTCAAGCTTGGGGCCAGAGGATCTGAGTCCCAGAAGATGGAAGACCAGAGCAAGTGTACTTTGCAGAGATGGCTCCTGGGTTTCTGCCATGACAGCCATGGGCCAGACCTAAGTATGACATTCAGAGGCTCTCTTGACTTTCTTAGTCATCCCTCATGTGAAGCTCTTCTTTAAGTCTGCAAGACTTGGGGTCTGGTGCTTGTAAATGAAGGTCTGGGCTTCTAAGGAGCATGCTCAGTATGGCAGAAGGTGGCCCACACAGCCTGGCATTCACAAAGCCCATGGTTGATGATGTCTTTGTTTGCCAAGACTTATGGATCAGAGTTTGTTCTTCCTTCCTTCCTCCCTCCCTCCCTCCCTCCCTCCCTCCCTCCCACTTTCTTCCCTTCCTCCTCTCCCCTCCCCTCTCTTTCCCACCCTCTCCCTCCCCCCCTTCTCCTATTCTTCTTCCTCCACTCTTCCTCTCACTCTGTGTATACACCAGGCTGGGTTCAAACTTGCAATTCTCCTCTCTCAGACCCCTGAACATAACAGGTGACAGGTGAGGCCTCACACCAGGCTTCATTTCATTCTTATTGTGTCACTGGCTGCACACTAGCAGTCACATGGTTCTGTGTCTCAAGAGTAACTATAGAACCCAACAAGGACCACAGAGTGATCAGGGACTCCAGCAAGCTCAAGTGCAGCCTCTGTGACAGTTGCTAAGTTGGACACACAGGGTTCACTTGAGATGTCTCCAGAGAGGGTGTGGCTTTGCCTCTTACAGGTTGCATACCTTGGAGCCACTCAGATTCTCCAAGGACTGGCCGGTTTTCAAGTTTATCAGGAAAGGGTGGGGCATGCCTATGCACCAAGAAGAAACAAGAGCCAAACCACAAAGGTCCTGACCCCCAGGAGACAATCTGTTGCCTAGGACTGAGCCCTTTCTCCTACTGTGACTAATAAAATCTCCACAGGAAAACATTACTTGCTTGTTGTTTGCATCTTTTTGTTTGTTTGTTTGATTTATTTATTTTATGTATATGAGTACACTGTTGCTGTCTTCAGACACACCAGAAGAGGGCATCGGATCCCATTACAGATGGTTGTGAGCCACCATATGGTTGCTGGGAATTGAACTCAGGAGGAGCAGTCAGGGCTCTTAACCGCTGAGCCATCTCTCCAGCCCCAGTTCTGGCTTTTAAAAACAAGAATATAAAGCTGAAGTTGGATGGGCAGGAACAGTGGATCTGGGGGAAGTTGGGGACGGAAAAGAACATGACCAAAACATTGTATAAAAACATTGTAAAATAATAACAATAATAACAATAATAATAAAAACAACAAACAAACATCAAAATAGGTTCTCTGGAGAAATATGAAATAATTATTTTTATTTATTTATTTTACAACAGACACTGGCGGTGCACACCTTTAATCCCACCACTCGGGAGGCAGAGGCAGGTCAATCTCTGTGAGTTCAAGGCCAACCAGGACTACACAGAGAAACTCAAAAAACCAAAATTTTTTTTTCACAATGGACATGACAGTGTACTGCTAGGGTTTGGATGTGGAGCGTCCCTCTGAGGTTCCCTCTGAGGTTTCCAGTGTTGACATTTAATCCTCACCTTAGGTACCACACGTGTGGAAACTTGACAGACTGTGCTATTTTGAGGCAGGGCTGAGGGAAAGAAGCTACAATGAAGACCACAGGGGTAGGGCCCCATGACTGAATCGTCATGGTTAAACAGAGAGACCAGAAGAGATGCCCGAAGACTCAAGTGCTCCGTCTCTGCCGCTTCAGAGGAGGGCGCTGGATCTCCTGGGCTTTGGATGCTGGGAAAGCAAACTCAGGTCCTTCGGGAGAGCATCCAGTGCTTTTAAACCCAGAATTACATCTTTTCTTTAAGCTTCAGCTCTCAACCCTTTCACAGGGGTCACATATCCGATATCCCGTGTATTGGATATTTACATTAGGATTCATAAGAATAGCAAGATTACAGTTATGAAGTAGCAATGAAAATAATGTTATGGTTGGGGTCACTACAAGGAACTGTATTGGAGGGAGGGAGGCCATGTTGGGAAGGTTGGGACCCCTGCATTCAGATGACATGCAGGAATATTTCCTAGTGTTTGGCTCACATGTTAAGTACACTGTCGCTGTCTTCAGACACCCCAGAAGAGGGCATCAGATCTCATTACAGATGGTTGTGAGCCACCATGTGGTTGTTGGGATTTGAACTCAGGACCTTCGGAAGAGCAATCAGTGCTCTTAACCACTGAGCCATCTCTCCAGCCCCAACTGACAGCATTCTTATACATGGCATCTCCACGTCCCTCCTAGGTATAGTTTCCAGTGTTGAGAATGAAGGAACAGGATGCTGCCTGTGGTCCCGTGGAACTAGAATTCTAGATCCTTCTTCTATTTGAACCAGGACACTCTATCTAACAAATGTCTCACGGTGACCTTTACATCACTTGATTACAGTTTTCTGTCTCTAAGCCGTGCTTCCATGAGGATTGCTGCTAATCTTATATATTGACCACTTGCAGTTCTTTTCATTTATTCATTCTATTTTCTTGGAATTAGAATGGCTGAAGGATGTGGACGTATGTCCAGGATGTGTTGGGATGACCGTTTCAGTCAGTCTGTCCATGTCCAAGCAGTCTATTGGAACATACTGGTATTTCAAAAAGAATGTACTTGGTTTTTATGTGTCTCTATACATGCCTTTGAGTTTATGTGCACTGAGTGCCTGCAGGGGCCCCTGGAAGCCAGAGGGCATCAGATACCCTAGAGCTGGAGTTACAGGCAGGGTTGAGTGGCCTAAAATAGGTCCTGGGAATGGAACCTGAGTCTTCTGAAGGACCAGAAATGCTTTGATCCACTGAGCTACCTCTCCAGGTCCCTGATGGTGTTGCTAATATCTCTCCAGCAGAAGACAGACAAACACGGTAGAGAAAGGCATCTAGTTTCCTACCTGCCTAGATTGAATTGAGTGCCTTCATGGTTACCTGGATCACTATCCTTTGGAGTCCAAATAAACAAGAAGCAAACAAAACATACAACCCAGTCAAACCTTGGGTTTGCAAATGACCAGTCGTGTAGTTTGGGACATGGCACTCAAACTTTTATTCCTGGGTTTCCTCATCTCTAATGAGTGTCACCACACACTTGGTAATTCATTACTCTGCTGCCTGCTCGTCACCAGCATCCAGGCTAACAGCCCATCTACAAGCGAAGGGAGACAGCCCCAGCTAATTGCGCTAATATAAAGTTACCAACTGTGTTATGTGCTGTGATGGGGCAGACACGATCTTGGGAATGAGCATCAGGGAGACATGAATTCGGAACCAGGATAAGAATCAAGTTGTGACTTGAGATATGGAAGATGTGCTCACCAAACCAAGATGAGACGATATCCTTGAGGCAGGCAAGAAGAATCGAGTTGGGACTTGAGATATGGAAGATGTGCTCACCAAACCAATGTGAGGAGATATCCCTGAGGCGGGCGGGCAGGGGAGGTTCCGGGCATTACTGTAAGAAATAACTTCTGCTAGACTCATTTTCAAAGTCCTCCGGACAGCAGCATTGGTTTCGCTACAAATGAGCAGAAGACGCTAGGTTCTTGTGACTAGAGCCCCAATAATGCCTGTTAGTCTTGATCCCTCCCCCTCTACAAACTAGAAGTTTAGAACGAAAAGTCACTCATAGCCAAGCTTGCCTGCAAGGCCACATGTCTGATGAGCTTTAAAATAAACAGGATACAAAATGTAGAGATGACCCACACATGGCTTTTGTTGCTAAAACGTTTATGGAAGCAACAGACGGAAAGATAAAACCCAGATGACGTAAGCTTGTGCTCGCTCGGTCGATGAGGAAAGGGAGGAAGAGGCTTGCTTGTAGTTAGGTTTAAAATCGGTTCACTCATTCAGCACCCAGCTGAATGAGTAAACTTGAAGTAAAACTGGCATACTCTCACTGCTCTGATTCTCCAGTGTTCTTACTACAAAGCAAGGACCATTGTGGCTCACAGTTATGAAGGGGGACAGGGTGCCACCTTATACTAGGTCAACATAAAAAGAATTCTCACCTCGGAGGGGAAAATACATAGTTCATTCTGGAGCCAAATAGGAGCGTGACTGTGATATGGGGACCGTTGTCTGATTCCAGGAAAGGAAGAGGGTCTGGGAAGGCTGGAGGTTAAAGAGATTGTGATGGACAGAGGTCAGATGAAATACTGCATTAACCAGCACACAGGCAATTAGGCAAGCAAGTAGTTAGCTGTTGGTAGGCACCCAGGCACACACACACTGATGTCCACAGGTCACACACAGATTGGCACGCAGGCTGCACAGAGCTAGGCACACAGGCCTACACACACACACACACAAACACACACAGGCCATACAGAAGTAGGCACACAGGCTGACTGACAGTCACACAAAGGTAGGTGCACAGGCCTACAGACACACACACAGGCCACACAGGGTACACAGATCACACAAAGGTAGGTACACAGGTATACAGACAGGAATGCAGGTCACACAGAAGTAGACACACAGACCTACACACACACACACACACACACACACACACACCCCTCACAGGCCTATAGACAGACACACAGGCCAACTAGTGAAGGCTCAGGCCTCTGACCTCAAGGCTGTATTTAGAAAGTCCATACAAAAGTGGCAGTCTGCCAGAAGTGGCTGTATAGCAGATGACATCACTGTTTACTCTTGGGTTCCCAGGACATCCAATGTCAGCCATTTTGTGCTGACTCAGAGCGGTCCCTCAGCCCATGTTCAGCCTTAGCCATCCTAGCTCACATCAGCGCCATGTTGTTGAAACATTAACTGACCCTTATGTCTTTCTGTTCACAACACGTATCTGGGAACATGGACTTGGGTCACCCCAATCCCACGCTCCAATGTGGCAGAGGTTTCATGAAAAGAACAGAGGAAATTAAAAAAAAAAATCAAGACCGGTTTAAAATATCAAATATCAAATAGGCAGGTACAGCAAGGTGGGGACTCCATGTTGTAGGTCTCAGGCACTATCTGGTGACATTCTGAACTTTTGGATAGGTGGAAGATAAGATATCAAAAGGTTTCTCCTGACAGTCACAGGGGCCCTAGGTTTGACACAGAGGTGGGAACAGAATGACTAATAGGGGGTGCTAATGATAGCCCAAGACAAACCATGATTATACTCTGGACCAGCAACATTCCAACCTCTCCACAGTCACTGAAGTTCTGCTGAGTTTAGCAGCCTTGCAAAAGGTTCAGCGGGAAGTGGGGGTTTGTTCCAGAACATTCATTCACAGAATCTCTCCCACTGTATTGCCTTTGGACTTGTAGTCCTTCTGGAAATCTCGGCTGATTTTCTATGGCTGTCGTGGTCCCCCCCCCCCCCCCCCCCCCCCCGTTTTTCAGCTAGTAGCTTAAATGGCATTTTTTTAGAGAGGCTGTCATGACTACTCTTAATCACTCATTGGCTCCTTCCTCTGTCAATCACTTTGTTATCTGACCTTATCTCTTATTTTTCTGTATAACCTTTCCGGAGGATTCAGACATTCACCTTAAAAAGATATTTACCTGTTTTACTTGAATGCACATTTTAAGAAGGCAGAGATGTTTATTTGGGTGTGGTGTGTGTAGATTTGAATGCTTACTTCAGGTTGGGCTGGCTCCGCAGAAAAGAGTGCTTGCTGCGGGGCCTGACGACTTGAGTCCCACTTGGTGGAAGGCAAGAACTGACTCTTCAAGTTGTTCTTTGACCTACACACACACACACACACACACACACACACACACACTAAATAAATAAAATAAAATACAATAAAAACCACTACATTTTAAAACACTACCTTTGCAATATGTATATGACAGTCATTGAAAACCAGGTTTGCTGGACGAAGGAAAAGTGCTTGCTGGTACAAAGGTGGCAAAAACCAGGGATAGCAGAGCAGAGGGGCGTGGCTGCCCGGAACCTAAGAGCAGTGGTCCCGGAAGTCTCCGGCCGACTACGGACGCTTCCGGCGGATGGACAGTCCGGCTACAGCTGGCGGCACCTGGGTGACGTGTAGGCCCGGGAGTGTCAAGCATGGACGACCATAACCTGGAGGAGTTCCGCCGATGCTGGCAGGAGGAGTTGGCGCAGTCGCAGGCGCTGAGGCGACGGCGGAGGCTCGAGACTGGAGAGCGGCGGCCGCGGAGGCCCGAGGCGGGAGCGCGCGGCGAGCCGGCCTCGGGGTACCTGGGGCTGGCGCAGGGTCTGCTGGAGGGCGCGGGCCGACCCCCTGCGTCCAGGCCCTGCCGAGCCGACAAGAGGGATGCGTCCAGCCGTTCGCGCTCACCCCCGGACCGCGACTCCGCGGAGCCCGAGCCGCTGGTGGACCAGCTCATCCGCGACTTGGTGAGTGGCCGGGGCAAGATGACTTTCCTGTGGCCCACCCTATGGGGTTGCGGACGCTGGCACAGCAGGGACCCTACACACCCAGGGAGTACCTGAGAGCAGTCGTGCTCTTCTGGCAACTTTGCCTGTAAACATTTTGGGGGTGTTGACAGTAGGTGTGTGCGCGCTCTTGGGCTTGCGAGAGGGTAGAGGAATGCTCGCAAATACCGATGTTCAGAACACCCTCTCCCCTCCCCCCCCAAAGAGAATCCACCCATAAAGGACTACGAATGAGTTTGAGAAATCCTGCTCTAGAAACGTCCTTAAACTTGTAAGAAAGGTTGACTTTGGAGAGGAAGGTCAAGAAAAAGCAGAGGACGGAATTAATGTTAACTTTTTCTCTGTATTCTTTGATTTTCCTAACGTAACGTGTTACTTAAAACAAACAGCCACCATAAACCAGAAGAAATGAAAGGACCACGGTGAAGAAGAAACCTTTGGTATTTTTAGGCGGGTCTTAGCCTTTCGAGGGTATGGGTCCCTCGGAGAATCAGGAAGCTCTTTCTCCAGCCCCATTTACCAAGTCGGGGGAATCAAATCAAGACCTCCTGACACGGATCCATGGCTTCCAGGTTAAGAGTTAGGTCAGAACAGAAGGCTTTAATGGTTTTACTCAAACCAGGTTCAAAGAAAATTTCTACAGTTCAGTGGGGAATACTTTTCTACAAGTGATAGTTGTTTGGAAAAATAATGGAACAGAGCTGGTGAGATGGCTCAGTAGTTAAGAGTGCAACATGCTCTTCTGGAGTTGGGTTTCTAGAACCCATGCCAAGTTTCAGGAGATTTAATGTGTCTGGCTTCCATAGGTACTTGTACACACGAGTACAAACTCCCCCCACCCCCATATAGACACATAAGTTTTAAAAAAATGGTTAATTTTCTGCAATGGTGAGTTGTATTTAAATGACACCAGTAGCTCAATTTTGAGTTTTAAGGCCATCTTTTAAACTAGCGTCTGGTGCTCTGCCTTGTTTCTAAAATGGCCATACTATAAGGTAGATAACTATTTACTTTTACATATGTGTGTGTTGGTTTTGTTTTTTTGCAATTTGCTCAGGATTACCCAACTGAGAAATTCTAGGGATTGAATTTGGGTATCTATTCTTTTTTAAAAAAATTATTTATTTATTTTATGTATACGAGTCCACTGTCGCTGACTTCAGACACACCAGAAGAGGGCATCAGATCCCATTACAGATGGTTGTGAGCCACCATGTGGTTGCTGGGAATGGAACTCAGGACCTCCGGAAGAGCAGTTAGGCTCTTAACCGCTGAGTCATCTCTCCAGCCCTGGGGACTGAGTTTGGATTCCTGTGTTTTAGTTTCACCAGCTGGAGCTTGAGTCCCCCACCGCCCTAGGCCTTGGTGCTGTGTAGATTCCTCAGTCCACTCAGACCTGCCAACCAGAGCCCAGGGAGGTAGCTCCATATCTGATGATGAGAACCTGTGGAGGTTTAGATAATGTCATCTGTGTAGCCTCTGTTAGACCCCGTGCAGGCTAGTTTTATGTCTGCTTGACACCAGCTGGAGTTACTGGGAAGGAGGGAGCCTCAACTGAGAAAATGCCTTCATAGGCTTGAGCTGTAGGCAAACCTGTAGGGCATTTTCTTAATTAGGGATTGGTGGGGGAGGGAATAGTTCACTGTGGGCGGAAACACCTGTGGCCGGGTGGTCCTGGGTTCCGTAAGGAAGCAGACTGAGAAAGCTGGTAATCAGCACCTCTCCATGGCCTCTGCAGCAGCTCCTGCCCCCGGGTTCCTTTCTTGACTTTTAGCAGTGATGGGCTATGATGTGGGAGTATAAGCCAAATAAACCCTTTTCGTCCCTCAGCTTGTTTAGGGTCCTGGTGTTTATCACAGCAATGTAAAACCTTGACTAATATAGACTCTAAATCCTATACACAAGACTCTCTGGGCCTCACGCTCAGGCAGCATCCCAAAATGAGAAGTAAAGTGTCCTAAAGTGGAAGGGATCTAGAGGAGGAAGGTCCAGGACATACCAGAATCTTAAGTTTCACATGGAGTTGGCAAAAGCCTTGCCTGTGTCCTGTCCCAGTGTTGAATGATAGTAGGTTCCTCTGCCCGGTCAGAAGCACCACATTAGGTACTGTTAAGGTTTCTTTGGAGCAGCAGCCAACTAGTGACACCTGTATAAAGAGGCAGTAAGTCATTATGTGCTCAGGAGTTATAGAGGTTGAGCCACCCAATGTGGGTGTTAGGAACTTGGGACTCCTGGATGAGCAGACTCTGCCCTTAACCATCAGAGTGTAGCTGTGTAGCTTAGACAGGCATCAGACTCTCGCACTCTTTGCTGTGTGTGTGTGTGTGTGTGTGTGTGTGTGTGCGCGCTCAGCCTGCCTGTGCAGATCAGAGGACAGCCCCAGATGCTGGCCCGCAGGCACCTCCACAGTTTGTTTGGCCTGGAGCTTTGTCATAAAGTCCAAGCTAGCTGTCCCCTGAACTTCCAGAGATGTGTTTCTTCTCTCTGGGATCTCAGGCCTATGTCTTCACGCTTGGCTTTTTACCTGGGTTCCGGGGGTCTAAGCTGAGGTCCTTATCCTTGTAAGGCAAGTGCTGTACTGACTGAGCCATCTCCCCACCCTGGCCTGGAGCTCTTAATCTTCACACCTCTACCTCCCTGTTGTAGGTCACAGTGCTGGCTTGGTGCTGGCTGTCCAGAGCTTCATAGACTTATCTTCACCATCCCCAACCCCACCCCCCCACCCCACCCCCACATCCCCCGCCGTGGCCATTCTCAGCCGAACAGGCGGAAGGTAGCTGGGTTGTTAAGGGGCAGTAAACTCATACTGCAGCTTAGTCTAAGAGATGGCAGTAACGTTTATTAAAATTTTAGGTGAAAAAAAAACCTTGGTGGATTTCTGAGTTCGAGGCCAGCCTGGTCTACAGAGTGAGTTCCAGGACAGTCAGGGCTACACAGAGAAACTCTGTCTCGAAAAACAAAAACAAAACAAAACAAAACACAAAAACAAAAAAAAACCCCCAAATCTCGGATCCCTGTGGCAGTGAATGTGAGCCCTACAGCACGTGGGGGTCAGAGGTCAGCTGAGCAGGTGTTGGGGGCCTTGGCTAGTTCATCAGGAACTTTGTTCCATGTCTTACCAGGCAGCTTTGTGATGATTTGTTTATAGTGGCAACCAGGATTAAATACTAAACATGGTGGGTAGTGTAGGTTATTCTTTCCAACTATTCAGTTTGTTTTTTTTTACTGAAACAAAGTTTATACATGATCTGAATAAAACCATTCTATATTCCAGCATGGTCTCTGGTCAAAGTACATATTACATCAAGAAACTTTTTAAAAACAGAACAAAAAACCACCACCACCAACAAAAAACCCCAGAGTATCTTAGTTCTATTTCAGTGAAAAGCACTGTGACCAAGGCAGCTCTTATAAAAGAAAGCATTTAATTGGTGGCTTGCTTACAGTGTTAGAGCTTTTGTCTCTAACCCTGGTGGAAAGCTGACAGGCACGGTGCTGGAGCAGTAGCTGAGGGCTTTACATCCTTTTGATCTGCCGACAGAGAGGTGACTGTGGGCTTGGGGGCTTTTGAGACCTCAGAGCCCACCCTCTCCTCCTACAAAACCACACCTCCTAATCCTTCCCAAGCAGTTCTTCTAACTGGGGAGCATGTATTCAAATCTATGAACCTATGGGAGCCATTGGAAGCACCACACAAGTGTCACTGTGTAGACCAGGTTGGCTTCTAACTCAGAAGTCTTCCTTCCAGTTCTGGGATCAAAGGTGTGGCTGCTGTGTTGGGAAGAAGTGGGTTTTGATTTCGTTGTTGTTTTGTTGTTGTTTATGTATGACGCATCTTAGGGTTGTGTTCTTTCAGTGGAATTGTCTTTTGTGAGAACTGTCTTTGCACGTTTTATTGGTCCTACTTTGACGTTAACCGCACAGCTTGACACCCTCTCTAGAACGCGAGCATATACACATTCAAAACAGCTAATCACAGGACTGAGCGCCTAGCCTGTCTGCACTGCAATCCTCACTTTGTTCTCATTCACGGGGCCTGACCACTCCCTCTGCTTTTGACTCCTCTGCAGCGGCATCAGGCAGCTTTATGATCGTCTGGGTGCTTGTGCAGAGCCTTATGGACAAGTTGTCCAACACTGAGAGAACTCTGAGTAGATGGTTAGATGGTTTAGGGCGTAGTGCTGCCGGGAACATTTTGTCTGACTGACCCTTGGAATGTATACATGTTTCTCTTGGTTATCTCAGCAGTGGAATCCCAGGGTTGTGAGCGTGCATGTCATGTTACAGTAGTCTACCCCACAGACTTCCCATTTCTACCTGTTGGTACCGACTAGAACAAAAGCAACAATGGTTTAAGTGTGCCAGCACTGCAAGGTAAACTGACAGGATCTGATTATCGTGTGCTTCTCCCAGAGTTTATAAAGGAGTAACTCTCAGAAAGGAAGGTGGGGTTCCCCTGGGATCCCTGAACTGATAGGCTGATGCAGCCAAGGCAGAGCGTGCAAATCTGAAGCTGGTTTTGTCTTGTAGCTGTGTCACATTAAGATCTCCTGTTTGAGACGGGCTTCTGTAGCCCAGGCTGGTCTTGAACACGCTGCAGCTGAGGGTGAACTTGGATTTCTGATTCTTTAGCCTCTACCTCCCCCAGTGCGGGGAGTATGTTTTCTTGTACTGTGGCTTGAACCCAGGACTCCTTAGGCAAGCACTCCTCTAACTGAGCTACATTCCAGCCCCTGTCACGTTCTTTTGGTGCTGTCTCCACTGTAGTATCATTAGTGTAAGGGCAACCAAGAGAAAAGTTGCCGTCCACTGGGCACAACAGTGTTAGAGTATCTTTGGCTGGATATAGGCCAGAACCTTTGACAGACAAGCACAGCTGAAGTGAAACTGAAATGCTTTCTGTGTAGCCTTCCCTTCTTACAAGAAGCTTTTAATAATAGCACTTGGTCAGCTTGCTTATGAGAGTGGCTAGTGAATACCTGTACTGGCAGTTGGCAGGTTTGGGTGGGCCAGTGCAAGGGATGATAGGCCCTGATTTGAATCTCAGAGGCAGTAGTGACTTTCATGCCCCCCTCTAAAACCATGTTCCTTGTGAACAGTGGTGGCATTTCAGTTATGCTTATGCCAGCTTCTTAAGTGTAGGTTTGTGACTGCCAATTGCTTGGTGGAATTTTGTTTAGTTGGTTAATCACATCTGACCCACAAAGACAGAGATACCCAACTCAAACTGGCCTAAAAACACCCACTGGGATGTGTTGACCCATGCACTTGGATCCATGGAAGTGTCCAGGAGGTGGTGCTCATTCTGGGCAGTGCTGTCACCCTGCTGGGACCTCGTGTCCCAGTCCTGCTTGTCTGCTGGCTTTCCCCACGGGAGGTTGTCTCTGCTGCCTCTCTCTTGAGGAGAGGACGGCTAGCAGCTGCAGCATTATCTTCTGCCAGCACAGCAGTGCTGGAGAGCACAGCATCTGTTCTGTGGTACACAGCTGAAGCTGTGTTCTTAGTGGTCCAGACTGGGTTATCTGAGCAGTCTTGAGCTGATTACTTAGTGAGATTGGTCCAGATCTGTGTTCAGTGCCCACTCTTGTTCATCCAGCAGGTCTGTACTCATTGTTGAGCTAGAGCTGAGGAGTCAGCAGTGTCCAGCATGGACTCTACTCTGGCCTCTCCAGCTTCTTGACTGTTAGAATGATGTTAGTGGAGGCAAGCCAGCCCTGGTGGGCTCTGGATCTGCCCAACTCATTCAGACCCCACCACTGGCTAGCTGTGTCTCCTGTGTCAAGTAAGCTGGAGTGACTCCCCTGCTTCTGCTGTCCTTTACCTTCCTATTAAGGCTCAGTTTAATTCCATCTACTGTGTTAGCTCTAATCCCTCCAGTTCAAATTTCTCTTCTAACTAAAACGTTCTTATCAGTGCCCTTCGTTTAAAAGTGCTACTCAATGTGCTCGCTTCAGCAGCATCTGTAGTAAAGTTGGTACGGTACAAAAAGATTACCGTGGCCCCTGTGCAAGGGTGACATGCAACTTCTAGAAGCATTGTGGTTTTTTTTTTTTTGAAGTAAAGCATGGGAAGGTCTTGTTTTTATCTGGCATCTCTGGTTATTAGTAAATCGGACGGTGACATTTGAAGATTGAGTTAGAATGTTGCACTTAAAGAAAAAATATGTTTCACTGAGCTGTGATGTGGACACATGAGAGAAAGATGGAAAGGCCAAGGTGGTGATCCCACACCACTCTCTCCATTATTACTAGGGATTAGTGTCCCACGAGCCACAGAGGGAATGTTGTGCACAGGGCTGGGAACTAAGACTCAAGTTTTCTCCTCAATTCAAAAACTCTGTTAAACCTTTGTATTGATTTTAAAATCAAAGTAAGTGTCTTTATGCTTTTATTCTGGGATGAAATAAAGGAATTAGTATAAAAAAGTTATTCATGAACTATCAGGCCTTTACTTGGGGGCCTTTTTCCAAGATCTGTGCGTATATTTACTAAAACAAATTTGAATGTCTTTACTGGAACGTTCTGCTCCTTGAAGAGGTATGGGCCTTGTCCATCCCTCCACCCATCCATTTATCCATCCATCCACCCATCCATCCACCCTTCTATCCACCTGTCTGTCCATCTACCCACTTATCCATCCACCCATCCATCCATCCACCCAGTTATCCATCCATCCACCCACTTATCCGTCAGTCCATTTGTCCATCCATCCATCCACCCACTTATCTGTCAGTCCGTTTGTCCGTCCATCCATCCGGCTGTCCATCCATCCATCCATCCTCTCCTTGGTCCATACTGTTCATTAAGTGGCTTGTTAGCACCAGACATTATTCTAAGCTCTGAGGATACAACGGTGAACAACACAAAGTCTGACCTATTTGAGTAGATGCTTGCCGGGCAAACAAGTGCTCTGGAGAGAAGAAACCCTAGGCAGAGTAGAGAGTATCTTCAAGGAGAGGGGCTCAGTCTTACCCTGGGCTGTCCTGCTAGACTTTCTGGAAGGCTGAGCAGCTTGCAGAGGACTGGGGGAGGGGCTGGCAGAGATTCTCTGGTGCTAGTGGCTTCATGGTTATGCAAGCTGAGTGTTCACATGGGTCATACCCTGCACTTAGTTTAATGCTTGCAATTGTTATTTATTTTAAATGATGTATGTATCTATATGTCAGTCTGTGTACGGTGCCACAGAGGCATTGGATTCCCTGGTGATGGAGTTGTGAGGAGTTGTGAGCTATCTGACATGGGTGCTAGGAATTGCAGGAGCAGCAATTGCTGTTAACCACCGATCATCATCATCATCATCATCCACTTGATTTGCAGCCCTGTAATTGTTAAAGTTGTCTTGTCTTAGGAACCCTAGCATGCTTGTTCTCACACCAAGCTCCGCAACGTCTGCAGCAGACGCTGATGGTGAGCTGTTCTGTCATTTACCAAACAATTCACATGCATGGTCCAACACTTCCTGACTGAACCTCTTCCTGTGAGCGCCTCTTCTGCCTTCCGTCCAGCCCAGATCCTGAATCTCCCATCCCAGCATTGACTCAACTGGACTCTGAAAGCAGAGACTGGCCTGTTTGCCACACAGATTTTCGTCACTGCCACGCCCAGCCTCCTGGGAGTCCTCAGGTTCATAGCTACCCTTCCTCCCTCCCTTCTGCTGACCCTGAGATAGAGGGACCTGATGTCTGCATGGCTTATCTCTATTCCACATACTGCACAGTCCCGCTATGGGGATAGATGGCATCCAGTCTCACTTGTGGCTTGAGGAAATAAGTTGGTAGACTGGGGAAGGTCTCAGACACTCTCCAAATAGTCTCATGTATTTGGAAAGAGCAGCAGATATTTCCTGGGAAATCACCAGCAGGTGAGGAATGAGAGTGTACCTCACAGTTTTGAAACCAGTTCTAGATAAATAAATCTCAGGTGTCTCCCAGGCATGAGCAGTGTGCAAGGTACCGGGCAGGTTAGCTTCTGTAGGTAGCAGTTGTCTCCGTGGGCAGTCTACGGCTTGATTGACTACTTCTGCTTGTTCTCGTAGCTGAGCTTGGCATTACGTTCGATGTGAAGAGATAAATCAGCTTTTTGTGTAGTGCTTAGGAACTTAACCTCTCTTTAGAGCAAGAGAAAGGATTCCTAAGCTCTAAATAGCTGACTTCCTAATGAGGCCTGGATACCTCGGGGACCATCTCCTGTATTTATTCTGTTTTATATGCGATGACTTATCTCCATAAAAGATTTACCTCTTTCCATATAGAGGCCGTTTCTCATACATTTGCTGATAGCACCGCCCTTCCCCCAGCACTAGGCATGTCCCTGAATTCACTATGTTTTGTACATACATTAATTTAAGCTGGGTGGTGTGCCTTCTCTACGGATATCTAGGGACTTCAGAAGAACAGAAGTCTGTGGCGTTAGCTCCAGTGCTGCTTCTGGTGGTATCTGATGCACTTTGACACTCCTGTTTGCCTGTGCAGGGAAAGGTATTTCAACACAGAATGGGTGCCTATTTTGAGAGTTTTTGAGCCTTTCCCCAGTGAAACTGGATGCCACCCATCCCTTCGGTGGGACTGTGCAGTATGGGGGTTTGAGATAAGCTGTGCAGTCGGCAGGTCTCTCCATCCCAGGGTCAGCAGAAGCAGCCCCACAGATCTGTGTAAGCACCATCTCGAGAGAGCTCCCTAGTGGCGGTTGCCCCAGAGATGGGTGTTGGGAAGCGCATCTTGGAGTCTTCCCCTTGCACTGATTTGGTCTTAGTGATTATAATTACTCCTCTTCTGCTGAACAGGAGAAGGCAGATTAAGTTTCTAACACGATGGTACAAAGACCGTCCATTTATGGGGTTCAGCTTAGAGTAGAACACGAGGACCTCAGCCTCTCTGGGGACAGATCCTGTCACAGTTTGTCTCAGCGTTCTTTTGGAGTGATGCCAATAGACTTTGGGAAAATCCAGTATGTACTGACCTTAGCTGTAACACAGCCCCTTTGTGTGATTCCTCTCTGGATTTTTCTATCTGCCCATGATTTAGGGCCATGGTTCTCAACATGTAACTCACACAAAGCATCCCTGAGAAAGATCTGTGAGCCCTGCCCATGGAATTTTGGGGCACTAGTTCTAGGAGGTGCCCTGAACATTAAAACAATGCCACATGCGATTTCAGTATCAGGCCAGAGAGTCACTGAGAGGCAGACACTTGTTCTTGGCAATAGGGTGAAAGCCATAAAGCCACATCCTCACCAGCAAGGCGCTTTCTTTTGTCTAGAGCTTGGGTTTGGAGGACCCCCTGCTGTTACCCTTTGTCAGCTGATGTTCTTACAGGGTCACATTGCCTTTACTATTTCAGTGCCATTCTTTCCTGAGAACATCCATGTTGTCTGTCTGTCAAGGGGTTGTCCTGGCGTGCCTTGTAACTGCTGGCTGGTGATGTGCTCCAGGGGTCTAGGTGGCAGCCCGACAGCATCCTCGGCTTTCTCCAAACACAAATACAAGCAGTGTCTGCACATTCTCTGTGCACCAAGGGAGGAATGGCTTTGTGTCATCATAGGACCCTTCTGTGCACCTAAGTGCTTGGGGTGGTTATTGAGCTACAGCTTGGGTCAGAGTGGCATCAGGTCCTGCCACAGGGTTGACCAAACTTGTAATGTAGTCTCTGGTAAGGTGTTTCCCATGTGGACACCACCACAACATGCTGAAGCTTATGGGCCAGGCACTAACCTGTTTTCTCTGTTGGGAGGATAGAATAGCATCTCTCTTCACCTGCATGCTCATATCCACCTCAGTGGATGTCGGAAGGTGGTTTCCTCTCTGCAGCTGTGCACTAAGAGCCCTTGCGGTTGCTTGTGCTCCGCACAGGACCACAGGGCTCACTGGTTGACTGGGAGAAAGTTGGACTTACTGGAGTCAGCTCTCAGGTGTAGACTTACATATGGCTTTAGTGGGTTGGCCACTTAGATCAGGAGTGAGGCAAGTGGCCTTGTCCTCAATGCAGACTCTTGGGGATGTTGCTTTGGTGAGGCAGCCCCTCTGGCCCGAGGCAGCGTCACGTGGAAGTAAGTGCGTGTGTCTGTGTCGGTAGCTGCCGGTGCCTCTTTGGAGACTGGCCTCCTTTCCCTCCCGCCTTACCTTAACCAGTGATGGAACAGGGAAGCTCAGCCTCATGGACCTAGGGGAGGGGACTTAGACTGCTTTGATGTCAGTCGTTTTAGAGTTTAGAGGCAGTCCTAAGAATGGGGATTTAAAAGAAAAAGTTGGCTCTGCCATGTTGTTTACGTTCTTACAGTTCAGCCTAGAAGCAGTGGCCTAGCACAGAGTCTGTCCGTTGCTGTGGTGATCCTAACAGTGCCGGTGGTCACTGCATCCTGGTGGACTTCATCTTTCTCCCCATGCACCACAGCAAAACTTCCGAGCGGTTAGGTGTCCTTTAGAGTTGGTGATGCTGCTTTGTGTGTTGTGTGGGTCTTCCACTGTGTGGACTTAGCCTCACTTCCTAGTCCTCTTGTCACCGCCTGGAGTAAGTTAAGGGGCAGTGAGTCACCAACAGGCAGGCTTAAGAGTGACAGGGGAGGCCTATAGCCTGAGGAAGAGAAAGGAGCTGGCACCCAGGCTTTGCAGGCCTTTCACAGTGGGGCTGTCTTCCATGTTGAGCATGGGAAATAGGCATTTGTCGGGAGGCTGTGACTTCTGGCCAGAATAAAAGCAAAGGATGGCATTCCGTGTTCATCTTACGGCCAGCTTGTAGTGTGGCCCACCGTAAAGAAGCCTCAGCTTGATAGAGCATGCCTCACCCCATCTCTCTCACCCTGTCTTGCTCAGCCTCACCCTGCTTTAGCTTTGGCTGTGTGAGGATAAAGAAACTTTTCTTCTTCTTTTCTTACCATGTGGGCAGACACAATAATATAGAAGAAAAGTCAGGAGGCCATCCGGGGTGGCTTTGTGAATGATAGCCTCTTACCTTGCATGTGCCTGCTAGGTCACAGACCAGCAGTGACTCCCACAGGGGCCTGAGGTGTCTCCAGTTGCATTTGGTTGTCTGTGATACTGTTCACCAGTGAGTTAAGGTGGCCACGGTAGGCAAGGACCTTGCCTGATGTGAGTCCTGGCAACTGTTTTCTTAGGCAGGACCCATGCCTTCCAATTATCCTTGCAAATTTTTTCCTGTTTTTCTGCACGGCCAGCGTCCTTCCACTGAGTGAACATTCTGTTCCTCCTTTGTCCGCAGACGCCCCTCGGCACCCTTTCCCGGGAGAGCCTTTTGGCCTGTGCTTAGCCTGGTTTTGCAGCCAATCATGTTTCCTCTAAGGCTCCAGATTCTGCTTCAGTGCCGAGACTCCTAGATGAGTAGCATGACCCTCCAGCATTTTTAATACTCAGTCTTGGGAGAGTCTGACCGGTGCTCACACTCCTCAGTGCAGCGGAGACTTTTCTGAAGTGGCCACCTCGAAGTGTGGGAACTTGTAGTGAGCAGTGAATTAGCAACTTGCTTCCAGCCTGCAAGTCAGTGATGTCAGCCAGAGCTTATTAAACATGAGCTTCGTTCCCAAGCTTAGTTTGTTGGGACAGAGGGCAGTCTCTGCAGCTGAGAAGCAACACCCGACGGCTGGCAAGTGGATCCGAGGGTGCCATGTCACATTTAGCCTTTCCCCGTCCCTCTTGGTTTCCTTTGTATGCTGGGATCCACTTGGCCTTATCCTTGAGCTGAAGCTCTTACCTCATCTCTGATTGCTTACCCTAGGGCAGGCGAGCTCTTGTTGCTGTGCATTACTAAACAACACAGGAGAACAGCATTGTTTGTATTGGCTAGCTCAGGTTAACCAGCATGAGCTCCTCTCCCGCTG
The DNA here is from genome assembly GCA_019843965.1 of Rhynchomys soricoides. NCBI lineage: Eukaryota > Metazoa > Chordata > Mammalia > Rodentia > Muridae > Rhynchomys > Rhynchomys soricoides. The sequence goes on from JADRCH010000259.1 coordinate 300,375, forward strand.
AGCAGCCTCCACCCTGCTCTTTTCCCACAAAAACATGTTAGTGACCTGGTCAGTACTTCTCCACCCCAAGTGTTGAGGAGGCTTGGCTGGCCTCCGGGAATCAGGCTAGCTTCCTCGGGCACCTGCTGCCTCAGCTTCTTCCCTTAGAAGTCAGGAGGCTTCTGCCAACACCTTTGTACCCATTCACCCAATCCCATAGCATCTGTGCTTCTCCTGGAGCATCATGGGAAACAGTCACATGGATTTCACAATGACTGAAAGGAGGGTGGGTGTGGGGGGCCAGAGACCCCATTTCTTCAGGTTCTCCCTGAAACAGCCCTAGCTGTGGTCACCAGCAAGAATGTCCAGTGATGAAAGGCCTAGAAGTGCAAGCTACTCTCAGCCTCAACCTAAGCAGCTTCTTTCTTTCTCCACAGAATGAAATGGATGATGTGCCCTTCTTTGATGTCCATCTGCCTTACGAACTGGCAATCAATATATTTCAGTATCTGAACAGAAGAGAGCTGGGTCTGTGTGCTCAGGTAAGCTCCCGCTGACATGTGTCCCAGGATCCCCAGCTCTGACCACGAACAGTGGATCTGCAGAATCCCACAGTTGACAGAACTGATGAGCTGCACAGTAGCTTTCTTAAAGGAAGGCTGCCGTGATCTCCAGGCTCTTGTTCCACATCCCACTTGATTCCTGTCTTCTGCTGACCGTCTTCTGTACCAAGGCTGAGTTATGGCTGAAATCTTGGGCTCTGCCTGCAGCGAGCTAGCCTGGGTTAATATTTCACATGTGTTAGCCCTTAAATCAGACTAGTCATTAGGCTGGCAGCTGAGGGCCAGCCCAGGGACAGATGGATGAAGTTGTGTTTTAGACAATAGCGTAAGTAGCAGAACCCCACTCCTGAGGCGACTGAGAAGGGACACACATTGAGGGGACTGCACAGGAGCATTGTTCATGTCATGCTGACTCTGAGCAAATGCCTATGGAGTGGAACATTGGCTAGCTTGGTTGTGTGTATGGGTGTTGTGGGAACTCTTTCCCTGGGGAGACATAAACAGATATCAGGGCACTAATGACAAGCCAGAGCACAATTGCGCCAGGTGTTGCGCCCAGGGAGTCTGTGAGTCTGTTGGGCTTCCTTATGGAGGATGGGTGAGGTAGACCTGTAAAGCGCCACACCCAGAAGGCCTCACCCCAGCATGGATGTACACCCCACATGCATAGATGGAGCCCCTTCAGTTGATCTCACAGTTACTACTCCAGCTCACTGGAGACTCCCCGCGTGGGCAGAATTACATACTTATGGCTGGGAGGCCATGGGGAGCAGGAGTCTCCAGCGAGGGCCTGCCAACTGTCCCCACCCTGCTGTCTCTGATCGAATCAGGCCTGTGCCAGTGCTCGCAGCTGCCCTGATGATGGTGACAGTTGTCAGCTCAGTGGACAGTGCTCTGCAACATGGAGGTCTGGGGTCCGCAGTGGTTCATATTTTTGACCAGGTACACACTGGAGAGGCTGGGGTTTATGCCTCTAAAATTGCTCTCATCTTTTTGGCCACAAGCGTGTGATTAAATAACCTTTTTTTTTTTTTTCCAGTTGTCAAAATTTGTATATCCATTAAATCTGAGTGAGTGCTCAAGGCCTGATCCCTAGTGCCACTATCAGAAAGAAACAGAGTTGCATTTGACTAATGATGTAACTCAGTGTGAGACTACTTGCTTAGCATGAGGCCCTGGGTTTAAATCCATCAGTGCAAAAATAAAAATCATTCAGTGGGCGTCTGTATGTGGTCAGTGTGACTAGCATGGAAGTCGAGGAGTGGGTCACATCTCAGTGGACACAGAACAAGCCCTTAGTACACTTCCGCATCCGCCGTCCATGTTCACAGTAAACACCGACCAGAAGGACCTGCTGCGTCGGTTACTTGGGAATGCTGAGTGCCTTTGGTATGTGATCGCAGTAGTGTTGCTTATGTGGCGATGCCAGCATGTGGTCTCGCTGCAGTGTGTCCATAGGAAGTGATGAAGTGAGGGAGACCTTGATACTCAGAGTGTGAACGGAAGAGTGAACAGTACCTGTGAGGTCATCTCTCCTCCTGAGAATTTGTTTTCTAGCTCACACATTGGTTCTGCTCCAAGAGTGGAGAATGAGGGCAGAGAAAGATCTGCCTGGTGCCAGGGCCAGTGCTCTGGACCCTCTCTTGCCAGCTCTGTCCTGCACAGTCGGCACAGATGCTCTGATTGACTTTCTTGGCCATGGGCTCCTGTTGAAGGAACAACGCTTTCATATCGATGCTCTGCTCAAGTACTCTTTCTGTCCAAAGAGTTTATCAGGGCACGACAGGGCCAGGTGGGAGAGGTTTCCTGTGGGACAGTGGGACTGCACTTCAGCAGAGATGGGCTCTGCTGGCCAATTATCCTGCAGGTGTGAATTACTTAATTTGCAGCACACTAGTCTAGATCTCACCAGAATGCCTCCCAGTGTGTCCGTTCGGCTCTCCGTGTGTGTGTGTGTGTGTGTGTGTGTCGGTGTGTCGGTGTGTCGGTGTGTGAGTGTTTACACGCACATGATTATATGTGCGTGTATGTGTCAGTGTGTGTAACATGGAAGCTGTTCTTAACCAGAGCCTCTTCATGGCACAGGGATGCAGTTGGCTGTGATGGAGAGCTGGGCTTTAACAGTCTTTACATGAAGACAAAAATGGATGGCCTGTAGTCAGTAGGACTGGCTTGGTTTCTATCATCATTAAAATAAACTACAAAGTAATAAATATAAGCGGTGTTTTCATTTGTTCTTGTGGTGGGTTTGCTTTTGCATCAGGGAGAAAGTCCTTCTGTTGACTGGGGGCCTGCTGCTTTATGGGCTCCCTCTGCTCGCACTGCTCGCTCGTGCTTGCTCTGCTCACTCGTGTGCGCTCTCTCTCTCTCTCTCTCTCTCTCTCTCATAATTTTAAGCACCTTGGGACTTAGTGAAATGGGACAATGTTGTGTGGAATCAGGCGCTTGTGGAGAAACTGGCTGCTTAGCTCTTTATACAAAGCTACTCTTGGACTAACTGCAAGGAGGCCTGACAAGAGAAACGCCAGAGATGAGGCTTTGCCTCCCCTATATCTATTCTCTCTGCTTTCTGGGTCCCATGCGGTCAGCACCAAAGTGCTTCCCCTCAGCTGGCAGCCTATGTACTGACGTACCCTCCACCATTGCCAGCAGCTGACCCCTGGGCGCTGACTGTGTGGGCAGTTTCTGCTGGGGCTTCATCCAGAAGGCCATGAAAGTGGCAGGACCTTTAGGAAGCGTGTTACCTGTCTGACAGCTCTAACCCTTCGCTGTTTATAATTTTGTGTCCATCCTTTTCCATGCCCACAGGAGTCCTAGCATTTTTAGTGCATTTTTTTTTTTAAAGATTTATTTATTTATTTTATATGCGTACACTGTAGCTGTCTTCAGACAGTCCAGGGGAGGGCATCAGATCCCATTACAGATGGTTGTGAGCCACCATGTGGTTGCTGGGAATTGAACTCAGGACCTCTGGGAGAGCAGTCAGTGCTCTTAACGGCTGAGCCATCTCTCCAGCCCTAGAGCATAATATTTTCCCGTGCTTTGGTCATGGCATTTCATCACAGCAATAGTATCCCTAAGATAAACAGTATTCTCTGCCTGAGATACCTTGTTGAAAGGTTTACAGAGTTTTCTCACCTTCTTATGGAGACTGTACCTCATCTTGGCCTGGTATATGACAACATTATTCCACACATAGACTTGTTATTGGAAAGCCTAGCCATAGGCATACAACATACAACATACATACATACATACATACATATATTGATTGTATGTGCATCTTGAGAAGTTTGCTAATTTTAGAATTACAAAATTGTTTTGTTTCTATGAGAAAACCAAGTTGTGTTGCAGCATGAATAATTCTGAAGAGGGATGGGATCGTTTCTGGTATTTATCTCCCTCCACCCCCAAGACAGGGTTTCTCTGTGTAGCTCTGGCTGTCCTAGAACTCGCTCTGTAGACCAGGCTGGCCTCGAACTCAGAGATCTGCCTGTTTCTGCTTCCTGAGTGCTGGGATTAAAGGTGTGTACATTCTCTTCAGTTTTCTGATTGATTCTGTGTTTATGAGTGTCCTGGCTGCATGCTTTCATTTACACTACTTGTGTGCCTAGCACCTGCTGAGTTCAAAAGGCATCACGGATGGCTATGAGTCACCACGTGAGCACTGGGAACAGAGACCTGGTCCTCTGCAAGAACAAGTGCTCCCAACTGCTGAGCCATCTCTCCAGCCCCCTCCAACATTTTTTTTTAAAAAATGTGAAAGTAATTTTCAAATCCACAGGAAGCTGCAGACAGGCATGCAGACAGTGGCATGCATCGGTGTGTCTGTTCCTCCCTTGGATGATCCCTCATGTGCCCAGCAGCAGTAGTATCAACGACACTGACATTGGTCCTCCCTGGTGTCTGCTCAGGTTCCCCTGCTTTCCCGTGCTCCACTCTGTATTCCTAGTTCTGTTGTTTCTTATTGTATTGTGTAGATGTGAGTGCTCCCCACCGCTGTCATCACACACTGGGCCCACCAAATGAATCTCTGTACCCATCATGGCCACACCAACCTCCTCCCTGCCTCTTCTCCACTCCTGGCTCCAGTAGCCTTGCAGCTTTTGGTCAATGCTATAGCTGCGTATACCTCCCAATGTGTCGCTTTAGTGGCAGAGCTGCGCATGCAGGAATGTCACAGTTTTCAGGTAAAGGGCAGGAGGTTGCACATGGAGATCCAAGGCAAGGTGGTACATACCTGTAAGCCCAGCACTTGGGAGGCTGAGGCAGGAAGCCTGTATAGGTTGAAGACCAGTCTGGCTACATAGTACAACTCCATCTTCAAGCCAGTAAAATGAAGGGAAGATGCATCACTGAACCAGTGAGCAAGAGGCAGGTAGGATCAAAACAAACTGGGAATCCTGGAGCAGAAGCCCAGGGTGTCAGAGCCAAGCTGCCAGCTGCCACAGGCATGTAATATCCTACATTTTGTATGTTTACAGTGCAGCTCTGATCTTGAAGTCTCTGAAAGCCACCAATCCATCACAAAGTAAGGCTGAGCAGATTCTCTCACCATGATGCCACAGGCTTCAATCTCACCAGCTCTGGTGGCAGGAGCCACTACTAGTCCCTGGCTTCTGTGGCTATCTTTATACAGAGGCTTAGGAAAGGTAGAGCTACTCCAGGAGGGTCCTGAGCTGCAGGAAACAGAATCAGTGGACTTGGGTGGTCTACTGTCTACTGTTGGCTGTACCACTGTGAGGAAATCTTTACGATTGAACCATTAGAGAACGCAGAAGGCAGAAGACTAAGAAAGCCAGAGCCTCCTGGGCACAGTGCTCGTCAGGCCTGTAGGTTCATAAAAACAAAAGCGGTTTTTTCCCTTTGTCTAAAAGTTGGATTTTTGAGGAGTTGAGCTCACCCTTACCTCACATTCAGAAGGTTCGCTGAGGGCCGTGCTATTCCTGACAGCACGTGCCAGAGTGAAGAACTTACTGTGCAGGGGTGTTAGTCCTGTGGATGAGCACCTCCTAAGCAGGGTGGGGCTGATAGAGAACACAGACGGGGCCTTTCAGTGAAGGTGGGAGGGAGGGAGGGAGGGAGGGGGGGAGGGAGGGAGGGGAAGCCGTGTAGAAGTCCTGAGGCAGGTGCAGCTGAGGCTGTCCTGCAGAGCCTCCCGTGGAGGAGGAATGGCAGGAGAGGCAAAATGGCTGGGCTGTGGTGTGTGCAGAGTGGCCTGCTAATGTTTTCCTCTTACAAAGGCATCACTAGGGCCCTGTGCCTGTGTTCTGGAAAGAGGCCTTTGCAGATGGGGCTCAACAAGGGTCCTGACAAGGGAAATGGCCCCGGGACAGGCTAGAGCAGGTAAAGGGCAAGAGCTCAGCTGGGGGTGGGTACTGTGGAGTCTTGCAGAGAGAGGACATGTGACTTGATGGGAGTTACACCGTACACCGGCGGGTAGAGTCAGCACTGCCTGCGGTCTGGGTGAAGGAGTGCTTAGTTAGGACAGCTGGGAGCATGAGCGTCATTTCCTGAGGAGCAAGTTTGGGGATGACCAGTAATAGGGCGAGGCTGTGGTTGAGTCCCCAAGTTGATCTCTGGGTGCTCTCAGCACATCAGTGGCAGTTAAAGCTAGAGACCTAAAGAGAAGGGATAGTGAAGTGAGTGTCAGGAGGGTGCTTGGGATGATGGTGATGAGGAGACAAGGGCTCATCTGTGAGGCTGGGGATGACGGTGATGAGACGAGGGCTTGTCTGTGAGGCTGGGGATGACGGTGATGAGACGAGGGCTTGTCTGTGAGGCAGGAAGAAGACAGAATTTCGGTTGCCTTTCTTGTCCCCATCACCAAATGCCTGACAAGTCACCTAGGGAGAAAGTGTTGACTTTGGCTTATAGCATGAGGGTATAGACCCTTGTTGCAGAGAAGGTATGACTAAAGGTGGCCCTGTGGCAGCAGGGGCAGAGAGGGCAGGAAGAAGGCTGGGCTGTAAGCCCCAGGGCTCCCCCTACTTCTAGCTCTCCCCACCACCTCCTAAGCTTCTTGGCCCACGTAAGCCTGGTATTAAGGCGTGAAGGCTTTCAGGGCAGCAGGAGGGACTCAGGGTATAAGTGCTGCTGTTTGCCATGTGGGTCAGGACTCAGAAATGACCGGAGGCATTGGCCCCCTTGAGGGGTGACCTCGGTATGTTGGGGTCAGGAGTGCAAGGGTAGGTAGCGGAGAGAAGGAGTGCACAGAATGGCCCTGCTCCATGGTGTCCTGCCCAGGTGGACCTGGAGTGTGGCCCTGCGGAGAGAGCCATGCTCCCTGTCTACTGGTAAGCCTGACCCAGCCTTAGCTAAGGAACCCAGGTTTTTAGCCAAGGGCTTTCTTTCCTCAATGTGGTAATTCACAGTGGTGCTATAAAGCAAAATGCTGGAGCCACTTTTATCAGCAAGTCCTTGCAGCTGAGGCTCGCTCAGTGGGGCTTTGAGCTGGGTATTCCAATCCTGGGCTATTAAAGACCATTAGACCTTTAGAAATTCAGGCTTCTAAAGTTGCTGGATTGTGATATAAGAAATCAAAACCATTAGAAAGGCTTTTCTTTGACGGGACCCTTTCAGATTCACTTGTGAAAGTTTAACTGTGTCCTTCTGTTTCCTGAGTTAAATCGTTTAAAGGCTGCCTCTTGTGTTCTTCTTTAAAAGGATGAAGCCCCCTATTTTGTATATGATGGATCTGTTGGTGCATGTCTCTGTGTAATACCTGGTCATAGGCACAGTGACCCTTGTGGAGATCATTCTTAACCCCTCTTTTATAAATCCTCAAGAGATGTCTGTGCGTGCGCACACGTGCATCTAGGATTTAAGCTTTATTCTGAATATTTATCTTGCAGAACACAGTCACAAAGCATCCTTGTGTTCTCAGCTTCTGTGCCGTCACTGCTGATGGACCTAATACAGCTCGGTGTTTTCCTTGGAGGTGGCTGTAAAAGTCTGTGGTGGCTTCTAGAACCCTTCAGGTTCTTGTCGCTGCTACAGATTGTTTCATGTAACCAGTTCTCCCCTCTGCAGTCTCTATGCACCAGGTCCAGATACTCCAGAGACACTGGGGCCTCTGAGGAGGAGCAGTGTGACCTGGTTGCTGATTTTCAAGGGTCCTTCCTCCGGTTTAGTCTTGTGATCCAATCTCCCCAGGTAGGCAGAAGCAGCCAGCACACCCTTGCAGAAGGCCCAGTTTGGGCAACTAGAGATAGCAGGTGGGGGAAGATTGCTGCCTCGGGTTAAGCTGCAGAGCTGGGGCTGAGATGTGCCTAGAATGAAGAGGTCCAGAAGCAGATGGGTGTGGGAAACCCAGCCTCCTGTGCCCTTCTCTTAGAGATAAACAGTGCCAGACCGCTGAGGCCCTGAGGAGTCCCAGCAAAAGAGTTTGTTGCTCAAACCAGACTTTTCTTAACTCATTTTACCGTGGGATCTCTCCTCAGAAGCTCACCAACACTCCTAGAAGCCATGCTTTGTGCTGTGCCTGTCAGCGTGGGGGTGCGCGTGTGTGGGAACGCACCTGCGTCTCTATCTGATCATCTGTGTCTCTGAGCGTTACAGTAGTTGCATCGCAGGCTTCTCATAAAAGGTAGCTTAGAGCGTTTTTGTCAAAGATGATTATGAATTCTAAAGGCAGTTCATACCCTGTGCCAAGCTGGCACCTTGTCCTTGGAGAGCCCAGGCCTTTGCTACTCTGAACCACGTTAGCTCCTGAGTTCTAGTAGCCTGGAAGGGAAGCACCTTCCTCTCTGGAGTTGAGTGTGGCTACTCTGCGACAGCCTCTGCTTCCTTTTCTCCCTCATGTTCAGCCTCATCCTGGCATAGACAGATGAACAGACATTGCTTGGGTAGAATCCTGGGTAGGCTCAGCTGTGAACCAAACAAGCCAGAAATAAAACCACAGTGTTCCGTCTAGTAAAAACTGGGGCTCCGCTTTCCTGAGTCTTTTCCTGCTCTTACAGCCTGACCACCACGTGTGCTCAGATGAGGGTTTATGTGGGCCCGTGGCTGAGGTAGAGGAGTGTGGCCTGACAGTGTGGTTTAGTGGATTTGTGACTGATGGTGTGGCCATGTCAGCATGGGTTGCATAATGGATCCACGGCGTCCATGGGCTAAGGTCCATGGTTTGTCTTCAGCCCCGTCTTGGTTAGCTCCCCTTCCCTTTCATTCTTCCCTTTTAAAAATAAGACACAAAGACCCACGGTTCACCTTTTCCCAATGGCTGATGGATCTGAGAAACAGCTATTTCTGTGGAGGCCACAAGTGGGGCTCCTGTTATCTGAGGAGCGCGGCCTGTAGGCAGAGGGGCGGCATGTAATATAGGTGGGGATTCAGAAATGTAAGGACTTAGGACTGGAGAGACAGTGTCATGGAAGTGAGAGATTGAACTTTGTGTATGTGAGGGATGAGGGGCACATGAACACTTGTGAGGCCAGTGTGGGGTCAGTCCTCAGGTGCTGCCCACTTGATTTCCCCTCTCCTCCCCTCCCCTCCTCTCCCTTTCCCTCCCCTCTCCTCTCCTCCTCTCTCTTCTCTTTTCTTTTCTTTCTTTCATTGGCCTCATTGGCCTAGGGCTCACTAGGCTGGCTGGTCCCCAAGCCCCAGTGATTCTTCTCCTTCTCTACCCCTGTTGTCACACTGGATTGCAAATGCATGCCACCGTGGCCACGTCCCCATGCTTGTGTGGTAGAGCAGTTGCTTCAGCCCTATTTAGGACTTTAAAAAACGTTATCTGTTGTATGCTTGCCTGCATGTCTGTATGGCACCGTGTGTGCAGTGCCTGTGGAGACCAGAAGAGGGCGTCAGAGCCCCTGGAACTAGAGTTAGAGGCCATTGTGAGCCACCATGTGGGTGCTGGGAACGGAACTCTGGAAGGAAGGGCAGCAGCCAGGGCTCTTAAAGAACTGTGCTGTCTCTTTAGCCCTACATACCCTTTGGAACATTGTAAAAATTGAACTCTAGTTCCTGTTTTGAAAGACCTTAAAGAATGATGACTGCTGCTTTGAAGTTCCTGAGGGGAAAATGAGAAAGAACAGCGAGAGACTTTGTAGTAGCTGCGAGTTCCTAACAGTATTTTAAGTGGGTGGCATAAGTACAAGGGTGTCCGTAATAACTGTCTGCCTTTATTAACAACGTGAATAAAGTGAATTTAACAGCTCCAGAGGCACCCTGGCCCTGAGAAGCCATGATGACCTGTCTGTAAGTGGATGAATGGACTAGTGTCTAGGGCTGGGTGCCGTTGGGGGTGGAAACCAGCCTATGACACATGTGTCCTCAGCTAATTAACAGCACCGTGGACAATAGCAAAGACCCTGTCTCAGGGTCACATTCATGGCATCTGACAGCACATGGTTTGGGGGACTGTTCCCCTTTTGAGTAGTTCGGTCTAAGAGATGTAGTCTGCACTCACAGATGTTAAGTAGTTTCTGAGAGGTGGCTATGGAAACCAGTCATGTGACAGTGGCTGAAGAAAAACCAAGAGAAAGGACAGTGTTTATAGCCTAGTGAGAGAATGGCAGGGCATGGCGAGGCTACAGAGGAGTGCTGAGTGGACTAGTGAGCGGGCAGAACTGCTGTCCTCAGGGACGGCCAGGGGGAGACCCGCTCCAGCTTGCCTGGATCCTACCCACCAAGGATGTGTGTGTGGCTGCCTTCCTGTAGTGGGGTGTGGCCAGCTGATCTGCACAGCTCCTCTTAGTTCTTATTGAGAGCCCGTGTCACTGGCGCAGAAGACCAGGTGCTTTGCAACTTCTTCACCATTTGGTTTGACTTTTTGCTCTGGGTCCCATGTGCTTGTACCTATAAGAAATTGGCTGCCATGCGGTCCATGCACGGAGTTGTGGTGAAGCCTGAAGTGTGCTGTGACCGCTGTTGTCCTGCTCAGTGGTGCTTGGCGCTTCCAGGAGTGGAGTAAGCTGTGGTGATGGCTGTCGTGGGGCTGAGATAGCTTGAGCCATGGATCCCAACCACTTTTTACCTTGTAAGTTTTAGCTTCTTTTGAGTGGCTGTCCTGGACAAGGCTAGCCTTGAAGTCACAGAGATCCACCTGCCTCTGCCTCCTAAGGACTGGGATTTAAGGCGTGCGCACCACTTCCAGCCTGAGTCCTTTTTAGATTTCTTTTATTTTTAGTGTATGAGTGTTTGCCTGCGTGCATGAGTGCATGCCCCTTGTGTGCCTGGTGCCCATGGAGTTCAGAAGACAGTGTGGGATCTCTTAGAGCTAGAATTAGGGATGAGTGTGAGCCACTCTGTGGGTGCTGGGAATTGAACCCAGCTCCTCTGCGCGAGCAGCCAGTGCTCTTATTTGCTGAATCAGCACTCTAGTCCTGTTCATTTCTGTCCATCTAGTCCTCCATTGTTTCTTGAGTTAAATATATTTTCTTTTTAGATTATTTATTTATTACGTGTGAGTACACTGTAGTTGTCCTCAGACACACCAGAAGAGGGCATTGGATCCCATTACAGATGGTTGTGAACCACCATGTGGTTGCTGGGAATTGAACTCAGCACCTCTGGAAGAGCAGTCAGTGCTCTTAACTGCTGAGCCACCTCTCCAGCTCTAAATATATTTTCTAATGTGCCATTTTACTAACAGGTTTGAGTATTTTCTTTGTTATATTACTGTAATCACTATAATTATTTTTGGTGTTTTGAAACAGGGTCTCACTGCAGACCAGGCTACCTGGAACTCGCAGAGACCCTTCTGCCTCTGCCTTTGCCTCCAATGTGAACATTATAGATGTGCTCCTGGTGTTACAGGGGTGCTCCAGGCTCTGGCTTCTCCTGCTGTTGCCCAGGTTACAGTGAACTGTAATTCAGCCTCGTTGTCTCACCACGCCTCAGGTCTCCTCCCGTCCTGGCCATTTGCAGGTTTTTGGACACTTTGCTGTTGCTGCCCATAGCCCTGGTTCCTCTCTTCCTTAGATGATGCTCTCAGCTGCACTGCTTCTCTAAACGCTCGCATTTGTCAGTGAGCCCTCTAGTGAATGCTTTCTGCATTTTCTGCTGTTACTTGCTTGTGACTCTGAAACATCTCCCTCATAGTGTCTTCAGTTACTGTTGATGATGCTGTGAGCAGCCCCAGCCCAGGGCCTCTTTCCCCTGAGCTGGCCTTCAGAGTATCTTTCAGCTGCTGTTTTGCCCTGTGTTAGGGTCTCCTCTCATGTCTGCTTATGTGTTTCATACTTGGTCCTTTTGTTCACAGCATCAGCCTTCCTAGTGGCATAAATTCCTCTAAATTACATATTTTAAGCAAACATGTATTAATATTTTCTTAAGTTTTTTCCCATCATCTTTGGTGCTCTTCATCCCTCTTCCTCAGCAGGGCGAGTGCTGTGGCTCTGGGGAGGGGCCTGTGCTTAAACGACACATTTGAAATAGCCGCTCCTGCCTCTGCGCAAGGGGTGGGCTAACTATCGTCTATGTGCCTCTGGCCACTCAAGTCCCACTCGATTAGCAGTGAGTGGAGACTTAACCGCCTTGATCCAGTGACCCTCCAGCGTCTGCTGAGGGCCATAGTGGGTTGGGACACACCTTCCTATCCCAGCAGGTCACAGCTCTGCCTGCTTTGTCCATTGCTTCATGCTTGTGCAGAGGAGCTGGGATCTAGAAGTCATAGCTTTTTTAGATTTTGTTAGATTTTTCTTAGGTTTTCTTAGTGTCCCAGCACAACATGCCCCACACATGGCATGCTGTAGTCCCCAGTTTTCCTCTTGAGCTGTTTGGTTGGCATCTGGTCAGTCCCCACATAGTGTCTTCTCAAGTAGCTGTGTTAAAGCAACTCTTCCTCCTCCCAAGATAAGAGCTTGCTATGTAGTTCTAGCAGGCCCACAACTCACTATGTAGCCCAGGCTAGCCTTGATCTCACAGCAGTGCTTCTGCTTTAGCCTCCTGAGTTCTGGCAGTGCAGGTGTGAGCCACTTCGGTACTGACTATTGGGGTAGCTTCCCTGCAGGTCAGACAGATCAGATAAGCTTCATAGTGCTTTCCAGCAGTCTGCCAGGCAGGCCGGCCAATGCAGTTCTGTAGGCATGGGGTTTGGTAAGCTCATACGGCCTTCCTGTCCCGTGACCCCAGCCCTAATACCTCTGCTCTTGTAGCTCTTATGAGTGTTTAGGAGCTGGAGGAAGAGATAGCACAGGTTCGTGGGCTAGTGCCTCACCTCTTACTGAATACAGCCTTTCTTTTTCTCTGTTTTTAAAGACAGGGTCTCACTGTGTAGTTCTGGCTAGCCTGGAACTCACTGTTTAGACCAGGCTGGCCTTGAATTTACATACAACTGCCTGCCTCTTAGGAGTTCTGGGATTAAAGGCATGCACCACCATGCTCTACCTTCACCCTTTATTTTTATTTTACTTACTAATTTATTGAGTACTTGGTCCTTAGAAAGTTTCAAGCTTTTCATTACTTTCCAAGATCCTGGAAAAGTCAATAAAGAATGTGTGGGTGCATGTTTAGTGTGGGCGCATGGATGCCACAGTTCACAGATGGAGGTCAGAGGGCAACCTCAGGTGTCAGTCCTCCCCTTCCACCTCCAGGTAGAGGCAAGTTCCTGTATGTACATTTGTGTGTATGGTGTGCATGTGTGTGTCTATTGCAGCATGTGTGGGTAGAGATCAGAGGACAGCTTTGTAGAGTGAGTTCTCTCTCATCTTTATGTGGGTTCTGGGGATTGAACTCAGGTTGTCAGCATGTGCAGCAAGCACTGTACCCAGTGAGCTCTCTCACTGGCTCAGCGACACTCTGTTCACCACTGTGCTAGGTAGCCCTCGGATACCAGCAGTTCTCCTGTCTTTCTTTGTCGCCCACCTTTCCATAGGAGACAGGCTGCTGTATCCAGCTTTACCTGGGCTCTGAGGATCCAGACTCGGGTCATCACACTGCTGCAACACGTGACCCACTGACCCATATCCTCCACCCATTTTCCTTCCCCTATGCAGTAGTAGGTATCAACCTAGGGCCTCACACACGCTAGCTAAGCACTCTACCACTGAGCTACAGCACCAGCCCAACCAGCAGGTTTTGAGGTATCTTCACACCCCTATCCCAGCTGTGTTCTCTTACCTCCTCTTCCCAGGTCTGACATGGTCCCAGACAAGTGTTAATAACAGATTCTTGTAAGCTTCTAGCCTCCTCTGTTTACCAGGGTGAACTTCAGCCTTGGGATGGCAGCAAACATGGCCTCCATCTTGCATCTCCAGTGCATGCTGCAGGCTGGTTATGGTGGTCTGTGGGGCCATGAGAATTCTGGCCAGCTTCTTACGTTGTCCTGTGATGAAGTAAGCCTGTTGCACCCCTAATGAGGCTGGAAAATCACATCTTGCATACCGTTGGAGATTTGTGCTGTGTGCAGCAGTCATTTCTCTATCATATACTGTGTCCTGCTCAGCAGCTCAGGGATTTTTAATGCGATTGCTACTTTTTACTCTGTGCATATTTGAGTTCTCCATGCAGCATAACTTTAATTTTATACCATCAGAAATTTGGTTTATTAAAGCCTTCACATCACATCACAGGCCCTCAGACTCCCGCTCTGTAAGATGGCCATACCAGTGCTGTCTGAGGACCCTCAGACGCTTCTGGCGAGCTGTGTGCTTGTGTGCTCACTTACCGTGTTCCAGTTTGTTGGTTAGCATTTTGCGTATTAGTGCATTTTTTTCTCTTTCATTTGTTAGATGACAGTTTATCATGCCATCTAAAATGTGACGTTGTATGGTGGTATAACAGGTTTGAAATCTTGAAAGATAAAACTGAAACATTTGCTTGTATTTTTTTCCACCTCGCAGTGTTGTTAATGAGACGTTGTATGCTGCCATGAGCCTGGGGCTGTGCTATGGTGTTGATTGATTTTGGACGGCAAGGCCTCTCTAATTGCAGAGCCTGACATTTACGTCACTTGTGCTGTTGTAGGTGAGCAAAACATGGAAGGTGATTGCCGAGGACGAGGTGCTGTGGTACCGGCTGTGCCGACAGGAGGGGCACCTTCCCCGCAGCAGATTCTCCGATTATACCTGCTGGAAGCTCATCTTGCAAGAGTGCCTCGCCAAGAAACACAAGTTAAGAGCCAACTGGAAGGTAGGCAGTGGCCGGTGGCATCCCCTGAGGCAGGCAGGCAGGCAGGCCTGCAGTTGCGGGCTCATTCCCAGAGTGGAGGGAGAAGGCATGCTGAGCAGCTCCAGGCCCTGTGGACTCTGCTGATTTCAGCATCCGCTTTAGAATTGCCCCTCTCCCAGCCTTGGGCCTAGGGCTTCCACCTGCTGTCTAGGAAAGGGGCTGAGGTGGGCTGTCTGACACCCCCTTTCCTGGCTGGTTCAGGTCACTGGAGTCTTGCTCTGTCAGCCCCCTCCCCCTTTCTCTTCCTTCACTTCCCATGCACACAGGCCAGTGAGCTCTTGGTGGCCCCCGCGGAGCTGCTGCCGCCTGAGAAGTAGAGTGGTTCTGAGTGCTGTCTGCTCTCCCCGCTCGGAACCTTTGGCTTGCCGCCCCGGCATTTATCACTTTGAGACTCTGCAGAAACATTAGATCAGAGCTAAGCATTTGCAGAGAAGGGTTTCTGGGGGAGCAAGCTGTCAAGAGTCCTGTTCCAGGGCTCTGTGAGGCTCAGCAAGGTGCTTGCATGGCCAAGCTGCTTTCCTACCCAGGCAGTTGTGAATTCACCCATTGGAGATGGAGCAGAGCTCAGCCCTTCTCCTTCACTCCTCTGGTGTGAATAGACTTTGAAACAAAGACTTGTTGTGATTGGGTGTAGCATTGCCTAAGTGCATGTCTGTCCCTAATCACCTTGTAACCTGATTAATGACCAATGCACTGGATCTATAACATCAGTGAGCAAGCAGTGCTTCCCACTATGGGGTGGCCAGCTTCAGCACTGGTGACGGGAGACCAGCTCACTCTTTGCAGGAAGTCCAGCAGCACCCCAGGATCCCTACTAGATGTCAGTAGCACTCTGCCCCTATTATGGCACTACAAGATGCCTCCAGGCATTGCCAGGTGTCCCTTGGTGGCAAAATTGATTCTAGTTAAGAACTAGTCATCGCTGGAGAGTTGGCCAAGCAAGTATTCCTTAGCCCATTAAAGATACTACCAACTAAGTCAGATCTAGCTGGCCCATGATGTCTGCATCCACAGAAGGTAACAGGAAATAGGTTCATTTGGAGCCTGTACACCTGATTAGACCCTCTGATGGATGGGCAGAGTGATCTGTGGAAGAAAGCTGCTCAGAGAAGCAAGAGGCCTAAAGCAGAGGTAGAGAGAAGAGAGACTTAGAGCTGGCTTCCTACCTTTCTGTCCAGAGAGGAGGGAACCAGGAGCATGAACTTGTCCCTGACTTTGAAATCAGAAATGTCTGACTGAGGGAGAGCAGTAATAGCTCTGTTTGTGCTGATGCTTTGGAGCATGGTGTGCACGCGCAAAGGACTAGGGGAGGAGGGCAGGCTATCCTCACTCGGGCTAGACACAGGAGAAGTGAAGAGCATTTGTCATCCTGTAACAGTTGACAACGATGATGTGATGTTCCCCATGTCTTGTCACTGGTTTTCTCCAGCCAGTGCAAACCCATCAGATATGCGTGATGTGCAGTTGTCTATCAGGTGCTCTGGTCGGTGGGTAGCAGTGTGTGAGGGGCTTCCTGGACCCCCCTCCAGACCTGTTAACAGTAAGGACAGCTTGGGCAGCATTTAGGTGATCCTTCACTAAACTGCCACTAAAAAGAACCTTCATCAGCATGTGCCAGGGGCATCATGGCAGGTGTGATGCTTCTGCATGCCTTCATTCTAATCGGGTGCTTCACAGTAGCACTGTTCCTAGGCCTATGGCTATGGGAAGGGGTGGCCTGATGTGTTGTGTCCTCTGTGTAGCTTGCCTGTGTTCAGGGCTCTGGCCAAGTCACAGGTACAGTGATTCTAACCTAACTGAGATCCATTTCAGGAGGGGTTGGGCAGGTGGTTGGCTTGGTGACTCCTAGGTCAGTGTCCGGAAACCCCAGAGAGGACCCTAGATCTCTGAGGACCTCCTCCTAGGAGAGGGCCATGAATGCATGTCTGCCTGGACCTGCGGTTCAGAGCTGAGCTGGAAATGGCTCGACAGGTGGGTAAGCTTGCCATGTGGTGTTCTTCCTGGTGTTTGCTACCCTTGGCGGTCTAAGGTCTATTGAGTGACAATAGAAGTGTGGCTTGGAGCCCAGGCTGGGAAGGCAGCTACTTCACAAGCTTAGTGAAGTCCTGGGATGCAGCTTTCATCTCAGGCCCTCTGCTTTCTTTCAGTACCTTCCCCTCAGGAGAGCTCTTCTGGTCCCTTCCCCCAGGCTGCCGAGGTCCTCCCTTCCTTCAGCTCAGCTCCATCTGACACCCCTGAATGTCTTCTGCACCTGAGCTGTCAACTTGGCCTAAGGACTAAGTTAGGGTCCTTGTGTAAATTCTCTTGTCCAATTTCAAGGGCTTAGCTGCTTAGTGACCGCTGGCTTCAATGGAATAGATGCCATCATCTCTTTCCTAGTAGCCTGTCAATTGCGGTGGCTACCAACCAGGTGTGGTAGGTATGCACTTAGTGTTAATCCCTGGGCCAGGCCAGCGGAAGTGACAGTTGAATGGGGTGGTGGTCTTGAACACATCTGCTGTCTGCGCTGTGCTTTGGAGCTCACCTGTCTCACTGTGTTCTACTCCCTGTGCACAGATACTTAATATCCCTTCAGAGTGCCCTCGATTTTATTTCTAAAACGATTGATATGCTTTCTGAATTGACGACAGTTGAGCTGTACAGTCTGGAGAGTGGTGTGTCACAGCTATACGTTTGATGTTGAATGAATAAATGTAAGCGAGCAGTAGTAAAGGAGTAAATGGTGGGTAGAGGGAAACAGCAGACAGCAGGACGTCAAGGCAGGTGCACACATCTAGCAGAGGTGACTGCAGCAGCCCAAAGGAAAGAGCAGACAAAGGCAGCGGCAGCAGCAAACTGTGCCTAACGTGTCCATCAGGGACGGCCTGGGATGTCAGCTGAGGTTCCTGGCGGAGAGTTGTCTGCATGGGTGGACTTCCTTCCCATCAGCGCTGTCCCAGGATGAGCTTCCGGCTTCTCTCTTCCAGGGCTTTATGCCACAGGAGAATGAGCTGTGTGGCCTTGTGAGGTCATTTACCTTCATGCAGCTAGTAACTCCTGAGTGCTCAAGGGTAAGGGGTTTGTTTTTGTTGTTGTGAGACAAGGTCTCTCCTGCAGCTCTGGCTGTCCTAGAACCTGTGGTGCAGACCAGGCTGGCCTCAGACTCCCAGAGGGCCATCTGTCTCTGCCTCCCAAGTACTGACATTAAAGTTGTGCACTACCACACTCGGCTTAAGGATGAGTTGTTAAATGCCCTAGCTGCTTGCTGCCTTCCCCTCTCCGTCAAGGGAGACAGGGCCACGCTTGGGCCTACAATGGGGAGCCAACTTCTCAGTGAGTTCAAACAGCGCTTGACAGTTTACCAATAGAAAGTCCAGTGATCACGAGACGTCACACAGGGGCACACAGCTGGAGCCTGCCCCATCCCACCTCTCTTTAACACCCCACCTGCTGCGCCCAAGGAGCAACCCAAGTTCCTGGTCAGACCATCGCCTTAAGGAGGCTGATGCTGACTCAGACTGCTCTCTCTGCCATTTCCTGTCTGCCGCGACCCCTTTCACAGATTCTGAGAACTCTTTTACTAGCCACTGAGGGCTCTCCTGCAAGCCGAACTTCAGGCCCTGCCATGTGGGGGCACACTTACCTGTGTGCACACACTTCTTTCTCCCCAATGACATTCTGGGGACAGATAGGCCAGCGTCTCATTTAACTCACTGCTCCACACAGTCACATTGCCTCTGGCCTAGAGGCTAACCTGGGCAGGTTCCCCATGCATGGTGCTTCTGCTTTATCCTTCTCAATGCCCACTGACTGGAGTGTGGACCACACCATAGAAGATGGTTACAGCATGTAGGTGAGAGCAGAGCACATTACTGGGGGTCTACCCTAAGAATAGTACAAACGACACCCCCTTTTCCTCACACAGAATCGAAAAGGTGCCGTGAGCGAGCTGGAGCACGTTCCCGATGCTGTTTTGTGTGATGTGCGTTCTCACGATGGTGTTGTCATCGCAGGGTAAGCAAAGCCATGTCCCTTCTAGTCACTCAGTCCTCATCTTCACCCACTGCCTGAGCTCCTCAGCTTCAGCTACACAGCAGGAGCTGTGTGGAGCAGGTCAGAGGTCAAGCGGGGACAGTGAGTGTTGGCACACACAGACCCTGCTTCACTCTCTGGTGAAGCAAGGCTGTGGCCACAAGCTCCTCTTTCCCTCGCCTGAAGCCGGGCATTTGTGTGTCTCCTGAGTGAGAAGTTTAACATCAGCTCCTGTGAGTTCCCTCAGCTGCTGTTCCAGAACCCACTGTGACGAATTCTTCCTGGTTGTTACTACGGAGATCCGGATATGCACTTCTTTATTGCACAATGAGATTAACTTTATTTTAGGGTTAGGTTGTCTCTTGAGCTAATGTTTCAAAATGTCAACTTTATATATTTTTGCTTTGTGCCAGATATATACGGATACTGCACAGGCTGTGTGCCAGAAAGCAAGTGGAGTGTGTCGGCTCTGTGGGAGCTGCTCAGGGCTGCTGCCTTGAGGAAAGCAGAAAGCAGGGCCAAGCTTGGACTTACACAGCTGGTGGTCACTTGCCTTTCCTTTGACTTCCCTCTCCTTTAGCATTACTCAGTGAGCACCGTGTGAAGGCCAGCAAGATGGCTCAGAAGGTCAGAGTGCTGCCCCTAAAGCTGACTAGCCCCAAGGTTGACCCTGAAGCCCACACTTGTGTGGGGGAAAGGAGAACC
This sequence comes from Rhynchomys soricoides, assembly GCA_019843965.1. Lineage (NCBI taxonomy): Eukaryota > Metazoa > Chordata > Mammalia > Rodentia > Muridae > Rhynchomys > Rhynchomys soricoides. Next base: position 319,745 of record JADRCH010000259.1, read on the forward strand.
AATTTCTGCCAGTTGTTCTCTGACCTCCGTGTGTGACATGGCACCCCCAAATGAATGAGATATTAAAAAGAAAGTTAAAGAACCTTTGGATTGAAATTCCAAATCGATTTCTGAAATATTTTATGGCAGTTCCTTCCATAAAAAATTGTTTGCTTGCTTGCTTGTTTCTTGTTTGGATTTCGTGTGTATGTATGGGTACACAAGCATGTGCACAGGTCAGAGGAGAACTTGCAGGGTTTGTTTCTCCTGCCACTGTGGGTCTCAGGGATTCCACTTGGGTTGTCAGGTTTGGTGGCAGATGCCCTTACCTGCTGAGCAGACTCGCTGGCCCTTCTGTTTTAAGAGAGTCTGGCCAGGAGGGCCAGCTTTCTTTAGCTTCTGTTCACTGGCCTCAGCTCCTATATCCCCATGGGTAACCTGTCCATCCGTCTGTCAGGATGCTGTCAGGCCTGCAGCTTCACCATGAGGTGTGGAGGAGTGCTTTCTTTCGTGTTTGAGGACCCGTGGTAACCACGCAGGGTTACTTTATTCCCACTTCAGGTTTCCACCTAAACTCATAAGATGGTGTTGGAGGCTGTGACGCTGAGAAGGTCACTCTGTGACTAAGAGTCCTAGGAGATTACAGATGTAGGCTACCCCTTCCCCAAGTCCAGTTAGGAGCATCTTTGAGCTTGGAGCCCCAAGAGGGGACACAGGTCAGCAGCTCTGAAGGCAGCTGCCCTCCCCCCACCTCCTTCTCCCTGGGGATCTGCTTAGCACTAGATAGGCCACCAAAGGCCCAGCAATGCCAGTGTTCTGGGATCGATTGTGTGAAACTTGAGCTGCGAGTCAGAGAGGCTTCTTGGCTCCTTTCTCAGAGAAGCTCCAGTTGATGGCTCAGTCCGAGACCCTGCCATCTTGCTTGTATGCACAACATCTTGTTTATCATTAAAATTTCATCTGGCGGTTCCGATGCTTGTTTTTTAGGTCAGCTCTTGAATCCCTTTTCATTTGAGACAGTGGTGTTTGTGGTTACCTCATTCCCAATCAATGTTGTATTCTCCAGGCTTTCTGCAGTTGAGCATCTCCAAGGAGCCTCTTAAAGAGACAGGACCGCCTCTCCTTGCTCTCACTCACGCTGGTTTCCTTTTTCTTCCTGTTTCTCTTTGTTTGACCAAAAGGCAGGGCCCCATGTTCCCCTAGCCTATGAGATAGGCCCCGTAGGTCAGAATGCAGGCTTGCTTCTCCCCAGTTAGTGTTCTCTGTGCGCTGGTTTTTTCTCAGGCTGTATAGGTCCAGGCAGACATCTTATGGACCGACCCAGTCCTGGTTCTTCCTGACTCCTCTTTTTATGTAAAACGAGAGTGACTATGAAGTCACAGTTGCTCCTGGGCTTCTGGCTGAGTTGGGCCCCATGTGCAGTGCGTCCCCAAAGCTGTCCACCTCTTTGCCTCCTTTACTGTCTTGGGTGTTCTCACTAGTCACCGTTCTGATGCACAGACCTCTGTGTAGTCTGTGGCTAACTCAAATTATGCACCTTGTGAGTTACCGGTCACATCTATTTGAAAAGTGAGATCTAGTAAATATACCATGACATTCACTCTTTGAAAGTATGGAGCTCAGTGAATTTTAGTAATTTGCCAGACTGTACAACTGATACTGATTCCAGAGCGTTGTCAGTACCCTACAAACAAACCCAGGGCCTGCTTTTTTGTTTTGTTTGATTTTTAAAGACAGTGTTTCTCTGTGTAGCCCTGGCTGTCCTAGAGCTCTTTTGGTAGACCAGGCTGGTCTCAAACTCAGAGATCCCCCTGCCTCTGCCTCCTAAATGGTGGGACTAAAGACCTGTGCCACCACACCCAACATCCCCAGTCCTAGTGTTGATGGGCCAGTTAGCTCTGCCTCCCTGTAAGTGCTCCCAAGCCCCCTTGACCAAGAAGCACCTCCTTTCAGTGTGGGTTTCCCATGTGTCTTTTTGTAACTTTATTAGATGTACTACAAAATTCCTCAAATAGTTCCTGCTCTCCCCTTCGCTCACCCAGCGGAAGGCGATGAATAAGTCACTTCCTGTTTTCTAGGTATTCTGAGAAGCGGGTTGGAGGACGCCGTCCTAGAATGGACATGCCCAGGTTACAAGGCTATGATGTCACTAGGCTACACAGTCTTTTGGGGACATGTGTGCGCGTGTGTGTGTGTGTGTGTGTGTGTGTGTGTGTATGCGCATGTGCGTGTGCGTCTGTGTGCACGTGGGCCTGCTGCTGTCTGGACTGTTGTGTGGGGTGTGATTGTACTAGTGTCAGGGTTATTCCATGTGGGTGGGTCTCAGGTTTTTCTGTCTCTGTTTTGGTGACACAGTTCATCTTTAAAGTTAGAAAGCAGAGGCTGCTGTAGAAACTTCATGTTCTCCATAGTGTGTCCGATTAGAGTTTGCCACCACTGGTGTGTTCATGTTTTTTTAGCTGAAATCCCTTATGTGGGATATTCCATCCCTTAGAGGAATTTTGTATCTTCCAGGCTCAGAAACTTTGAAAATTCCTTCATAGGAGGTGTAATTCCAGGGTAACTTTGTGATCTGAAGTCCCCGAACCATCCCTTGAGCTTGTTCCTGCACACAGCTCCCTACTCCATGATATTGCTGGAAACATGGCTGCCCTCAGGGTGTCTGCTGACCAGTACCTTTTGAGCCCCTTGACGGTTTGGCCCTGTTGACTGCACCCTCCTTGAGATGGCAGGGATATGTTAGACATCTTTGACCCCACAGAACCTGCTTGAACCTGGCACTCATGAGATTCAGAGAGTGAGTCTCAGAGTCCCAAAAGAAGTCTTTCTGAGCCATTCAACCTTCCTATGCTCTCCCTGGGGCCTTTGCCCCTGTCTAGAGGTCACTCAGCCATGAGACGGCATTCCAGAAAATGTGAGGACCAGGACAGCAATTCCCACTTCTTAGGAGATGGTTCTCAAGGTCCCCCCAAATGCAGGCCCTTTCTGTCCTCCTAGGCTCAGTGTCCATCTGCTCTGCCCTTGCAGTGCCGCACGGGAGGCCCCAGCCTGCCCTTCTGTGCCACACTTCAATCTGTAAGCTGGGTGGCCATGCGTCAGGAAGGCGTCTGCTTTCTCTCTCTCTCTCTCTCTCTCTCTCTCTCTCTCTCTCTCTCGATTTTGACTTTTGTAGGTGACAGACAACATCTCGGATGTTGACTTTGTAACTATATGGTGATGTTATATTATGGTTTATATATGTTACATTATGGTTTATATATGTTACATTAT
>JADRCH010000259.1:323003-348704 GCA_019843965.1 Rhynchomys soricoides
ATATATGTTACATTATGGTTTATATATGTTACATTATGGTTTATATAGTTATATTATGGTTTATATATGTTATATTATGGTTTATATATGTTATATTATGGTTTATATATGTTGCAATTGAAGGTGCAGCTTAGGTTAAGTATGCTTGCCAAGGGAACACAGGTGTTAGAGCCAATCCCTAGCACAAACATGGAGCATATCAGTAACATTCTGGGTATCTCATTGATGAGAATTAATAGGAGCGAGAGCTATGAGAGCACCCTGCTCTGAGATGAGAAACTTGGGCCGCATACCTCCCTGGCGTCCCTGTGCAAGTTAAGACTTGCAAACAGATGACATCATGGGCTCAGAAAGGTCACAACACCAGGCCAAGGTGTGGGGCCAAGTAGTTTGCTGAAGTACTTCGGGAGAGGCACCTAGTGAAGAGCCTCCCAGGTAGAGCCTGGGGGCCTGGGGAGCCAAGCCTAGGCTCCTTTGAGGCCCCATGCCAGCTCTGCCGCCATTAAGCTATTAGCTCACCAAAAGCTTTTATCCATGCCCAGGAGTGTGTGGTGGTGTGCAGTTAGCTCCCCCCTCGGTATCACATGTCTGAAGTGGCCCACTTCCATCAGCTGGCTCAATTTCTGCTCACACTAGAGCACCTCGTCTCCCAGATGTTTCAGACTATTGCGCCTCTTTCTATGTGAGGGATGGTTCAGTCCACCCAGGTGCTTCTCCCTGGTTTCCATGGTCACCTGCAGTTCCTGCAGGAAGCCCCAGCTGTGTGTCCATGTTTCTCCTCTGCAGATGGGCTTGGAGGAAAACTGTATCTGTCAGTGCTCCTGTTCCATCTCATCCCTTAAATCAGTGGTCCTCAGCCCTCCTAACATGCGACCCCTTAATACAGTTCCTCACGCTGCCACTCAATACCTGTCATTTTGTTACTGTTATAAATTACAGTGTAAATATCTGATGTGCAGGACATCAAGGCCCAGTGGAGTCACAACCCGCGGGTTGAGATCCACTGCTTTAGAGTCAAGATCACTAGAGCAGACGTGTAAGAAATACTGCCACTTTCTGGCAGCCAGGTGAGCCCTGGCTGTGTCTCAGCTGCAGGCCTGGTGCTGGTTTATTTTGTCATCTGTCCACAGGATCTGGAATATGAATGTTTGCTCTTGGACCTGGAGCTTTTTTGGTTGCTAAGCTTTGAGGTCTGAATGGCTACTTAGTGTCATCTGTCTCAGGCAATGGTCGTTTACGGTGAAAGATACTTAGAAATGTACATTTAAACACAGTTGTCCAAGGTAAGTTAACAGAAATTAATGACAAGCATCTTTTCTCCACTTTCTCAGTGACTAAGAATCTACCTTTGCATTGACTGGTGCACGTATCAATAGAGGCTGTTTTGAAGCAGTGTGCATTTGCCCTAAATTTTAAAATCTTTCTGCTCAGGAACTGAAGGTCTCAGGTGTGGCAGTGCTCTGCTGGTTTCTGAGAAGGCTCCTGGGACAGGAGCGTTTGTTAAGTGCAGACTAGTGATAAGGTTCTGTTATGTCCTTGTCACCCATCCTTACACTTAACTAGGGTGTGCACTCCAGCTTTCTCCTTCTCAGAAAACCTTCTCCTGGCAGTTTTCCTTTCAGCCGCGCCTTGTATGGATTTTGTGCTGCTGCTTATGGCTCTGGACTGCTTCCCTTCGGGGCTTCGTCACGACCCACTAGGGACCGCTTTTTAAAAAGACTTTGAAATTTATTTATTTTCTGCTGTGAGGCATGCGTGCTCTTCTAGTAAATAAGTCTGAGGTAACCTGCTGATACGAGACTGAAGGAGAGCTTTGCATTTATTACATCTTTAATGAAGGCGCTCCAGAACGTCCTTAATAAATACTGATGAACTCATGGCTGCATTTATCCATCTCTGCTTCTCTAGGGAATTATGGGAAGGGCCACAGCTCCAATAACTCTGCATAATCATCATCGACTCTGACTCTATTGATTGTCATTAACCAAGATGTATGGAAAGCAGTTGTAAGTGTGCAGTGCATGTACCACACAAGGGCCATTAAGGTGGTCATTAGTTTTCAATTGCTACGTCTTACGCTCCCCTCGATGTTTGCTCTAGTGCATTTCCACAGAGTGGCTGCATTGTGGGGCCGAGTTCATTTTGTTAATTGTGCAGTACAGCAGTCATATTCTGTAGAAAACAGTAAATACTCTGGGTTTTATTGATCATGACAGAAGCACAGAGCAAGTGAAGAATTCTCAAAACCTCTGTGTGCCGAGGGTGTAAATATCCTCTGGTGTGTGGGAGCTGTACCTCAGCAGCTTTTAGCCACTTTTCCCTTCCAGGTTGAAGCCAGCAGATCCCCATTCAGGTAACAGTCAGCATGGGTAGACTGCTCACAGCACTCCTTGCATAGGAGCACTTCCTAGGCCAACCAAGGCTGTAGCTGCTGGTGGCTGTGGAGCAGTGTGGGAGATGCCGGGCAGTAGGAATGGGAGGCAGGGGTCAGGACACCATGAAGAGCACCCCAGACAGGCCCAGTACCAGGCCAGGTTCCTCCCAAGGATTGTCAGCACTTAGGAGTGCTCAGTTGGGGGGAGGAAGTGCCCTCTGCACTCTAGGCAACACTGGTCATTAGTAACCCATTGTAGCATTTGTCTGTCTTCCTAGTTGGAGAGAGCCCAGCGGCTCAGTCCTTGGCACAGAGACCCAAGTGTTTAGAACCATGAACAATAGTGTTAGGACTTCATTTGGGAGCAGCAGAAACAGGGTCTTGTGGAGGAAGAAATTTCACTGAATTTTTTTTTTTTTTTTTTTTAAAGATTTATTTATACATGAGTGCTCTGCATGTACACCTGCATGCCAGAAGAGGGCATCGGATCCCATTATAGATGGTTGTGAGCCACCATGTGGTTGCTGGGAATTGAACTCAGGACCTCTGGAAGAGCAGCCAGTGCTCTTAACTGCTGAGCCATCTCTCCAGCCTAATTCCACTAATCTTTGTATGTACTTATCCAGAATATGAAATTGAACATGGAAGGTGGTCTTGGGTCAGCCCAGCCCCATGCTCTAGTTCCTTCTTCTGAGGCTTTGGTTGCTGGTGTCTGACTTCCCATGAAATAGGGTGAGTGGGACTGATAGAGTCTCAGGAGATGTGGGGGACTGTGTCCTGCGTAGCTGAGTACACTGTGCAAACCACAAATTCCTCATGTTTCACTTAAATGGGGCTGGTTCTTGTGAGCAGTGTCTGTTGAAAGTCGTAGTTCCAGGGTGTGGGGTAACTTGTTGGCAGCAGACTGAGGGAGGCCTGGGCACAGTTGGAGCCCACTTAACTCTGTGCCTCAGCATTCTCCATTAGACCTTCCTCCACTTGTCCAGGTGGCTTGGAAGAACCTCAAACACATTTGTTTTGAAAGACTAAGAGCTGGCCCTTGGGAACAGATGCACCCTTTGCTGCTGGTGTCATGGGGGTGGGGGGGGGAGTGAAAGGCTATGTCAGGTGAGACTGGTTCCTCTCCCCCCTTTTCTTGTGGTCTCTTGCTTTGAATAAATCTTCTGCTCACTTTAGAGAAAGCTCTTGAATTGTAATCATTTTAAATTGGCAATTGCCCTGGTGTACCAAGGAGCCTGGCTTGGGAGCTAGTGCCACTCTTTTAATAAAAAATCAGTGGCCATCTCTGACCTCCTTTTTGCCAGGCATAGCATGACTGGGAAAGCACACCGTTCTTCGTGTCCCTGGCCCTCGTGCAGCTGGGTCCATCCCGTCTCGCTGTGAAGAGGCCACCTAAGTTGTTCTGTGCTCTTACAGCAGTTAATGTAGAAGTACTGTGTAATTACAGCCATCAACGCTGAGGTCCAGAGGCTTCCTGACAGTGCCGCTGTCATAGTAGTGTCTTGGTTGAGCGTAATTGTCCTTAGGCAGTGATGGAGACATCTGGAGCCTTTCCCACCTCCATCTCTGTATCTTCCTTAGCGCTTCCTGGCTCATGGGGTAAGCACACTTTGACCACACTTAGGAGTTTGTGCAGGGCACTCTGCTGAGCAGTGTTGTCCACTGGTGAAAATGCCTGTCTGCAGCATGGTTCAGCAGCACCAAGTTCTCTCCCTTAGCTGTCAGAGCCTGCATGTGGGTCTTGCAGCTCCTGCTCAGGTCAAAATCTGCCCCCTATCAGGGCGAACGCGCCTGATTCTCACGCTTCTTTAGCTTTGAAGAACAGAGTTAATTCAAGTGGCTGTCAGCAAAATTCCATGTTTATACAAATAACTGGGTTTGCCTGATGTCTCCCAGAGCTCGTTTAGTTTGGAAGGAGATGTAGAAGTCTGAGGAGATCGCCTGTGTTCTGGGTGTTTCACTCCCCCTTAGTAGTGGGGGCTGCCTGTTGGGAGCAAGGAGAGTCAATGCCACCTGTGAGGGCTCTGCTGGTGACCTAGTCTCTCCAGACACATTAGCTGTGCATGAGGTGCAGAGATGCAGGCCTAGTGAGGGTGGGTCTGCACAGATGGCCAATGGCGATAGTACGTAGCCTTAAGTCAGCAAGGGAGGCTGTCTGCAGGCAAGATGGGCAGGGAACCTCGGACAGTTTCTGGAATGCGTAGGACTGTGAGTCAGTGTTGGAGGGACCGGGTTTGTTCTAGAAGCTAGAGAGCCTGCGAGCCAGCACTCAGAAGAAGCGCATTTGTCTTGGTGCACAGGGGCAGTGTGAGTGCAATGACTTGTCTAGCTGTGCCCTGGAGTCCCTGCCCTGGAGTCCCCGCCCTTCCCCCCTACTTATTCCTCAGATGAGGACATAGCAATAGTTGTCTTGCACAGTACACCCCTGTGCAGCTCAAAAGTGAAACATGTTTTCCTCGTGGTGGCTGTTGCTGGTTTACCTCAGAACTCTCTGGAGAAGGCAGTGAACTGGAGCCCTGGTCCCCTAGAGCCTGCCTTCTACACCCTGCCTCTCCCATCGTATCCCCAGTGGGGCATCACAGAACACAGCCTGGAGACCGTGGATGTGCTGTAAGAGTCCAGCTAGGGCTGTCTGCAGCCAGAACAGCTCATGGTTTCTCTTCATCTTGTTTCTTGAGCTGTGCTTCCCTCCCTTCATGTGGAATTGAACCTGAAGAATAGATCATAGTCTGGAGTCCTAGGCCAGCCTTCCTGTCATCTCTGCAGCGGAAACACGTGGCCTGTTCCAGTGAACAGCTTGAGTCAGGTTGAGGGTGCTGAGCTGGTGCTTTAGTGCAGCTATGGGGAGCAGCTCCTTGTGTGGTTCCTCATCAATGTGGTCAACCAGAGCTCTTCCTGAAGAGCCTGGATCCTGTGGCTGTCATCCGTCAGGGCCACATCAGTATGCTGCTTTGGTTATGCATTGCCACAGTTAAGGACAGTCAGGAGGGTTAGTGATCATCAGAGTGGCAGTCAAGAGTAGGGAAGCCTCTTGACAGAATGCTGTCTGGACTCTGTCCTGTAGAGTGAGCTCACCCACAGGGTCATCTGAAGTCTACATAACCTACACACATTTACTGTAGAGTCATAGTTGGGAGGGTGTGCTACAGTGTGTTATAAAGAAAATGACCAGATTTCTGAGTTCGAGGCCAGCCTGGTCTACAGAGTGAGTTCCAGGACAGCCAGGGCTACACAGAGAAACCCTGTCTCGAAAAAAAAAAAAACAAAAGAAAGAAAGAAAGAAAAAAGAAAACGACCCAGAGTCAGGGCACTCACAGTTGTCATGTTAAGAAATCTTTCCAGGCAATGGCTGCACACACCTTTAATCCCAGTAGAGGCAGGTAGATCTCTGAGTTCAAGGCCAGCCTGGTCTACAGATGGAGTTCCAGGACAGCCAGAGCTACTCAGAAAAAGCCTGTCTTGAAAACCAAACCAAACCAATCCAACCAACCAAACAAAACAAAGAAATCTCGCCTTGAGTGGTTGATGTGGTTGGGGGAATAAGAAGTACTTATTGAAAGCCTGGTGCCTGAGTGCATCCTTGAGCCTGCACGGCCGAGGTGGGAAGAGAATCAAGGCCACCAGCCTGTCCTCTGGCTCACACAGGTGCCCCATCCAGCCCGCATGCGCACAGTAGTGCTCAGACATGGTGTCTCAACTGAGGCGGGCCTTCACGTCAGACATGATGATGTCCTAGGTTTCAGAGCTGACTAGATGTTTTGTCTCTGCAGTGACTCTGAGGGAGTGTGGTTAGGGTCTCAGGAACCCTGCTCCTTGGAATCCCTGCCTCCCTGTATTCCACATGAGGCCCTACAGCTGCTGCTCCTCAACCCTCCCCCTCCTTGCCTGAGGGATTCAGCAGTAGGAATGTGGACGCTCAGTGACAGGCAAGGCACAGCTTCATGTGGCTACCCCATCATCCTGCGGACCTTAAGACAGTGGGTCATCCAGGAAGTGGTCAAAGCTACAGGCTAGAACTAGGGCCCCTGCTTTTTTAGTGGGCAATGCGGGCGCTTCTCACAGGAAGGGGGCGGTGGAGCTGTGTGCTCAGATCCTTCGTCCTTAGGGGCCCTAATGAGCGAGCTGAGCTCCTAGAGGAGGTGTGAAGCGCCTGTTGGCTCTGTGCACCCCAGCTGTGTCTGTGTCTCTGCATGCATGCTTGCTGGAATGCCAGCACTGGTCCACGGTTCTGTCTGTGATGCCTGGAGTGTGGAGGGCGAAGGTAATAGCTTAGATGTGAGGCTGGAGAGGGGTGTGTCACACTGCTCATTGTCCTCCTTCCCTTTTTTTTTTTGCCCTTTGAGACAGAATCTCGCTTTGTAGCTTTGGCTGTCCTGGAACTGTGTAGACCAGGTTGGATTTGAACTCACAGGGATCTGCCTGCATCTGCCTCCCAAGTGCAGGGATTAAAGGTGGTCACCGCTGTGTTGTAACATCGTGCGTGGGCTGTGTCCACAGCCTTCTGTGGTCCAGATGACAGCGTCCTCATTAACTGTTCAAACCGCTGTAGGAACAGCACCTCCCAGCCAGCCCACATGCTACCGTGTATGGCCTCCAAATTTTTCTTGGAACCAAGAGTGTTCTTCTCTTCCAGATACACGTCAGGGGAGGTGAGGGTGTGGGACACCCGCACCTGGGACTATGTGGCCCCCTTCCTGGAGTCGGAGTCTGAGGAGGAGGAGCCTGGAATGCAGCCATATGTCTCTTTTGTGAGGATCAACAGCTCGCTGGCAGTGGCAGCTTACGAGGATGGTGAGTACCTCAGTCCTCCCTCCTCCCTGTCTCAGAGAACGCCTCCCCCAGTGCAGTAGCTGCAGCCACTCCCTCCTTCTCCGAGCGAGCGAGCATGCACACACTCACATAATCACTGACCTGCCTCCTTGCACAGGGTGTATATGCATTCACACACCAGCCCTGCCTCCCTACACACACGGTCATGCGCTTCCTGCTGCTTCTAGGTGAAGAATCTAGCCAGTAGCCCTGCTGCATTAGCAGGCATTGGAACATGCCACTCGTTAAAGCTGCTGCTTAATTCACCCTGGAACCACTGAGCTGCGCATCGCTGCCAGGCATGATGAGACTGGCCCGACCATCTTAAGCAAATGGTGTGTTTAGTTTAAAATATTAAATGTACTCAGCCTGCTTTTCCTGTACCCTCTGCTGAGTCTAAAAAGAATAGAGACAAGGATGGAGAGGTGATCTGACATGTAGGGGCAGAAATGGGAAGTCAGCACCTGCCTTCACCTGCCACTCACACTGTGCACAGCTCTTAATGGCCTGGACAGATCCTGAGTACATGTGAGCAACTGTGGGCTTGTAAAATGTTACAGGAATGATGGAACACGTTACATTGCTAGCTGATAGAAGTGGCCTCTCGCCTGTCCACTGCTCACCATCCTGATGTCCATTGCGTTGGTTTTTTTGTTTTGTTTTGTTTTGTTGAGACAGGGTTTCTCTGTGTAGCCCTGGCTGTCCTGGAACTCACTCTGTAGACCAGGCTGGCCTCGAACTCAGAAATCCGCCTGCCTCTGCCTCCCAAGTGCTGGGATTAAAGGCGTGCGCCACCACTGCCCGGCTGTCCATTGCGTTGGAAAGTGTTCATACCTGGACCATGCATCGGCACGGCAGGCAGCGTTGTGTCATTTGACACAGAGGGGCAGAACAACAGGAGCTGTTAAGGAGCTTTGTAACCACCTAATCCTTAACAATGAGAATTCAGAGCTAAAAGAGTGAATGTAGGGATTTTACAAATTGAGCGGAACTTTATCCTCTGTTCTTGTGGTTTAATGATAGTAGACACCACAAATGGTCATTAGCTAAGTTAAGATTGGAGGTGGGGCTCAGCACGGTACTTGCCTGTCATACATGAGGCCCTGGGTTCAACCTCAGCGTCCTCAATGCAGCAGCAGCAGGAGGCTTCTACAACAGTCAGGCTTTTCCATGTATGCTTGTTGACCTCAGCCTGAGCGTGCTTGCTGCCAAGTCTCCGACTGGCCTGTGGCTTTGGAATGCCCTAACAGCACTTCTTGTGCTGCATACTTGATTGGCGCAGACACTTCCACCAATGGGGAAACTGCAGGCTGGAGATAAAGGTGTTGAAGCCATAGCTAGTGTCATCTCCTAGCTCCACTGTTGCTGGAACAGAGTCCCTGACAGCAAACATGGAGACTCTTGTGAGCACTTGGGCTCACGGTAGTTTTAAATTTTTCCAAAACCTCCTTTTAATGATGGTTCTTAAACGCTTTAACCTCCCCTCTAGCCCAGCACCCACCAGAGGAGGCGGGAAAGAAAGGTTGTTAGGATCTGGGGCAAGTGGACCTGTGTAGAAATTGTTCTCTGGAGCAAATCCAGTCTTCGTTGTCAGGAAATCAGCAGTTCAGTTCACAGGAATCAGCAGCTACAGCTTGATCCACTTGCAGACACTTCACAAATATACCGGCAGTCTAGTTCAGTAGTGTCAGGATAGAAACATGAATCTGCAACAGTGGCATGACCTAGCGGAAACAGCCAGGCCTCCGCCAGACCAGCTCAAGTCAGCAGGGGTGACCAGGACCAGCAGGGAAGCCAGTCCATAGTGCCTCTCTCAACGAAGGGAAGACCAGCGAAGCAGAAGACCAGAGACCAGTGAAGTGTTGCAAAGCCAGCTGTGTGAGCCTCCATCACTGTCCATTGGTCCTGTTTATACTCCCTCCAAACATCACGGTCCTCCCAAGGGTCTCGCCTCAGCACTCAGAGTCTGTCTGAGCAAAACTCCACAAGAGTCTGTATCAGCTGCCATCTCTCTGCCAGTTGGTCTGAGGAAGCAGAAGCTGTAGGAGACTTAGAAGAGGTTCTTTGGTGAGTTTCTCTTCTGCATCACCACAGGCAGAGCTCAGCAGCTAAATGTAAGGCCAGCCAGCCCATGCACGTCCTTAACAAAGAGTCCTTCCTCACGTGTCCATTCCCGTGCTTGCTTTAGCACAACATCCTGTCACCTGTGTCCACTTCAGGAAAACGATCCTTCACAGGTCTGTCCCAGCAAAACACCGGTGACATAACTGACTTTCCAAAGAAACCAGAAGTTTCCACCCCAGCTCACTACATTTGACCAGCTTGCAAGTAGAGCTTGGGGGGGTGGGGGGGGACATAAAGTGCTGCAAGTTAGGTGTGTAGACAGACAGATGCACATGCACAGAGACTGCACACGGATGTGTATGCTAAGTAGTGCTCCTCCACTATTGTGCTCGCTCAATGTTGGCGGGACCATCTTCGCCCGCTGTCACTGTCACTGCATAGCAATATGGCAGCAATATAGATACGATACTTTCTTTATGGTAAATACTTGAGTAGAGGCTTTCAAACCATAGCTTGGATATTTCACTTAACTCTAATTTATTCAGAAGTGGTAGACATCTTTACTAGCAGTGATTGGGAGGTAGAGGCAGGCGGTGCTCCAAGTTTGAGGCCAGCCTGGTCTACTTAGTTTCAGGCCAACTGAGGCTACATGGTGAGGACCTGTCTCCAAAAAAAAAAAAAAAAAATCAGTTAAAATTTAGTTTAAACGACAAAGATTATGTGTGTATTTATATGTGTGTATACAAAACAAAAACCACTGAGAGTGTCCTTCAACTTCTAGGCCTCTCCTCGTCCTAGGCCAGTTTTGTACGCTTCTGTGTGTCTTGTTCTTAAAACACCTGGGTGACCTGTGTTACTCTCCTCACTATTTTGTGGTGCCAGGCCGCGCAGTAGTTGGTGCCTCGCCTGCTGAAGTGTCCACCACTTCTGAATAAATGAAGGTTTTTAAGCGAAATATTCGAACTACGCTTTGAAATCCTCTATTCAAGTGTTTACCATAAAGGAAGTTCATCATATCTGCACTGCTCCTGTGTTTCTACTGAGCAGTTGCTGGGCTGGAGGCTGACATGCTTGCTGTCATGTCACACTGCTGCTGAATTGTCCTCAGAAGTGTCCTGTCAGTTGTTAGGCTTTCGGGATTTTGTTTAGTTTCACATGTGTAGGTGTTGTGCCTGCATGTGCCAGCATGCCATCTGCATGCAGTGCCCTTGTGGGATTGGAGGTACAGACAGTTGGGAGCCACCATATAGATGCTGGGAATCAAATCGGGGTCCTGTGGAAGAGCAGCCAGTGCTCCAACCACTGAGCCACCTCTCCAGTGCCCACTCCGGCTTTGTGGTGGAGTGGCCTGATGGAGTGAGCCTGAAAGCCCCCCTTTCTCACCTATGTGATCATCCCTGCTGCACAAGCCTGTGGCTCACCGGAAAGCAGCGTCTGCATCTGCTCTCACAGCAGCACTGTAGTGACAAGCTTTGTTCAAATGCCCTTTCATGTGTGTGCAGGGAAGTCGTTTCCTGTAGGAAGGGTCTCCAGGTGGGAGGGTGAGTACAAAGACAGTGCTGTCTTCTGCTCTCCAGCAGGTGTGAGCTGTCCCTCGCTCTCAGCTTGGATTATTGGTGGCTTTGGAAGGGAAAGGCACATTTCGCGGTTGTAGTTTCCCCAAAAGGAAGGCTTCGATAGTTTCTTACACACACCTGCCGCTTGTGGTCCTTCTGTTTCCTTTGTGGTTGTGTCGCAGTTAAGTTCTCGTCAATACCGAGTCCATTGTAGATCAGTAGGAAGCAGACCTGAGTACCAGTGATCTCTAGCACCATGAGACAGGTCTGCTCAGGGCACTGCTGACCTGTCTGGTGGCAGTGCTCACAGCTGTGCTTTAGGGTCTCAGGTCATGTTGGTGGACAGCTACTTCGCTGTGAGGTAAACTGCAGTCCTTCCAGGGTTCAGGATTTGCCTCAAAGCTGTGGCATTGTCCACTGAGGTGTGAGAGCATTTCTCCCCAGCAGCTCACCTCTAGCGCTGGCAGGTTTGCCCGGCCTTCCCAGCTGGATCCGTTTGTCAGGATTTCTGTGGAAGATGGCACCTTCTGGTTGTTTTCCCAACCCAGGTGGTCTTGTCCTCAGTCTCACCTGGGTGACAGATTGACAACCCTAAGAGCTGACTCAGGACTCAACAGGTCCAAATATCAAGTGCACACTCCCTTGTTTCCTTCCAAGAGCAGTGGCTGGTGCTTCTTGGGCAAAACCTCTGTAGAAAAGGACCTTGTGCAGTCAGTCTGCTGGGTGTGGTTTGTGAAGTTAATGAACTCCAGCCTCCCCATTGTGCCTAGGTGCACTCCTGAAGCCATCCAGGCTCAGGCCCCTTGTTGAAGCTGTCATTTCTCCACAGCAGGAGCCTCCCTGCAGGAGGACTCTAGGAGAAAGCCCTTCAGCGAGTCCTTTCTGGAGCTGTGCCCCAGGAGCCTCGCACATGCACCTGGGGGCTGGGACTTGGCAAGGCGATCCACAGTTGTGATTTTTTGAATTCCAACCCACTGGCCTCATATTTCTTGTGCCTTGTTTCCAATTGTCAGCACTGGCCACTCTCCAGTTTGATTTTACCACTAATTGTGCTGCACGTTACCGTCCCGAAATGAATCAAATCAAAATGCTTTTCCTGGAGCATTAGCTAAAGCAAGCGAAGGTTCTGAGTAATGAGCAGCTGCTAGTGCAGGGACAGCGGGGACCTTGCCAGGACTCCATCTGCTCCATGCTTGCCTGCCTTTGGCCTCAAGCCACAACATTAGGTCTGATGGCAGTGTACTGGGACCCGTTCCCCACTTGAGTTTCTCTTCAAAACTCAGTCTTTGGTGAGAAAGGAGATTAGATGCTTGTTCTGTGAGGGAAGGGTACTTGGCCTATCTGCCTGAGGTAGAGAGAAGAGGCAAGACCTGGGGGCACCAGCACTCAACCTTGATGCCTCAATGCAGCTCTTTAGTGCCGCCAGGCAGGGGCGAGGCAGGTCACTTCCTCCTGCGGCACCTTGTGCAGTTGTTGCGTGCGCACACACAGGACTCCCTGTCTGCCTGGATCCTGGGGAACCACTTTTCATTTCCCAGTGGATCAGCACAGGTGAGAGCAGGTTTGCAGGCCCCATGGTTGTAAGAGGTGGACCACACTTTACTTCAGCAGCTCTGGAGACTCCGTGCTCCTAGGTTTCTGTTTGAAAACAAACTGAGTTGTCTGATAGTTTTGCCAGTGTTTGATGGTGATATCTGAATCCAGTGGGCGGGTCCTTCTCTCTGAATCCAGTGGGCGGGTCCTTCTCTCTGAATCCAGTGGGCGGGTCCTTCTTCTCTTTGACTGGTGCTGAAGCTCTAGAAATGGAGTAAAATAATTGTGAGGTTCGTGTGAGCCGTGGGCCGTGGGCCGTGGGCCGTGAGCCGCCTGCCTCCTCTGGCCTCGGATGGTGGAGAAGTTTGTTTTCTACCCACGGGCCTTTTTCTTGTCACTTTTCTCTTAAACTGTCTGTAATCGGCTCTTGCCTGCCATCCTGACTGCCTGAGGCTCAGGAGCCGACGCTCAATTGAAGCTCCTTCCCAACAGAAAGTGAAAACCACCAGACATCATGATCCTTTTAGAAGACAGGCCACACTCCTGCAATCACACTGTCGCACAGTGGTGGGGACCTCATGGTTTTATCACATTCAGGAGGAGTTAACAGACTTAGGTGTGGAGTGACCGCTGGAGTGACCGCTGGAGTGACCGCTGGTAAAGGTGTTTGCTGTCCTCCTGCTGGCCTGCGCTCTTCCCAGAGCCATGGGGTTACAGAGAAAACTAAGTCCAAGCTGTCTCCTGACCTCCACATGTACGTGGACACACACACGCACATACACACACAATGTATTAAAATTTTTAAGTGCAGAGTCCAGAGCTAAAATGGTTTAGAAGTATTTAAGACATTGAACTTTTTTGTTTTAGAGACAGGGTATGTCTATGTAGTCCAGGCTACCCTGAAGCTCTCTGTGTAGACCAGACAGGCCTCTGAGACACTGAACTTTAATGCAACACCAAGCACATCCCAGCACCTTCAGTTTTCTTTAGACAAACTGTGGAGACTGTATTGTTGAGCTGCTGAACAAACTGTTGCTTGGAAGGCTTTTCTGCTCTTGGGGAGTTGAGCTCAGCACCAACCATGCCTGCTGTGTGTGCCTTGGGGCAGCAGGCGGCTCTGAGGAGAATTCTTTTGATAATATGTGCCTTTTATTTTCCAGGGTTAGTAGCGACCCGCTCTTTGAAGTGAGTTGATACTTAAGAACACATAGTAAGTCAGCCTACATTGCCCAGAGTCACTCCAGATGTGATGTGTCATTCACTCTCAGTGAACAGGTCACAGGTGCCTGTCAGGACCTCTCCCCCACACCCCCTGTTCCCAGCAGTGACACTGATTCCACATTCTGTGCCCCTCTCTCCCTGACTCTGAACTGTAAGGCTGTCCTCTCTGCCTGGGCATGGTGGTGTGGGCTCACCCCACAGATGGCAGCACACAGGTCTTGCTCCTACTGTCTCGTTTCTGCTGTTTACCCTCTCTAAAGTGTCAGCACAGCAAGATGATGGGCCAAGGCAGGTTCCCCACAGAAGAGAACAGTTTGGAAAACCATTTTAGGAAACCCATTTCCCTTCCTTTCTGCTTCTGGAGCTCTGAGAACTGCTAAATTCAGCCTCTCACCGACAAGGCTCACTGACGCTTTGGGATAAGAGAGAACCATCTGTCCTGTCAGAGTTTTTATTGTTGAATACATCACTCAAGGTAAATGCAAAAATGTTTCTTGAAACAACTAAATAAACCACCCGGAGCTTTCCTGTTGCCCCTGCTGCTGGCCTGTCGCCCATGTTGGCTTTCTCACTGAGGAGGGAGAGAGCTAAGTGTGCCTTGCTTTCCCTTAACATAGACAGCCACCAGCTGAGACCAAGCCTTTCCCTCTGATCAGTGTTTTATCAGAGTGGCAAAGATGGGTCCAGAACATTGTGTCACGGCTGGAAGGTCAGCAGCCCAGCAGCAGACCACAGCTTGAGCCCTGCTCTTGAGGAGAGTGCTCCCACCAGCAGAGCCAGCTGCAGGGAGGAATGGCCAGCTGTGGCATGTGGGTGGGGAAGGAGGAGGGCAGGGATTGTGAAGGCACCCCATACAGTGAACGTGGGAACTAGCCTGATGGGGTCCCGTCAGTCAGATCTGGCCATTTTGAGTACCAGCATGAATAAGGATGGTGACAGATGATGACCCACCGAGTGAGCAGGAGTCCACAGCCTTCTGTGATGGAAGAGAGGGCGAGGGAGCACCGTGAGCTGGAGCTCCAGCTCCTAAGCACATGAAGGAAGCTGGGAGTAAAGCCATCACTGTTTGGTGACTAATAACTAGGTCAGGAGAAAAGGCAGTTTGTGCTAAAACTAGTGGTGAGCACGAGACGAGATCAGAACTTCCCTTAGTCCCAAAGAGCAGCATCGATTAAAAGAAGAAAGCGCATGTGCTGTGGGGCAGTGAGGCTGAGTCTGTCTGTGGTAGTGAGGGCCTTACTGACTTCTTCTCTACATGCGTGAAGGTGTAGCAGGGGCAGCTCAATGCAGCTGTGACCTGCAGCCCTACACAGTCGTGAAGCAGTAAAGGGCAAACCTAAATGGAGGGCTAGTTCATTATATGGCTGCCCTTCTCGCTGGGCGGTCAGCGTCGTGGAGAGCTAGGACAGTCTCTCGAGGCTGTTCTAGACTAAAGGACAGTCAGCGTTGTGCTGCATGTTCCGTTTTGATTTCTTCTTGTACTGGGTCTCAGACTCAAGGTCTTGTGTGCACTGAGCTAAACAAACGCACGCTGAGCTGCATCCTGTCCTCTGGGCTTGGGGAGAGACAGCTGAGAACTGAGGCATCCTGGCTTGGGTCTCATGAAAGGTGGGGTTACACAGTGGCAGGGGCATGAGGACAGGGGTCACACAGATTCTTGTGACTTTGAAATTGTTTCAGAATAACAAGTTAAAGATAAAACTTAGTCTCTGCTGAAGATTGTGCATTGGAATTGGATTTATCCTTAAGTCTCTGTGTGTGCACATGTGTGTGCATACATATATGTGTATCGTGTGCATGCTAGTGCACAGTGTCTGATGTCCTCATGCTTACGTGTCAGGTACTTCACACACTGAGGCATTTCTCCAGCCCTTCTGTTACAAGGAGCTCAAAACCCGAATCAAACATGCTAAGCCATGAGTTTCTAACATCGCATGCCTTAGAGAAGAGTAAAGGCGAGGCTTAGAGTTGCACTAGTGCGTGGGCAGCACCGGACAAGGCAAGGGGGATGAGCGTGTGGGCGTGGGGTTAGCAGGCAGCGCGAGAGCTCCAGGATGCACGGTGGACAGACACCTGCCCAGTGCAGGGACACGAAGCTACTTTTGTCCTTTTAACAGTCTCTTTAAGAGTGGGAGGTTGCCTTGCACACTGTGACAGCTCAGAGCATTATGGGGTAGAACATACGTAGAAGCTATTTTTTCTTGGTTGTTACCAAAACAAACAAACAAACAAAAAAACCTTTGCTAACACAGAAAAAATTTTCTATTTGCTTAAGAGCATTTTGTCAATCCATCACTAATCATGCACAGCAGTGGCTTCTTAAAGGCTAGGCCCTGCTGCATGCTGGCTTGGTGCTGCATAGACCTTCTGTGTGCTGCAGGAAAATGAGAGTTAGAAGCAGAGGAAGTGAAATAACGCCCATAGATAATTTATGTGTAAGACCTATGTGGTAGGCTTAGCCGAGTCCCTGGGTCCAGCATGAATACATAAAAGTCAGGTGTATTCAAGTTAGCAGCAAACGGTTAGAAACCGGTTTTGCCTTACAGTATGAGGGGAGGAAAAGATGGATGGATAAGGAGGGAGGAGGGATCTGGGAAGAACTGGCAGCAGAAAATGTGATCCCAATGTACGAAAAAATGTTTTTCAAGAAGAATGTGTGAGGGAGTTGAGGATTTATTCAACAAACTACGGAAGATTTCTGTGCAGAGAATTTTGTGGAATATGCCGAAAGACTAAAGAAAGCCAAGCACAGAGAAATACAGCCTGCTCACCTGGCTGATGGAGATCGCAGGCAAGCCACGAGTGGGAAAATGGGTACACTAATGCTGAAGTGTAAGACCTAAACGAGTTTAAAAGTACAAAAGGAAAAGAAAGAAAACAAACAAAAACAGCAACAACAAAAACCACACCATAGGGCCAAAGAGAGCTCCGACCTAGAGGATACACTTAACTCTTAAGATTGACACTAAAATGACAGTGATCAAGAAAATGTCATTTGCACCAGAGTGGACCTGTGCACCAGCAGGTCACAGGAAGTCCACAGACTACACTGGTGTCTCCCCCCTTCCCTTTGCCTCTACCCCAAAGTTCTAGGCTACTTCAGTGACGTCCTTGGCTTTTCAGCAGACAGTATTGAAGGACACACTGTCCCAGATACTCCTCCCCCAACAGCCTACCATCCCCACTCGATGCTGCAGGCAAGGTGCTCACAGTAGATTGCAGTGCTAGAGGTAAAACTTTGTAGGAACTGTAGGAAGTCTTCATGCCTTTGATCTGGGCAGAGATTCCTTAGACAAAACCCCACAAATTATGAAAGAAAGAGGTTAACTTCATCAGAATTGAAAACCCTTATTTATTGAAGATGCCACTAAGAGTGAAAACACAGGATGAGGCCAAAAACCGAGCGAACTAAAGTCTCATGCAGTGCCAGCTCCACTCACTGCATAGACGGTTTATACTCCAAGAGTTAAAACTCACATGAATAAGGTGCTGTATCACAGGACAAGCCACGTGCTCCATAGAGGCTATACATAACAACAGCTGAAGTAGACTCACTGTTACCTGCTACACCTGGCTCCAGATTCACTGTTTAGCCCTAGCTGGGCCTTGAACCCCCACCTCCGCCTTCATAGTGCCACGGGTACAGTCGTGTACCACCACGCCTGGCCTTCTGTTTTTACTTTATTAGAAATTATGCATAAAGTTGTATTCTAAAAGCTGTGCGGCTGTGCAGGGGTCGGGGGGGGGGGATGGCTCACTGATGAAGAGGACTGTTTGCTCTCCCAGAGGTCACAAGCTCAGTTCACAGCACCCGTGTGGCAGTTCACATCCACCTGTAGCTCCAGTGCCAGGGCGTCTGGCCCTTCCTGCAGGCACCAAGCATGCAAGTGCATAGACACACGCACAAACACATGACAGTTTAAAGTCCTTAAGAAAGGGTTAACACGAAAAATAGAACTGATGAGTGTCGTGAGCCCGTATCCCTGTCTTCTGCTTCAGGAGCTGTCAGCACATCTATTACACCCTTACACTCAAGATACGCTTAACTTAGAGGGTTCTGAGTTCTGTATAGCTATGTCATGGCTAAAAGCAACTGGGGAAGAAAGTGCTTATTGGGCTTACACTTCCAGTCACATTCTGTTATGAAGGGAAGTCAGGGCAGCAACTCAAGAATCTGGAGACAGGCCTGCTTACTCTCCCACACAGCCGCCAGCCAGGGAGCTCACAGCCAGAGAAGTGCAGCAGGAACCACGGCTCACTCACACAAAGGCCCAAGCCCAGCCAGCTTGCTTATATAGCCTAGGACCACCTGCCCAGAGAGTGGTGCAGCCCACAGTGGGCTGGGTCTCCTTTATACTTCAAAACCCGACCACTCCTCGGAGACGTCCTTCAGTTGAGACTTCCCTCTTTAACATTGTTTTTTGTTAGATGTATCTTATATGTATGAATGGTTTGCATGTATGTATGTATGTATGTATGTATGTATGTGTGCATGCCACATGTTTGCTGAAGCCTAAGAAGATTAAAAGACAGAACCTCTGGGGTTGGGGTTACAGACAGTTGTGAGTTGCCATGTGGGTTCTGGGAATTGAACCTGAGTCCTACAAGAGCAACACATGTTCTTAACCACTGAGCCAGCTCTCCTCCAGCCAGGGGACTCCCTTCTCTGGTGCCTCTGGGCTGTGGCAGTTTGACTGTTGCACTAACTGGGACAGAATGTTTCCTGTTAGAAATAAGCAATCTTTTAAAAGGACAGCAGCCTTTACTGGAGGCACCTGGCCTGTGGGCTCCTGATCCAGCGAGGTTGTGTCAGTGATCGCTTTGGACTCTCTCAGAGTTGAAGTCACTTGAACTGATTGATGCACCTTTTAGAATTTGAGTTTCTAATTTAATTTTTTGCCTGCCAGAATTAAATATTCACTATGAAATGATGCAGATTATGATTGGGGAAAAAAAAAAACCTCATCACTAGTCAGATTGTCACTAAGGTATGTAACAGATTGTTGGGCTGACCCACTGGTCAGCATTACCATGATGAGTGTGCCTCACTCAGGCAGAGCTCAGAACGGAGGACAGTGTCCTGAGGACCTCATGCTGGGCTTGTTGCTCCACAGTCACCAGGTCCCTCCTAATCTCTGAGCTCTAGGGAAACTGTAAGGGGCTTCCCAGCCCTCACTGGGCAGTGTCACTGGAACTTACAACAATAGTGACTGACTTTCCACATACTGCTGCTGGAGCAGATAATGCTTCAGGTACCAGCCTCAGAACGGACTTAGAGATATAGGTTGTTAGGGTAACTAGCTTAAGATATTCTTGTTAGTGGCTTTGTTCAACAAAATCTTGGGGACCAAGGTGAAGGTCAGAAAAGCACACTCTTTCTTGGTAGTTGAGCAAGAGGGTTTTTGAGGTCAGGGAAGAAGACAGTGGCAGCCCGGCTGGTGCTAACTGACATGCCTTTCTTGCTAAAGCTGAGCTGGTGACCAAGGGGATGATTAATTTCTTGTACCCATTTTTGCCCTTGGCTTTCTGATATGACTTAGTAAAAAATAGAAAAAAAAAAAAAAACATTAATGGATAGGTGTGCACCCTGAGTATTTAAAGTAGAAATGACTGTTTTTTATATAAAAGTTTACTTTGTGGTTCTTTTAAGAGTTTTTAAAAATAAGATTACTTTTTAAGATAAATAATAAAATGATTGATATCTTTGTAACTGCAAAATGTAGCCTTCCAGTAAGAGAACTGACTGAGAAGAATACCTTGCTTGCTTACACCTTGTACTCTATTGCTTAGACATGAATGTGTATGGGTCCTTGGGAATAATTTGTTTTTCAGCTATCATACATAAAACATTTAGTCATGTAAGGGTGTTGGGAGCGTGCTGGGGGGTTGTTTGTTTTGTTTTTCATTTTTTATTTATTGTAATCATCCACTTAAAGAGAAATAGAATGTAACCACATTGCAGTTTTAATACTGCGTGAAAGATTTTTCTGAGGGATAGAAGCTGTGGGAGGAAAAGTGGCTGGAGTCTTGCTTCATCCACCAAGTGTGTGTGTGTGTGTGTGTGTGTGTTACATAGCATTGCATGTGAAAAGTGTGAATGACAGCAAGCATGTCTGCCTTAGGTGGTGTTGAGCACCACATCATCCATCCTGGCCAGCTTCTGAAGCTCTCCTGGATGCCTTGGATGTCATGTGCCTTCCTAGGGTCTCTCTGGTCTGGCCTCCTCCAGGCTTGGGGCTTGAGAGCTCGTAGGAATCCATCTTCCCTTCTTTCTTCTTGAGCCTCTGCTGCCCTGGTCATCCCTGCTTCAGCCTCTGCTCCTTTGTCCTAACTTGGTCCTTGAGCCCATTCAGAATCTAATAAAAAAATATACCATCCAGAATATTTCCTACTCATGGTTTTTCCTCTGGAGGCAGCAGCATGCAGCCTTGGGGGGAATGTCTCCTTCATTCTGCACTTTCTCTGTCAAGACTTACCTGACACAGCTCTCAGGACTCTTGCTTGCACTGATAGGACTCCTGATCTGGGGAGATGACTCAGTGGGTAAGGGGCTCACTGTGTAGTTCTCATAGGTTCTGTGACCCCAGCCCCAGTGGGCAGGAGCCTAGCCAGAGCAGTGAGCTCCAGATTCACTGAGAGATCTCTTCACAGAAGGTAGAGAGAGACAGAGACGCAGTGTGTGCACGCAGCGTCTGAGAGAGCCACCTTTTACCCTCTGACTTGATGCATGTGTCCAGCCTGAGCTGAGTGTGCAGTGTGCAGTCGATGAAGGGGTGCATGTTTATGTTTAGTGACTGCTATGGGTGCATTTTCCCCGTGTAGAATTCCTTCTGCGTCCTTCTTAACCGATTGGACAAAAGCATTTATTCCCATAGTGGGAACGGCGCCTGCCAGCGGTCTGTATAAAAAGGCAGCCTCATCCATGTCTCTGAACACAGCTAATCGATCCTGTTGGTTTAGCTGCCGTGATTCTGGGACTGAGCTTCAGGTATTAACTGTGTAAACTCGAGAGGCTAGAGCTCACAGAGGATGTGTCCTCAGAGGGGAGGCTCCCGAGACCACAGCAGACTTGGTAGTGGAAGGGTCCAGTGTGTGGCTGTCTAAAGTGTAGCCTTTTTTAAACTGTAGGTACATGGAGCAGATCAGAGGGGAGGGGCAAGGCCAGTGTGTGTTTCCAGAACCAGTTCAGTGGTTATTTACCTGTCAAGCAATTAAGGTAATTACCGTTGTGCTAAGAAGTAATTGGGGAAGCTCTGCCCTGAGCTCTGACTGCCCCGCAGGGACAGTTTTTGTTGGGACTTATTTTTTTGATGGAAGCCTAATTGCAGTTTTGGCTTTGTGCACACAAACAGAAGCAGCTAATTGTTTAGGCAAATAGCAGATTAATTTAAATATGCATCCCTAATAAAACAAAAATGGTATCCATTATGGTCCTTGTTCCCATGCCGAGGAATATAAATATTGTGCGCAAGCACCATTAGTCGGCTTCTTAAGGACCGTCGTCGCTATTGCACAGTGGTAGCACTTTCCAGACACAAGTAATCTTTACAAAAGCTAACATAAATCAGCTTAAACTCATTTAGATCCCATTTCTACTATGTGCACTTTCATTACCACACTCTGGTTGGCCTCCTCTGGGAGGTGGGAGGAACGTGCTGCACACTGGCATGGGTGCCCGTCCACAGCTGCTTAGTAGCCTTGATGTCTCCTCCAGAGCCTGGCCCTCGTCACTCATGTCACTGCTAATGATTTCCTGGTCTAGGGCAAGTGCTGAGTGCCAGTAGCCCGGCTGCTGCTCATCAAGGTATAGAGGCACTGAGCAGGGAGCCAGCCAAGCTGCCAGGTCCCACCCCTGCCTACTTGGGGGGCTGCGGCCTTCACTCACTGTCTTCTCTCAGATGTGCTTTGAAAGACACAGTCTTCCTTTGTCTGCACCCTTTCACATTCTGCTGAGTAAGCTGGTCTTGGGGAAGGCCCCCTGCTGCCTTTGTTACCCTCAAGTGGGGCCTGGGATGCAGCTGAAGATGTGGGGCACCTTTTGGGTACCTCCTCACCCTAAGGTCTCTTCCAAGCATGGACGGTGGACAGGCTCACAGAACTTGAGTTTATCTTTGGCATTGGCTGGTCAGACCAGGGATGGGGACCTGTTCATGAACCTGGGCTCACATTTTGTTGTGTGCTTGAGTTAGAAGCCCTTGTGGGATGGAGCTGCCTCCTTTTGGGAAAGCTGCAGAGCAGAGACAGGAAGAAGGAAACAGTTGTAGAGATTAGCAGTGAGATCTGTGGCGGCATGTACTAGTGGCCTTGATCCCTAGTGTTGTCTGGGTAGCTAGTTCTAATCCCTTGCCAGCTTGTCCTGTCCTGCCCTCTGCACATGCGACATGGCCTGTGCCTGTCTAGTCAGTTTCCTTTCTGTGTAGTTCCACTGCGGTCTCTTTCTTACAAGTGAACATTTCTTAGTGAGACAGGAGGTGTGTGTTAGCCAGGTTCAGCTAAAAGCACGCATCCCTCTGGAGCCCAGCACACAGCCTGCCTCTTTATATGCCACCCAGTGCCAGAAGCCAAGTCCACCTGGCATCCACATCAGATCTTTAAATATTGTATGTTTGAGAACTGAATTGCTTTGGATCAGACAGTTGTTGCTGGCATTTCCCTTAATAGTCATGTGGTGAATATGGACCAGCTCAATTCCATGCCTGAAAAGGTCAGCTGCTCCTTGCCAGGGTGTGAGGACAGGTAGACAGATTGTGTGTGTGTGTGTGTGTGTGTGTGTGTGTGTGTGTGTGTGGTCTGAACAAAGTTTATGGCTTCCTTTCTGTTGCTGAAACAAAATACTGGCCAGAAGCAACTTAGGGGAGAGGAAAAGGCTTATTTGGGTTACACTTCCCAGTCCGAGGAGCTGAAGCGGGGAGGGTGCTGCTTGCTGACTCACTCATACACAGCCCAGAGCTACCTGTCAGGGAATGATGCTGCCCCCAGTGGGCTGGGCCTTCCAGTGCCCATTAACAATCAGAACATCCCTACCCCACTCCCATCACCTCTGTGCTATTGCTGAATTGAGACTCACTTCTCAGGTGACTCTAGTTCTATCAAGTTGACAGTTAAATCTTCATGGGTGACTTTGTCGATGCCGTCAGAAATCCGGTCCATGCAGTTAGGAACTTTCTGTTTTATATCACCCTGAACATGGTGCTAACAGGGCTCGCTGAGCACTTGCTCAGTGTGTGACTTTATTGACTTTTTTCCTCTGGGTAGCAGCCTCCTGCTGGAGCACAGAACATTCTCATAACAGAGGCATTAACTCTTCAAATCTACAGTTCTCTTCACTGATAAATGGTTCCGTCGGGTGTCTGTCTCTCCCTTAAGCTCTCTGCCCCTTTACTGTTGTGCAAACTGGAGTCAGGGGGACAGGGTTAAAGGCTGAGTGGACACTGTCACAGCTGACCAGCTGCTACCTGTGTTCTTAGCAAAGCTTCTGGTTTCTGACGTTGGTGAAGGTGATGTTGGTGAACAGAGGTGATGGTTACACGGGGAAGGAAACAGAAGTGTCTCTCCTTACTTACAACACTCTAAAAGATGCTGGCCCACCTGCTTCTGTAAGAGCACAAGTGCCAAGTAGGACAGAGGTCAGGAGAGGGAAATGGCTGTGTGGCTTCCTTGTAATCAGTGAAGGTCAGTAGAAAAACTTGAGTCTAGGTTATGCTGACCTACGCATGCATCTTAAGGTCTTAAAGAAGCTGCCTGGTGAATTCAGGGAGAATTTTGGCCAGTAAGCCAGCAGAGGAGTCAGCAGAGGAGTTATAATGAAGTAAACACATAATCAAAACTAGGTCTGGAAAAGATGGAAAGGGTATGTAAGCAGTGAGGCTGGAGAGGCGGCTCAGTACTGAAGACCACTTGCTGCTCTTGCAGAGGTTGGCTTCCAAACCCTCATGAGAAGCTCCAAGTTCAGGGCATCCAAGGCGTCTGGCCTCATGGGCACCCGCACTCAAGGGGTACACATAGGCACACACGTAATTAAAAACAAAAGAGATGTAAAGATGTAAGTAGTCTTAAACAAGACCAAATAAATGGTATCTCTAAGAAATCCACTTTATGTATTATGTATTTAGAGACGAGTTATTATTCACCCTGGACTTGCTGTGTTGCTCAGGCTAACCTCAGGCTGTCAGTCTGCTGCCCCAGCCTCCCAGATGCTGTGGTTACAGGTGTTAAAAATAAAGACAGAAGCAAAGTAAACAGCTGGGGAAAGCTTCCTGTTTTAATAAGAAACAGACAAAGCCAAAGTGCAGGGTCAGTGGGGAAGTGGACTTCAGAGCAGAGCCGCTAGCAGGGCAAAGAGAAAAGGACATTAATTCAAGAAAACCTAAGAGCGCCAAATGCTTGCACACTAGAATTGGTGTTAAGGGACTGTGGTTGCACCAGTGCCATTGACAAGGGTTGGCTGGCCTGGTTGTCCACGTAAGAATGTAACTGAAGGAGAGGGTCAACAGTGTGGCCCTGAGTGCCTGAGTCAGTTGGAGCTCTCTTTCCACTGAACTGTGTTTGCTGCATCCAGTAGTGTTGAGAAAAGGGTGCCAGGCACATCAGTCCTCAACTGAAAATGAAAACTGTGTCTGTAGTTTCGCTCTAAGTGTGTCAGGGTGCGCTGTGTTAAACAACTTCCATGCCAGGGAGAATGTAGGCGACCTTAGTGCTGTGTCAGTCCCTGCCAAGCTCAGCGCTGTCAGAATGAGTACTCACGAAGCACTTATCCGGCCACCTAAGGCTTCTGCAGTCCTGTCTGTGTGGAACGGGGTAACTCTGCTCTTCTCACAATGGACAACAGAGAGGAGACAGACATGTGATGCTGAGCACCCAGAGGCTCTGTGTAGCAGTTCCCACTGTGTGGGATACCTCGGAACAGATACAGAGCAGCAGTACTTGGAAGAGGCCATGTCAAGATGAGGCTCCCTGGAGGGGAGACCACTAGCTCCTATTTAATGAGTGAGCCCCTGAGATGTTCATTTTCTATAGCACATCATCTCCCTCTGAGGCAGAATAGAGAGAGTTTACCAAAGTATATGCCAGGGGACCAAGTCACGGAGCCTTTTGTGACCTGCCTGTGTCCTCCATTTGATCATAGTTCTTAGAGAAGTGCATGCCTGTGTAAGCCTTTCCATGGAAGAGAGCTTTGTTGCTGTTTACAACAGCCACCTAACTGTATGTGCAGGATGCTATGTCAGAGCAAGAATCTGGACTCTGGCACTTTCAGTTGGAGATGCAACAAAGACCAAGAGTGAATCGTGTCACTGTTGGCAGTAGGAAGGTCAGAAGTAGGGCTAGCTTTATGGGCGAGCCATAGAGGAAATCATCTGAGTTGTTTGTGCCTATCCAGTAGTCCTGTGTGAGTACTGCTGTCGTCAGAGACTCACGGGGTGACCCTAAAGTCTTGCACTAGGACAGTGGCACAGGCTCAAACAAAGAGCCATACACTGTCACCGCCACACAGCAATTTGAACAACGACTGATGATCGCTCTGTGTCTGTGCGCACCAGCTTTACGATTGTCCTCTGCGTTTCCCCTTCTAGGGATTCTTAACATTTGGGGCCTGAGAACCGGGAGGTCCCCCGTCTTTCGTTTTGAGCATGATGCAAGAATACAAGCCCTTGCACTGAGCCAGGAGAAGGCCATCGTTGCCACAGCTTCTGCTTTTGACGTTGTGATGATGTACCCCAACGAGGAGGGGAGCTGGCATGTGGCCTCGGAGTTCGAAGTTCAGAAACTGGTGAGCTCTTACTGTGTTTGTTAGTTTGGGTTCAGAGGATCCCTGGGTCTGACATAAACGGAGTGACGATGCCCAGGGCTTCTGTTCATGAAACTCCCAACAGCTCACTGAGATGGGACTACAATTTCCTTCATTCCCCAAGAAGTCAAGAGCACCTCAGAGTGGTGAACTGACTTTCTTGTTTTCCGAGCTAAATGGTGACTCAATCCAATTGCTGGGCTGAGGCTATAGCTTAATAGTAGAACATTCCCTTAGTGTGCATGAGGCCCTGGGTTCCCACCCTCCTCCCCCTCCCCCTCCCCCTCCTCTTCCCCCTCCCCCTCCCCCTCCTCTTCCCCCTCCCCCTCCCCCCCCCCCCCCCCCTCCCTCCCCCCCCC
>JADRCH010000259.1:348804-369107 GCA_019843965.1 Rhynchomys soricoides
CCTCCTCCTCCCCCTCCTCCTCCTCCTCCCCCTCCTCCTCCTCCTCTTCCTCCTCCTCCTCTTCTCTTTCTTACTGTGTTTGTGCTTTGGGTATGTGCTCATGAGGTGTTGGATCCCTTGGAGCAGGAATTGTAAGTGGTTGTGAGCTGGTAATCTAATTCCCGACGTTTGTAAGTAGTATGTGCTCTAACCACTGAGACATCTCTCCACCCTCAGCTTCTAAAACAAAACAACACAGCAGCACATGCAAACACTGAGGTGGCTTCAGGGACAGAGTTTGTTCTTACCATGGTCCCAGCCTCCTTCCTGCCAGTGTGGCAGGCTCACCCTGGGAGCTCCAGCTTCATTTCTAGCCTAACACCTAAGTGAGCAGCAGTAGTACGCTGCAGTCTGTGTGGCAGAGAGCATTCATCCCACACAATTGTCTCACTTAGCGTTGGGAGTAGCCTTTGAACAGGTCCACAGAAGCCGGTGTGGATTGGGGGCTTGGCTCTAGGATGCCACATGAAGCTGAGCCAGCTCAGGTGGCTTTGCACAGGGCTGACACGTTCAGTTGTCACCAGTCTTATTCACCAAGCAGAGATGGTTTGGTGATACGGCAGTGTTCATCTGTCTGTGCCGAGTTTGTATTTGAGCACACATCATTTTGGCATGAGCCAGGGGAGCGAAAGAGCTAGCCTTGAGCAAGGAGGTCTGGGGACTTTGAACGGGCCCCTCTCTCCCTTTCCCTGTGGGATCTTTAGATTTGAATACCAAGCACCAAGCCCCTGGGGTCACTGCTTCATCTCCCTAAGCTTGCTGCTTCAGATCAGCTCTGGGCGGCTGACGGTGTTTCTCTAACACAACCTGACACTGTCGGCTGTAGAGAGAGACTTGGGATGCAGGGCTTCCATTTGTTCTGTGGACCAGCCACAGTTTCTCAAGCTGAGAACCCCTCATGCAGTGTAAATCCTGCCTTGGCAATCAGGTGCCATCCTGGGGCTGACTGGAAGCTCTGGAGGTCGTTTATACCTACCAGTGAATGGCTGCCACTGCCAGTCTGAGTCTCTTGGCCTGCTAGAAACCCAGCCGGAAGATGAAGTTTAAACGGGCAATCAAAAGATGTATCTTAGGAAAGTAAGAAGTGAGTTTCTATAGAGACAGGAGTAAGCAGCCCTGCTGGGGCAGGTCAGCTCTCAGCATTATTTTCCAGTCTGGGTGCCAAGTAACCACAGTGTGTGCTATGCATCTCTGGATCAGGCACCCCTAGCCCATGGAGCCGGACCATCTTTGTTCTCTAGCTGTGCTTCCTGAATAACTATGGCAACGTTCCTGGGTCTACAGTGTTAGCTTGGAGCAGCTGGCCTTTGTGATGGACCCACAGCCCAAGATGTTGGGCTGCTCAGCACGATTTGGGCCCAGGATTAGCAGAGGCACCAGATATTTGCTTGTACTCAGCTCCCAGGGCAGCCTGCAGAACTCGGGCTTTTGAGCGCCTCTGGCATGTTGTCAGCGTGGTGCTGTCCCTAGCACCATGAATTTTCATAATTCCACAGTGGCTCATCTTCAGCCTCCACGCTCACTGTGCAGAGTGATGGGCACTGCTCTGGGAAGAAGCGGATCACTCCTAGAGTGTGCTCTTCCCCCATGCAGTCAGAGAGGGTATGACAAGAGTGTGGTTTGTCTGTGCTGCTCTCTGTCCTCAGATGGTCACATACACAGAGGGCAGGGTCACTTGCCTGACAGGCAGGCAGGAAAAAGCTGAGAACAGACAGTTTGGCTTTTGTGGTATTGCGTTTTGATGCTCACTCATACTTAACAAATATGTCTGTTCACTTGGAACTGGGGCAGTTTTACTGTTTCAGTGTCTAGTAAAACAACAAAACAGGTGAAGATAGCTCTACACTCTGCCACGTTCAGGGTTTAAAAGACCCTGTAAGACCAGCAGCTTGGAATTGTCTTTCATCTCACAGCCTGCCTCCCCCTTGAAGGGGGTGGCCCACTGGGACTTCTCCTGCTCCCCCAGCCTCAGTTCCTCCCGCAGTGATCCCATTTGGATCATAAGGAAGACTTCGGGTTTCCCCTGTGGTTGGGTGGCATTTGCGGTGTGGCTATGTTATGTCTGCACGTTGACGGGAATGGTTGTCTGTGAACACTGTGGTGCCCAAGCCTTTGCTGTGCAGGTGTCTTAGCACTGAGAGAAGGACCCCTGGTCACAGTGAGCTCACGCCACAGTAAGTGCTGCCATTCTTTCCTTCGTAGGGGTTGGACTGGACTGGATCTCCTGTTCACCCTCAGCTCTGAGTCCTCAGGCTTCGTGAGCCTCATGCTGAGTCAGGTGGAAGATGTTGTTTCCCTGGACTTGGCTTCCCTTCTCAGAGTGCACTTTGTTTTCACTGTTAGAGGTATCTTTTCATTGGGCAGGAGCTGTGTCCATCGCTGTAAATGGTTCTTGTTTCTGTGAGCTGGGCCTGTGTGCAGACCAAGTCAGGATGACTGGGAGGGCTAAACAACTTCTCTCTCCACAGGTTGACTACCTTGAAATAGTGCCGAATACTGGGAGGTACCCTGTGGCAATAGCCACTGCCGGGGACCTGGTGTACCTACTGAAAGCCGAAGATTCAGCCAGAACCCTTCATTATGTCTATGGCCAGCCTGCCACGTGTCTGGATGTCTCAGCCAGCCAGGTCGCCTTTGGAGTGAAGAGTCTGGGATGGGTGTATGAAGGGAACAAGGTATGGAGACTGTGGCTTATGCACATTAACAAGGAAGAGCGTGCATTTGTTTTCTAAGGCAGCTGAAAAATTAAGCTTTTTCTGTTTTTGTTTAGATTGGTTTGGTTGTTTGAAACAGGGTCTTACATATCCCAGGCTGGCATTGAACTCACGATGTGCTGGGAGGGGTCATGTGCACCAACACTCTGGATACTTAGTTTTCAGATGCATCTTTAGACTAAGGGTGGATCTTTGCAGACGGGGGTCATGGTATGTGACCTGCTCCGTGCCTAGTGTTTTCCTAGCAGTGGGCCTTAGGCAGCGTTTCATCTCTCGTGTCTCCAGCTCCTGCCCTAGACTTCCAGCTTGTGCTTAGAGCTCATAGGCTGTGTGGCCAGTGTTCACTGTTGAGGCTGTCTCAGACGGTGCTACACCATGCACAGCAGCTTGCAGAGCTCCTTGTGCAGTCTAGCATTAGGAGATACATCAACGTGTAGGTGCTCACTGCTGAACCACACTTGAGGCAGAGCTAGTGAGACAGCTCAGCAGGTAACCGTGGTTGCAGCCCAAGCCTGGTGACCATCGTGCGAGCTCCACACGTGTTGTGGTCTATGTCCTCCTGTCACCATTCACACGTTCACACACACAATAGTGTCATGACATTAGGAAGGAAAAGATAAAGTCGCCCTCCTAGTTTCTGCCTTCACCAGCAGTGCGTGAGTGCCTGCTGACACATGACAGGACAGGAGCACAGCATTCTTGTTCCCCCGGGATGACTGTTATCACGGCAAATTCCGCCATCCTGACTGCAGGCCAAGTCTTCTGGCCTAAAGCTCATTACAGGACACGCTCCTTTCGGGTGGGAGCAGGAGAGAAAGGTGGCATGTTGTTTGGCTTAGGTTCTTTCTGGTTTGCCTGCT
This sequence comes from Rhynchomys soricoides, assembly GCA_019843965.1. Lineage (NCBI taxonomy): Eukaryota > Metazoa > Chordata > Mammalia > Rodentia > Muridae > Rhynchomys > Rhynchomys soricoides. The sequence goes on from JADRCH010000259.1 coordinate 352,418, forward strand.
CTTGACCCCGTTGTCAGTCGGGGGTCTTCTAGAAAGGAGTGCCTGAGCCAAATGTTCCTTCTCCCAGTGAACGAATTCCTTTTCCTACATAGAGGTGGTGTGAGCTGGAGAGGCAGGCTCTGCACTTACACTGCCCAGCCCAGTTCCCATGACCTGTGTGACCTCACGTACGTTGCTCAGTCTTCCATTGTCTGTTTCTCTTTCTCCTTTAAAAAAAAAAAAATCTTTTAGATTAGTATTTTGTGTTTTATGTGTGTGAGTCATATACATGTATTTCTGTGCGCCAAATGCATACCTTGTACCCCTTGAGGGCAGAGAGGGCTTTGGATCTCCTGGAACTGGAGCTACATACAAGTGGTTTTGAGCCATCATCATTGGAGATGGGATCTGAACCTGGGTCCTCTGCAAGAGCATCACATGCTCTTGGCTGCTGAGTGTCTCTAGTCCCTTCCTGTTCCCTCTTCTGTAAAACAGCTCCTAATAGTACCTGCTAATAAGCTTGGGCTAATAAGTGCCCTCAGCTCCATGGAAGAAATATGCCGTCACTCACACTAGTGAGAGGTGTGCCCTCACTCACACTAGACAGAGATATGCCCTCGCTCACATTAGTGAGAAATGTGCCCTCGCTCACACTAGTGAGAGGTGTGTTCTCTCTCACACTAGTGCTGTTCCATTAGCCCTCGAGGTGCATTTTCTCTTATCTGCTGCTCACACATGGATTCCAGGCTCCTGAGACCATTTATACATTTCATTTTCCACATGTATTGGAGCTGTGCTCAAAAATGGAAGCATCCTGGCTTCTAGTTACACGTACAGGAAGGCTGGTCAGTGGCAGGAACGCCTGTCTGGAAGGTAACGCTTCATGCGGGGTCCACTTGTGTGCTGGAGCAGAGCCTTGTTCCTAGCTGGGAAGCCTGCAGTGAGGACACCAGAGTGACTTTCCTGGAAGGGGCAGGGAGGAGTGCAGGGTTTCTTTCCCCGCTTGGGAGGATGCAGATTCCTGGAGGAAGGATTTGGCTCCTCGTTTCTGTCTGCTTAGCCTTCAGTTTTGTTCCATTTGCTTTTAGAGATCCCAGAGACGTTGGGGGGTGGTGACGTTGACACTGCTCTGTCCTTCTCTCCCTCCCTCCCTCTAGGTACCTGGGATTTACTCGCTAATAAGCATGGGCCACTGAGCTGTGCCCGGCTCTGTGCTGCTCTCTGTGCTCAGGCCCTGCTCCCAGACTCGTCACGTGCATAGGTTTGCTCCAATCACGGCTCATTTCTTTTTAATGCCTCTCAAGCTTCCAACCAGGGAAGAGTTGATTGTCGTGATCAGCTGCGTGTGACATTCATTTTTTTAAAATTAATGCTTAGAAATGCCTTGTACCTCAAATAACTTATTACTAGTTTTGTTGCTTTTGGCTGGCTTGCTCTTTTGAGGTGAAGGGGAGGTGTGCTGACAACAGGATGTTGGTAGACGTTATTCAGATGCCGACAGCAGCATTCAGTCATGCGGATGTTAGTGCTTATGGATGGTCTCACCATTCCGCCCACTCTGCAAGAGTGTGGCCTGCACCAGTGTTGACAGGGTAAGCTCCTCTTTGAGGATTCACTGGGTCAAACCAGTGTGACAGTCTTGCTGCACTGAAGGTATTCTTGAGGGGTGACAGCACCCACCCCACAGACTTCCTGGGTGCCCCTTCTCTAGGCTTTGTGGCTGGGAAGGAGGGTGGGGCTTTGCCTGACTTTGCTGTTCAGTTCATACTTTGTATCTCTTGATCGGACCACCTGGCTTCCCCAGCATGGTGTGGCAGGGCTGGCAGCACTCTTAGGCCAGTATCATGGTGCCGAGTGGTGAGCACACACTGCTTGCTGGGTACTCCTTTGGGGGTCCATGATTCTGTGGAACACTTGTCTGGCTTCTCTTGGACAATGAGGATGGACCATGACTTCTGGGTTCAGTGAGTGGTGCTGAGCAGCCGAGGCTTGTTTGTTGTCTCTAAGGGGCATGCTCATTGCATCGGGCAGGAATGGAGTGTCCCAGCAGGAGGGGCTGCTCAGAGGTCTTTAACTTATAGCAGAAAAGAATTCTGAGTCCCTGATGTCCATTCTTGGGTTCTTAGACTTGAGTGCAAATGTCTTAGAGGCACCCATCACTGAATGGCACCTGACAGTAGAAGAAACAGAATTGTCTTGACCATGTCACTTCACACTGCGGTCATCCACACAGCCCTCAACATGGCCCCTGATGCTCCAGCAGCCTCCTAAAATTTGTTTTTGTCTCATTGTTCAGAATTCATCAGCAGTGCTTTTGTTTCTGTAACCATTTATAACAGCACACTACCTTTATTAATCCCTTTGCTGCTGAATATGCTCTCAGGGTGGATGGCTAGAAGCAGAGCTGCCACGGGCAAACACCATGCTGTTGATGAGCCTGTGTCTCATAAAGGGAGCTGGAGCCCCACTTAGTGCTCTTAGCATCGCTCTGTGGATCTGGACAGATTTCCCAATTTAGTTCTGAAGCTCTTGGCATTTGATGGCAGATTGTATTAAGCAGCACGTGGAGTGCATCCTAATCAGGGCAAGGGGTGAAGTCATCGCAGGCTGGAGTGTGCTGGGCAGGGAGACTGGCTAGGGCTGCAGCAGCTTACATCACACTAGAAAATAATTGCCGGAGTCTCTGAGCTAATGACTGCCCGTGTGCAGCCAGGAGAGACTTGGGATTGGTTGCCTGCCCTGGCCACAAGGTGAGCGTCTGTCTGGAGCCTCCGGGTCAGAGTGTGCTGCAGACAGACTGCCTTCTGCCAGAATCAGAGAGCCATCTTTTCTTCTGTTGAGGTTTCTGTTTCTGAGAATCAAGACCTGATACTTCACATGCAGGACAAGCAAGCAAAAATTGAAAGTTTGTAAAATATTTTCACATGCTCTCCAAAACTTTCTGTCTTATTTACTTCTTTGTTGGGGCATTGATGGCTAACTCCTGGAGACCAGTTTTCTGGAAGGAAGAGGGCCCAGCATTGTTACATTCTGTCCCATCAGTAAGCATGACTCCATCGGTCCTGGAAAGTGATGAGGCAAGCATGCTTCCCTCTCTGTGGTTAGCCCGTGCTCTCTAATAGTGACTAGGAATGCAGAGGTTCTCTCTTATGAGGGTGAACTCTGGGAAATCCAGAGTGCTGAAAATCTCAAAGATAATGGAAGAAATGAGAAATGAAGAATTTGGGTTGTTTTCTGCAGGTTTTACTCTTAAAATAATGTCAATCCCTGCTCTTGTTGGTATTACTGATAAGGAAGGATGAGTGGTGTACTTTTAACTTTTAGTGGGAACCTTGACAGGCCCCACAGAGACCCAGAGTCGCTTGGGACTGTCAGTGCCCCTTAGCTCAGCAGCCTCTGAAGACTCAGAACTGAGCATCTCCAAGGCCATGCAGCATGAACGGTTCTGTGGAAGCTGTTCTGGTTCCTTGTTGGGGAAGGTAAGTGTGATTTAGGATCTGTGGTTCCTGGAAGGGTGAAGTAATATGGTAGAAGGTTTGACCAGTGGGCTGAACAGGGCTCTCAGAGTCATAATAAACTTCACAAAGTTACTTGCCTTGATATTCCAGTCCAGAAACTGGGGTAATGCTTGGCACTTCTGGTGCTCCTGTGCCCACTAGTATTGGGGTGAAGTTGGAGTTGTGCAGGCAGAGACAACAGGCCTGTGGAGAGAGGTGGCCCAGGCCAGCTGGAGCCCTAGTGATCCCCGGGAGGTGTGGGGGCCTGGCTTAGTTTCTTTTCCTGAGACTGGTTTTGAAAGAGACCTATGAGTGGAAAGGACCATGTGGAGCTAATATGGTGAGCTGATAGGGTGCTGAATCACTGTAAGGCCTTGCTGGCAGGGTTGGCACCACACCTCAGATAGCTTCTGTCTGTATACACCCTTGCGTGGTTTTGTATGCCACTGATGCTTGTAATATTTCCAGATTTTTAAATTAATTTATCAGTATTCTGAAGACATTGACCAAATTTACAAAGCACTATATTGACATATATGATGCCCACTACCTTTTCTTATTAGGCTTTTGAATTAAGATTAGATTTTTATTTAGGGTCTAATTTTTCCAGTGGCTTCCCTGGTTATAGAATTCCTGTTCTGGTTCACCATCCTACACATGTAGGAGACTGAACTTGGAGTTGACTGTCGGGATTATTTCCCCAGCACAGATGGGGATGGCTTTGATTTATCTGTGCCAGATGAGTCTCAGGTTAAATATTGCCCAGACAACAGCTAGGTTTGTCTGTGTTAAAAATCAGCATGTTTTTCAGGATCTGAGGGGGCCTAGTAGAAATGTTTGCCTTCTTCCAGGAGTAAAATCAGTGACTATGGGGTGAACTGCATGTTCCCACACAGTCCAGACAGTTGAGACTGACAGGCTAAGCAGAGAAGGAGAGAGGGAGGGTAAGAACACACAGCACATGGGCTGTGTGGACTCAGTCTCCAAGCATTTCAGATGTTTTCTGTATTCAGATGACACCTAGCAGTTAAAGTACAGGACTTAAGCTCCTTCCCAGTCCCTAGAAGACTATGCTTTATTAACGTAGCCCACACGTCTGTCTTCTGTAAGGTCCTGGATTAGAGGGTGGGCTTAGCACTAACAGCAATTATTGAGTTGCACACATACTCCTTCTAGTGGATGCCAAACTACTCCTTACAGCACTCCCTCAACAATTAATTGCAGGATGGACTCCCTTGCAGCTAGGCAGAGGACAACCCTAGCTCAGCTCACACTTGAGCAGTCTCTTGACAAATCACAGGAGTTGGGCAGGGTGATGAGGTTTGCTGAGTGTTAAAGTGAGACTGCAAGTCCTCTGAAGGCTAGCCTAAGAGGCAGCCCTTCCATGACCTGGGTCCTAGCCACGGCTTCCCTCCTTGTCAAGCACAGTGCACTGATGAGGCTCGACTTGCTGTTCCTAATCCCAGGTCTGTACCCAGTTTTCTTCAGGTCTCTGTCAGAGTCTAGGCTGAGGTGCTGGCCCGAGCTCCTATTCCTACAGTGGACTGGGGTTCCACGTCCCCATTTCCTTGGGTTGGGAACTAGGAGATTTTGAAATGCCCCCAGAACTATATCCTTGCACCCCTCCTCTCTTTCCTGTGCCCTGCACTCCCTGGCATACCCACACACCCCTGCACCCCTACCCTCACCTGTACTTTTGCACTCCCTGGTATATACGTATGCCCCTGCATACCTTGCACTCCTTGGTACACATTTACACACAAACTATTTCCAGTTAGATCAGAAAAGTAGCCCATGCCAAGCATGTGGGTGAGGCCCTACTGCCTGCCTGTAGCCTGGCTTTCAAAGCCCTCAGAAGTCAGACACCACCTTAGCTTCCAGCTCTCTATCCACACCTACATGGTGAGTCTCTGTGTGCAGCCCAGAGGTCTTTACCTCTTGAATGTGGTGTTCCTTCCTGCCCAGGATTAGCAGATGCCCCCTTTCCCTCTCCTGTCACATCACATGTCCTTCCAGAAGCATAGGCCTCAGCTTCCGTCTTGTCCTTCCCTTGACCTCGACATAGGAACACACAGCTCACATTTTGACCCTGTTGCTAGCCAGCACTGTAGCCCACACAGCTGGGAAGCAGCACAGGTAATTGGAATGCAAAGGTTCTGAAATGTCTGAGGTTGGCACCCACAGGAGCAGAGCTGGTGACCAGTGTGCTTGGCCAGAGTGTGATGTTCCCAGAGCTACCATTGACACTCCTGCTGGGACTGCATTTGGGGTGTCCTGGAATAGAGTTTAAAGAGCAGGAATATTCATGGCCAGCTCCAGTGATGCCTACTTCCAGAACTTCCTAGTTGAGTAAGAGATGTGTCCTCTGTCGGCTCTGTTCCTTTATAGGAAGTGGGAAAAGCAGAAGTCTCAGCTTGTAGTGTTTTTTTTTAGGGTCAGATGAACTGCAAGCACAGTGGAGTCCTGCACACAGAGCTGTGCTGGCTCTTGGGAATAGCCAGTTTGGGCAGAGATCAGGAAGGGGCTCTCCAGTGTGGTAGCTGGGGTGGGAAGGGCTGGGCTCCGCCTGGCCTGCTTCTCAGCTGGTCTCTGTGCAATGTGGGGCAAGCCATTTCAGATGGCTTTCAGTTCAGTTTCCTGGTGGCTAAGTGCAGGTGGCGGTTGAGACTCGGGAGTGTATTCAGGGCTTGTGGTAGAATTGAGTACTACACTGCTTTACAGGTTCCCAGGGACAGTGTCACGGACTGTGCAGTGAGCAGAGGTTGCTGTATGTCGGGGATATATGACAAGGAAATGTGTCCTGTCTATGTATGGACTGTGCACCCACAGTAAAGGCTCTGCCTGTTCCCTGACTTCAGCCCCCTTCAGCTGCCATTTGTTTCCATGGTCTGGTTTAGGGACCTTCTGCCCGTCCACCCCCTGAACCGCTGTCTCCTCTAATTTGGGGCTGAAACAGAAGTCAGGCTGGTGAAAACAAAGGGTAATTAGGTAAATGCCTGGCTTTCCTGGCTAATGTCATCAGGCTCACAGGCTCTGAGAGCTCTGATCACCACTCTTCACCTGTCATCCGCCATCGAAGACAATGTAGCGTTTTCATTTTAAAGAACTTGTGCCTTGGTGTACAGCTTCCATTTCTCCCTACAAAGTGCATGCACTGGGGCCTTGTCTCACAATGCCCATGTGGCCTGTGTCCTTAATACCTGTGAAATGTGTAGAAAATGTCCATGCTGCTTTCTGTGGTGAGGCACACCTCGCAGGCCCTCAGGCTTCGGGTATGTTTGCATGGTGACTCTAATCTGCTCTGGATAAGAAGTGTCTCGTGCTTACTTCAGTGCTCACAGCGGTCATGTCCTTACCCTCTTCCCCTGTGGCAATGGTTATGTAAGGAGCTAGCCGAAGCAGGCAGAAGCTGCATGTGCTCACTGCTCTGAGGAGATCTTCACCACCCTGGACATGTGTAGGGAGACACACAAGGACCTGAGAGTCCTGGACTCCACAAGATGCACTCACTTGGTTCCTTCAGGCTTGGGTCACAGTAGGTGTTGGTTTGGCCTCGGTGTGGTCCTTTGTAGACATCTGCCCACATCACAAAGCCCTGAGCCTGGCACAGTCTATGTGATTGGCACTGCCTTCCCAGGAAGAGCCCAGTCCTGGAACAACCAGGGTTGCAGGTGCATTGGCACATGCTAAGGAGTGTGTAGAGCCTTGCCTACCCAGTGCCTGGCGACGTGCAGCAACACCGTCCCATCCCTGAAATATCTTGGCCTTGTGGGCTTGTTGCTCCAATTAAAACTTACACACAAGAGTAGCCAGGCTGCTTCTCCTTTGTGTGAGGGAGTGTGGACAGTGCCAGAGCCTGTCATGGAAGCTGTTGGGGGGATGTTTTCAGGGGGCTGTGCTTGTGTCAGGGAGCCATCTCTTCAAGCGCTGCATCATGCAGGGTGCTGCTCAGGGTACCTGAGAGGCAGCTTCTGTTTGCCAACAGTTAAGTCACCTCTGAGACGGTGGTGAAAGTCATTCTCCACATGTTCACAGACACGGCTGCGCCAGGCCTCACACTATGACTTATCTCTGGCAAGGACTTAAAATCGTCTCTCTGGCTGGTTGTCAAAAATTACATCATATCAGAGTAAACTGCTTTTAAATCAGACAGCCATTATTCATGCATATTAACTGCTTTTTTATTTTTTATCGGCTGTTTTGTGTGTGATTTACTTTTCGCCCAGCCTCCTTGCCCTCCCCAGTTGTCCATCTTTCTCATCCTTTTTTAAAATCTGAGCTCATCTGTGAATTCCCTGGGCCATTCACTTAGCCCTGTGTGTGAAGTAGCGTGCGCACCTTGCTTTGCGGTGCAATGTATCTGTTGTTATTACCAGGATGCATAGCCTTTCTCTTCCTGTCTTTTCTATTTACAAAAGTGAGTGCTGGTGGCCATCTTTGCAGAGCTGCACCGTGCAGCAGAACCTCTGGGCGGACAGCAGATGTGTGTTCATGTTCATACTCAAAGCCTGTCTTTCTAAGGCAATGTCGCTGGTGACCACGGCATAAGAGACAGTGTTGCTTGTGACCATGGTCTAAGACAATGTTTCTTGTGGCCATGGTCAGACAGTGTGTGTGGGCCACACACTTCATCTGCTTCATCTGGTGCACAGCCAGGCACTGCTCTGGAATCCAGAGAGGTAGGCCCATGTTCACCCGGAGTGGCTGGCATCTGGTGGTTGTGGGACATTTCCCTCCCTTCTGGCAGTGGACTGGGATAGGGGCTGGAGTTGTTCTCTTACTGCCTACAGCACTGCTGGCGCCTCACTGTGTGCAGTCAGTGTTGTTTTTTTCTCTGCAGTTACTTGAGTCATTTCTCCCAATCGCTCAGACTTTCTGGGGCGGTTTTCAGTTCATTCACTTTGTCAGTGAGGCTGCCTTTCTACCTGGAATGCTCTCATTTCGCTGGCCCTCTTGAAGACTGGCCTGGCTAGATTGCTGTGGTTCCAGGTTGACAGGGTTTACTTGCTCCCTTGAAGATACTGCTGGTTTTGACATCCATTGACACCGGTGCAAAGGTGGCAGTGGTGTGACTGCCCATCCCTCTGAGGACTCCTCTCCCTCTGCTGTTAGAACATCCAGTCCTCCAACTCCGAGCCAGCCTGGGACCCAACAGAGCCCCGTGTCCAAAGCAGAGGGCGGAGCCTCTAAGGTCATCACTTGGGTTTAATGTTCTGTGTTTCACACCAGCATCCTTGTATGGATGTTTTAATTTATCCTGTTGGCGATTTCTTAGGATTCAACCATAGCAAATACTCAGGCAATGCCTGTTGAAAGCTTCTCTGGTCGCTCTGTGGAGCTCAGGTTAGATGTGTGTTGGGCCAATGTACTAATCCGGCCTCAGACCCATCTGCATGTCTGCAGTGTGTTCTGAGGAACTGCTCAGATCTAGCTTCTTGCTCATGGGGTCTCCCTGGATTGCCCTCAGTCTTTGCTTAGCTCATCCATCTACTGTGAATCCTAGAAATTCTGAGTTCACTTTCTCAAATGTATTCAGTTTGCTGCTACCTGTCCTGCCACACAGTAGGTGACTGCACATGCATACCCCCAGACTGGATGCAGCCAACTCTGTCCTTAACCTGAAACTGTCAGTGCTTCAGAAGCCCATCCCTGCTTCTCTCTGTGTCCAGGATTCATCCTTTTTTGTGCGCGGATACACCGCTGGTATTAATTTTCAGGTACCACAGAGGTCTGGGTGGCTCCAGGTGGTGTGGGAATATTTTGCTCCTCTGATCTAAGCTGAGCTCAGCTGCACCAGGGTAGGGTCCTGCCTTCACCCCACCAGCTATCTAAGGTCCACAGGTTCAACTTTATGCAAAGATCTCAGTTGTGATGTCCTCTGTGCTGGCAAGTGCTGGGTCCCCACCTGACATGGTCAGGGGTCCCCAGAGCTGCCTCTGGCCAGGCTCTCTCATTCCTTTGTAATCTCAATGCTCCCTTCACTTTGGGCTCCCGTGGACTGTACCACTTCCCTTGTGGTGACTAGAATGTGCAAGGGGGCTGTTTGGTAGCCGACTTGAGTTTCACTTTGAGACGTTTTCTACCAGGCATACCGGTGTGCCACCTCATCAGACAGCAAGAAAACGCCCAGGGTTGATGTACTGGGGGATTCTGCCCAGGCAGAATGACGCAGCTCTTTATAACCTCAGGTCACCTGGGAGTGGAAGGAAGAGTTAATAAAGGAAAGGCCCCAACTGGAGTGAATTCTGTGATTGCTCGGTCTCTAGTCTGAACCAGTTATCAGTGAATACAAAAGCATGCACCTAGTCAGATGCAGGCCCACAGAAGGACCATGGCGTCTGGTAACTGCTAGTCATGCTGAATGCTGCATCAAAGGTGGAGCAGCAGCATTTCTGCTCCAGGGAGCATACAGCCCCCCCAACCCCCCAACCCCCAACCCCCCAGTCAAGGAAGCACTCTCCACTGTGTAAGTGTGGGGTAACAAAGCTGCACCTGGCATTCCAGTCTTGGTCTGTTTTACTCTCGGTGTTTGAGAGACACAAGCAGATGACATAGTTCAGGGTGGCACTTGGGAACACCAGATGCAGCACGCATGTGTGGTGAGGGTGGTGGCGGAGAGAGCAGAGCACACTTGACTGGGTGCAGATGCCGAGCGTGAGGCTGGCTTGCACTGTTCAGAGCTGGCTTCTGCCTTGCCTTTTCCCCAAAGAGCAAAGTGTACTTGGTAGTGATGGGAGAGGCTGGATAGCAGGGAGAGAGAGGTAAGCTGTGTCTTCAGTCTTTGGGTCACGCCTTCCCTCTGTGTCTTTGGAGTGCGTTCCATCCATGTTTAGCATGCCCCTTGTTTAAAGAGAAGCAGGTAAATTCTCTTTGATTCAAAAGGTTCTTACAATGCTGCTGTTGTGGGGAGAGGCGTGCATCTTCACTGCTGACCACGCTGGTGAGGGAACCTGAGGCTCCAAGGAGGCAAGCCAGCCACTCTCTGAAGTTTTGGTAAAATTAAAGTCAGAGTTGTGTTCCTTGTTCGTCAGAACACAGCCACAGTTGCGTCAGCAAACTTCCATAGCTCTTCAAAGGCATCTCTGTTTGTTGATGGTCCATGCTCACAGATGGGTGATGTTGTCAGTCCTAGGTTTAGAAGAATTTCCTGTGCAGAATCCTGCTTTCTCGGAGTGGAGAAGGAGAAGGGGGTGGCAAGCTTTCAGCTGACCCCACTGTGAGGACAGTAGCAACCTTCTGGCCCTTCCATCATGATTTGTCTGGAAAGCCGTAACCTCTAGACACCGTCACCAGACCTGGTCACATGTCGAAGATGCAGGCCTCCCCACCTAGAGTAGTCGCTGATGCTTTCCAGATGTTGGGCCTGTGGCCATCTCCTTCCTGATCCTATGGCCAGTACAACAGCCCTCCTCCGCTAGAGACATCAGCTGCCAGACACAGCATTACGATGGCTCTGGGATCCCACAAGAGGCAGGTCCCATGTGGGGAAGAGTGGGCCAGCTGGGCCAGCAGTAGCGGGCCCAGATATGACTCTTTCATCTGGCAGCATGTTGGCTGCCACACCCATTCACTCCAGTGCCTGCTACACAGAAGATTTGTAAATGTTTGTCACCCAGTGTTGAATGATTTATCAAAAACTAGATAGAAACAACTTACTTATCAGAATGGAATTATGTATTCATCATGGAAGCTCCCCTAGCCGTTCTAAATACCCAGAGCTTCTTGTAGTGGAGATACACCTGTAAATCTCCAGCCTCACGCTGATGTGCATGTACAGAGCAAGAAAGACAGACCTTTAAACTAAAAATCTGTGCATTGATTACCAGACTGTTCAGGGTGGCTTGTTCCTGGAGATGGGTCACCACGTTTTTCTGTTACATATTTTTTTGTTAAAACTTACTGGAAGAGGCATTCTATTTAAAACGTGTCTTTAAAAGTAGACTTGAGAGCAGTCGGAATAATTGAAAGCTAGGTTTCTAAAGCTGTGCTTTATCAGAAACAATTTGATCTTTCTGAGTGGGAGATAGAAAACTTGCTGCCTAGTCCCTTATGATGGTGCGGCTCTCATTCCCAGAGGGTCCCACAGATCCACCCTGCACTCCAGAAGAGAGGATGAGAGCTCACAGTGCCTCGCCTGCAGATGTCCTGGAGACTCAGCACACGTCTGCCTGCGCTGTGGTTGCTGCTAACACTGCTGAACCTGCATTTGCTGCTCGGCTCATCTATCGACTGGGCAGCCACATTAGTGCAGAGCACCTGCTCCCACACTGTAGCTGGGGGGTTTCCCATTCTCTCAAGCATCTCTGAACACCTCTGAGAACAACTCAAGTGGTCGTGGGTTAAGACTCACCCAACTAGGGCAATAAAGAGAAAAATTAGTCTAATGCATGGTCTTAACAAGAGGGGGTGTGAGCATGAATAATTGATGTCACTAGGCTGTGGCAATCAGAGCAAATGAAGTCCCATTTGCTCAACCTTATTAAAAGAGAGAGAGTGTGGGAGGGAGGGAGCCATGGTAAAGGTCGTTAAGGGACTTGTAGCGTGGAAGACCTGCCTTGGAGATGGTAATGTGTTTTCCAATCTCTGTGGTCTTTAACTAAACGCAATGGTAAAGGTTCTCTTTGGATAGTTCGGATCCGTTGAATTATTGAACATTTTAGAACTACTTGACTGCTGACTTGGACGTCTTCAAGATGAATTTGCAGAGCCTTTTTGGCGGGGATTATCTCTCCGCATCACTCAGAGATGATTCATCCTCTTGTCAAAAAGGAACTAAAAGAAAGTGGTGGCTGCCTGCTGCTGGCTTGTGTGAGCCTCTTTCTTGTGCTGCTCCCTCTGCCGCTGAAGGCCCACCTTCCTGCTGTGCATGCTGTTGTACCGTAGAAACAAAAATATTAGTCCAAAGTACTGAAATCTCTGTGGTGATGATCAGGTCTAAAATAGTTTCGTTTTTTTTTTTTTTAAAACAAATTAATAGATCCTTTAAAATTGTTACACAGAAGCTGTACTTGTCAGGGGCTGCTGTGGCATTTGTGTGCACGCACAGAGCAGGGTCTGCACCTGCAACGTCTTACCTCAGAGCTGCTGCTTAGTACTGGGAACATGTTCCAAACACACCATCAGGTGGCTGGTCTTCACTGTTCCTCCTTCCGGAACAGTGGACCTGTAATAATGTCCAGCTCAGCTGCTGAAGATGGATTTGGTCATGTCTGTACCGGAAGCAGCGCCATCTTAGTTACTTTTAAATTGTTTAAAACATTCTTGTCAGGAGCCAGGCATGGCACACGCCTTTAATCCCAGCACTCAAGAGGCAGAGGCAAGTGGATCTCTGAGTTGGAGGCCAGCTTGATCTATACACTGAGTCCCAGGATAGCCAGGGTTACCCAGTGAGACCCTGGTTTTAGAAAGAGAGAGGGGGGGGGGAGGGAGGGAGGGAGGGAAAGAGAATGAATTAACAAGCACACTTACCTCTCTGTCCAGAACTTTTCTTGTTCGCTGCATCTTGTCTTGTGGATTAGACATTGAGAAGGTGTTGTGGATTCTGCCGCTGACTTTCGACAGTGGTTAATTACCCTGGCCAGGGGGTTAGAATACCACAGACTCTTGAAGGTTCACATGTTAGAAATGTGTGCCACCTTGAGATTGATGGTTCCCACAGTGGAGATGACGATGTAATGTGTTAGGAATTTCTCGGGACTGACACGAGAATCTCCACTCGTAAGTGCTAAATGTCTGGGTCAACCAGAGGAGCACAGCCTCTGTTGGAATGCCATAGAGTGCAAACCCAGAGTGCTCACCGTGCGCTTGGCAGAAGTCAGTGGAAGTGGAGTGGAAAGGCCTGTGCACTGTTCACTGAGTGTGCCCAGTTGAGCTAATAATGTCTTCCATTAAAAACTGACCAGACAATAGGCTCTGGTGGCTCATATACTCTGGAGGCAGAGGCAGGTACATCTCTGTGAGTTCAAGACCAGCCTGGTCTATAGAGCCAGTCCAGGGCAGCCACACAGTGAGACCTTGTCCCCAAAAAACAAAACCCAAACCCTGACTCAGGGCCTGACTCTAGGAGGTGTCTGTGTGATCTATCCTTCATTCTCCTCTGCTGAGGAAGAGACGCAGCCGTCCAGGCAGTGTCTGGAGCCTGCAGGTATCTCTCCCTGGCTTTGACACCGAGAACCAAATTCCCACCCATGGAGGGGAGAGTGGGGAGAAGGTGCTGTCGGGTTGTGGCTCGGTAGGAGCCACCATGCCGTAGTATACAGCATGGCTTCCCTCAGCAATCCTAGGTCAGAAGCCAGTGGCTTGTTGCTTCCATTCCTTAAAACAAAAGAACCAACACACAAACCCAGAAAACAGGTATGTGGGCTCGGGTTCGGTTTAGCTGTGTGGGGAAAGCTGGCTTCTGACTGCTGCTCATCTGTCTCCTGCTTTTGCCCAGGAACTCTTTGGTTTCCTCGTCTTGGTCTTCTGTCACTTGATTGGCCTGCAAGCCATTGGGCAGCAAAGTGTCTTCTGGACACAAAGGGAAGCACATTCCTCAAGGGTGGCACAGTGGAAAGTGCATGATGTCCCCTGACATAGGGGACTGACACCCTGTGCTTTCTTCCCCTTCAGATCCTGGTGTACAGCCTGGAAGCAGAACGCTGCCTCTCAAAGCTGGGCAATGCACTTGGAGACTTCACCTGTGTCAACCTCCGGGACAGCCCTCCCAACCTCATGGTCAGCGGCAACATGGACAGGAGGTAGGTCAGGGCCGAAGTGGTCATCGTCTTGGCCCCAAGCCGTGAGTACCTCATGCTTCAGCCTTGTCCGCAGGCCCAGCCTCCATCCTCTGGACTTGGAGCACAGTCTCACATTAGGTAATAGTTGGACCTGCTACACATCCACTCCGCTTCTGAAGCACCACGGGACAATTCTCTTTGCAGGCAGTTGGTAGATGGTCCAGGGAGATCACTTGGAATATCTTCTGTCCCCCGGCTGCAGAATTTGTTTGGCACTGAAAAGCTCACTTTCACAACATTAAAAACAATAACCTAAGGGACAGACCGTGTTCAGCACAATAGGCTGTCTGCCAAGAGAGGCCAAGACTGTATTTCAGAGCACTGTGTGTCCCTCTGGTGACAAGAAAGAGACTTGATGGAAACAGATTCCAGTTTGTATTTAGCTGATTAGCGGCCTTCTCTTTAACAACACATTGGCTGGGGAAACACATCAGTTTCCCCAGCACACAGCCCAGTGCCAGCCTTTCTCACTGCAGGATTAAAGTGTTTGAAAGACCCTTCCGGTCCAGATTTTAGTTTTCTCCCCCCTTGTCCTGTCTTCTCCTTTGCTTTCTCTCTGCTTTTTGGCTAGTTACCTGCTGTGTCTGTTCCAGTGCCCCAGAGAGAGGTAGACTGGATGGGGGCCAAGGTGCTGCTGGCACCCCTCCCCTGGGCCCGGCCCCGGCTGCAGGTGCCAGGCTGCTCGGCTGTGGGTATCAGCTCTGAGGCGGGTGTTTCTTTGTGCCAAATCCCAAAGCTCTGTCCCAGTAGAGCAGCAGCTTGCAGAAATCACTGTTGGATCACATGGTGTTTCCAACCCTTGAACCTCACCCAGTAGCTCCGCCCCACCTCCACCTGCAGAAAAAGAGCCCAAGGAAAAGGCACTCAGTCTCTGGCTCACAGGGCCTCCTCAGAAACTCAGAATGGAGCTTGCAAATGGAGCTCTGAGTTTGGCGTGCTAAAGCTTGGGGGGCTGGAGAGATGGCTCTGTCAGCAAATGATTGCTGGGCAAACATGACCTAAAGGAAGATCCCAGAACCCATGTTAAAAACAAAAAAACGAGGCATGCGGGGCATGGTGGTTCAGACCTTTAATCTCAGCACTTGGGAGGCAGAGGCAGGCGGATCTCTGCAAAGCCAAGCTAGTCTACATAGTGAGGCCTAGGCCAGTGAAGGCTACCTACTGAGACCTTGTCTAAAAATAAAACTGCAACAACCAAAAGAGTAGTGCTCATAGTCATCTGTAACCGTGGGGAGGGCACGGGCAGAACTGTCCTCAGCACAGGGTCAGCAAGTCAAGGAGCTCTGGGCTCAGTGAGAAACCCAACTGAGGATAGCTGCACTGACCTCTGATTTCTACATGCCCTTGTACACACACACACACACACACACACACACACACACACCACCCTAGGCACATAGCTCCAGTGTGGCCAGGGAAATGGATCAGTCCCTGTGATCTGAGCTGACAGTCTCAGCTGTTTTCTAGTGGAGCAAATGTCAGGGGCTCTCAGGGACCTCCACATAGCAAGCCTGGAGCTGTGGACCCTGGCCAGAGTGTATGTGCGTGGTGAGCTTCTTGATGCTGGCAAGAAACCAGAGCCCTGCTCCAGAGCAGGGGAACCCCTTGTATCTGAAAACCTTAGCCCAGATAGCTCCAAGACGTCACAGCCGTTGTCAGCTGACTCTCGAAAGCTGTCATCTGAAACATGTAGATATTCTCGCTAAAGCTGCCTTTTTTAAAACTCCAGATTGTATCTACCTCCTCACACACCATAACTTGACTAGGCGCTGCCTGCAGTTCAGAAGGCCCTCTGGTTTGTGTGAAGCCCAAGTTTAGTTTTTTGAAATCTATTTTTTAGGATGTAGTGGAGCTGAAATTTTTAAATAAAACAGGGAGGTCCCAGGTTCCCAGCACAGCATCAGTCAGGAGATGACAGGCAGGGGCAGAGCTCCTCAGAGTTAAAGCCTCGATGCCCCCGTCCTTTAGAAGAAACCCAACAGTAAACCCAAGCTTACAGGCCTGGGCTCGCATCCCCAGTGAGGGCTTACAGTTAGCCTTTGGAGGAAAAGCCAGGACCTGCTTCACCCTAAAGTCTAGATCCCTCAATCCTTCCCTCTCCAGTGTGGAGTTCCTATGGAAGAAGTGGCACGTATGTAAGCCCTATTGGTAAGTTCTTGTACATTCCCAGGCTAGCCCCTGCTAGGGCAGTCTGCCCAACAGCATGGGATAGTAACATGGACACATTGTTCCCTACCCTAAGCCATTGATCTGCTCTGTTCTCCTGAATGGAGGGTTTTAAGCTCATTTAGTTCCAGGAAAGTGGTTACAGCCTCCTGCCCCACCCTCTAGTTCTTTTGTGGGAACCCTGTTCAGGGCAGGGCCACAAGGAAACACTGGGACAGTGTGAAGCCTCCTGGTGCAGCCACTTCCCCAGGGTGTTCCGCTGCAGTTCAT